>CM070020.1:13229918-13782418 GCA_036247105.1 Cirrhinus mrigala
AATTTAGTTTTATGCCACAAATCATTAGGATATAAAGTAAAGATCATGTTCCATGAAGATATTTTGTAAATTTCATGCCGTAAATACCGTTAAAAAAACCCCCAAAAAAACTCCTTAATTTTTACTTAGTAATATATATTGCTAAAAACTTAATTTGGACAAATTTAAAAGCTTTTTTTTTTTTTTTTTTTTTTGCACCCTCAGATTTTCAAATAGTTGTTTCTCGGCCAAATATTGTCCTGTCCTAATGAATTATACGTCAATGGAAGGCTTTAAGATATATAAATTATGTTTCTTTATAATACATTTAATGACCTATAGAACTTGAAATTGTAAAAATTTATTTTTACGCCACCATTCAAAAGTTTGAGATCAAGCTTTAAGGCATTAAACTGATCAAAATTGACAGTACAAATGTTTATGCTACACAATATTTGCCTTTAAAATAAATGGCATCCTTTTGACCTGTTCTATTAATTCAAAGAATCCTGAAAACAATGTATGACTTTCTCAAAAAAAAAAAAAAAAAAAAAATATATATATATATATATATATATATATATGTATATATATGTATGTATATATGTATGTGTGTCTGTGTGTGTGTGTGTGTATAATGTATTCAGCTTTGGTGAGAATAACAGACTTCTTTCAAAAACTTAAAAAAAAAAAAAAAACTTTGAATGATTTGTAGAACAGAAATGTAATAACATTAATACCATTAATATAAACAGTGTTGGCAAAAAAAATAAATAAATAAAAAAACACAAACAAAACAAAAACAAAGCAGAATCAGTGTTCCTCAAAATGAATAAAAACTGTGAAATGCAATTCAGAATATGACGCAAACCTGCTATAATTAAGGATGTTAAATAATACAAATATCCTTTATGTATTTAATTCCATTTTATTAACCTCACCAGCATCTTTGCTACTGACCTTTGATCAGTCAATTCAACAATACCAATAAACAAAAATTACTCAAGATAAACTAACATTTGTTCTTTTTTTTTTTTTTTTTAATTGCTGAAGAGTGTTGAACTTTTTTCTGCGTTCTACTGTATAGACGTGGATTTATTTTTTCCTTCAGCCTGAGGCTTTTGGTGTGAAACTTTTCTAAAAAATAGAATTTTTTTATATTAAAAACAAACAAGCAAGCCCTGCCCAGATTTAATAATTAACGCAAAAGTAACATAACGCATTACTTTCCATTCAGTTTTTTTTGCACCCTCAGATTTTCAAATAGTTGTTTCTCGGCCAATTATTGCCCTGTCCTAATGAATTATACGTCAATAGAAGGCTTTAAGATTGTGTATAAATCTCAAAAAATTGACACTTACGACACTTTTGTGGTTCAGGGTCACATTTGTTTTTGGTAATATAACTGGTAATGGAATTGTTTTTGTTGAGACTTTACAAGTTCTAGTAGTAAACTAATTAGGTATAAATATTTGTTTACAGCTTATTTTCAAGATTAACTCTATATCATATAAATTATGTTTCTTTATAATACATTTAATGACCTATAGAACTTGAAATTGTAAAAATGTATTTTTACACCACCATTCAAAAGTTTGAGATCAAGCTTTAAGGCATTAAACTGATCAAAGTTGAGAGTACAAATGTTTATGCTACACAATATTTGCCTTTAAAATAAATGGCATCCTTTTGACCTGTTCTATTAATTCAAAGAATCCTGAAAACAATGTATCACTTTCTCAAAAAAAAAAAAAAAAGAAAAAAAGAAAATCATCTTTGGTGAGAATAACAGACTTCTTTCAAAAACTTAAAAAAAAAAAAAAACTTTTGAATGATTTATAGAACAGAAATGTAATAACATTAATACAATTAATATAAACAGCGTTGGCAAAAAACACAAAACAAAAAAAACAAAAAAACAAAGCAGAATCAGTGTTCCTCAAAATGAATAAAAACAGTGAAATGCAATTCAGAATATGACGCAAACCTGCTATAATTAAATATGTTGAATAATACAAATATCCTTTATGTATTTCATTCCATTTTATTAACCTAACCAGCGTCTTTGCTACTGACCTTTGATCAGTCAATTCAACAATACCAATAAACAAAAATTACTCAAGATAAACTAACATTTGTTTTTTTTTGTTTTTTTTTTTAATTGCTGAAGAGTGTTGAACTTTTTTCTGCGTTCTACTGTACAGACGTGAATTTACTTTTCCTTCAGCCTGAGGCTTTTGGTGTGAAACTTTTCTAAAAAAAAATAGAATTTTTTATATTAAAAACAAACAAGCAAGCCTAGATTTAATAAGTAACGCAAAAGTAACATAGCGTATTACTTTCCAAAAAAATTAACGTAATTAGTTACTTTTTTAGGGAGTAATGCAATATTGTACTATTATATTTCAAAACTGAATATAAATGAGTACTATAGAAGTATTATCATTTTTCATGTTATCTATTGTATTAAGCAATGTAAATGAATGGAATCTTTTATTTTTTTTATTTTTTTTTAAGTGTTTTAAAATGTTGCCCTTGTATTTATTTATTTAAATAAATTTACAAAAATTTTCACTAGTACAGTGCAAAGGCCATGTAACGGAAACTGTGCATGTTGCCAAAAGTATTAATCTTTCAAGAAAGACCCAGACTGTCAAGGTCTTTTCAAAACTTTCAACACAACTATTTTCTGCTTATTCAGGTGTTGTATGCGTGTGGTCGTACGAGACGCCTTTACACAATGTGGCTAATTGTCTAGATGGGAACACTTTTCTGTCACTCACAAAGAATCGCTTTGTTCTCTGAGAGACAAAAAGTGTTTTCATTCGCTAACAATCCTGTCGATGACAGACGTTGACACTTGCTGCTCGCCTGTGTCGTTCTGTCTGTCAAAGTCTCTTGAAACAAAACCTGTAGATGCAACTTTTTATCGAGGTCACGTTGTTTAACCCTAGTCTTCCGCAAAGTAAATCTAGCAACCCAGTGTCACATCATAATTTTGATGACAAAAATCAAAATTGGCATTTAATGTTGTTTTGATGCACACAAATTTTACATGCTCTCACATTTGGAAGTAACCACCCTGGATGTGACTGCCCGCATTGAAATTCAACTCCGCCTGCCCTCGTCTTCCTTTAACATCCATTAGTCGCCCCAAGGGAGTCTGACCTTCTCTTGCGGGTCAGGTAACCAGAGGGCCACGGAGATAGAGGAAAGGATCACCTGCCTGACTGTGTGCTCCAGCGGGCAGGTGTATAGCAGAGGTCTGAGGATACCAAAGCTTAATCTAATCTCTCATCTCCTAATGAGTCATCCAGTCTGCTCTCATAGTGTGGGGCCTTTTGTGAAGCCGGGCCTAATTACCTCTCGCCCGGTTAGCAGCAAACAAGGGTCCGCGCTTCAGAAGGAACCTGATCGGGAAGAAAATACCCACCTCTCAGTTTAGCCGCTCTGGAATCTCGTTTCCCTGGTGCCGCGCTCCATCCGTCCTCGATAGCAGAGAATAGAGGACTCTATTGTTCCTGTGAAGGCAAGATAGACGTGTTTGATCCAATAATGCGGTAAATCTGAAAAAGGATACCACATTCCTGCCTTTGGACCTATTCTTTCTTAAACCAAGCTACCTTTGCAGGTTTCAAAAGATTAACAGTGAGACCCTTTCCAAATAAATAGCTGGAAATCATGTGCTATCACATTCGACGGTCTAAAAGGCTTCTTTTATTTGTTGAGGACTGTCTCTACCTTCAAATATAAAACACACTGTTTACATTGGATATCATTTAAAAGATTTATGCAAATTGGGTGGACGTGGCCACCCTGTCCCCTTGTCCTTCCTGTTGATGTTGTGGTTAATGTGCTAGATTGAATGAATTTACATTCAGTCAGGAGTTGCCAGAGTCTTTTTTAAAGGGATAGTGGCATCATTTTCTCACATTTATATATCTAATATTATTTAATAAGCAACGACAGCCACAATAAAAGTTGCTAGGCAATTCAGTCAAAGGTACAAAGGCAGTGCTCTGATATACAGTATTAAATTTACATAAAATAGTATGAGGTTTTGCACTCAGCCACAACTATTTGCTCTGGAACAAATAGTAGATTAATGAGACCAAAGACTGCCTATTAGATTGACCCAAAATGAATTATATCTCATGTTTAACCACTATAGAGACATCAGAGCTAGCGCAAAAATTCCAGATGATCTGACTGAGGTAAGGCTGCTCTTAGTGGGTTCATGAGCGCTGAGCGACCGTTGATGCCCTGGAGGTCACATCTCTGAAAACATCTAAGCTTTCGGATAAATGTTATCTATATTAACAAACAACATGTTTAAAGTTCAAACAGGTACATTCTCTTATTTACAGTTGAGGTCAAAAGTTTACATACACCTTGCAGAATCTGCAAAATGTTCATTATTTTACCGAAATAAGACGGATCATGTAAAATACATGTTATTTTTTATGTAGTACTGACCTGAATATGACCTGTATTTAACATAAAATATGTTACATATAGTCCACAAGAGAAAATAATAGTTGAATTTATAAAAATGACCCCATTCAAAAGTTACATACATGCGCTTGATTCTTAATACTGATTTGTTATCTGAATGATCCACAGCTGTGTTTTTTTGTTTTTGTTTAGTGAGAGCTGTTCATGAAACCCTTGTTCATCCTGAACAGTTAAACTACCTGCTGTTCTTCCGAAAAACCCTTTAGGTCCCACAAATTCTTTGTTTTTTTTGGCATTTTTGTCTTTTAACCCTTTCCAACAATGACTGTCTGATTTTGTTAGCCATCTTTTCACACTGATACAACTGAGGGACTCTTATGCAACTATTACAAAAGGTTCAAGCGCTCACTGATACTCCAAAAGGAAAAACGATGCATTAGGAGCCGGGGGTTGAAAATCTTATAGAATCTTATTTTGCCTAAATATCTTTTTTTTCTTTTTTTTTTTTTTTTTTCCATTTAGTACTGCCCTTCAGAAGCTACAGAAGATACTTACATGTTTCCCAGAAATACAAAAATAAGTTAAATTGACCCTGATCTTCAAATTCAAAGAATTTGTGGGACCTGAAGGATTTTTCGGAAGAACAGCAAGCCATTTAACTGTTCAGGACAAACAAGGGACTCATGAACAACTATCAAAAAAGAAAAAAAACCTCAGCTGTGGATCATTCAGGTAACAACACAGTGTTAAGAATCAAGCGTTTGTAAACTTTTGGATGGGGTCATTTTTATAAATTCCACTATTATTTTCTCTTGTGGACTCATGTACATGTCTTATATGTGAAATATCTTATTCAGGTCAGTACTGAACAGAAAATACCATGCTTTTTATATGATCTCTCTTATTTTGGTAAAATAATTACCATTTTGCAGATTCCGCAAGGTGTATGTAAACTTTTGACCTCAACTGTATAAAATTATGGTGAATTTGGGTATCCACCATGACATTCACTGTGAGAAATAATGCAAGCGGAGTGATACAAACTCTGAAACAGTTGGAGTTCTGATATCACTAGAATATTGCACTCCTTTCAGCCAATCGGATTTGAGGACCAGAAAGAACTCTTGTGT
This sequence comes from Cirrhinus mrigala, assembly GCA_036247105.1. Classification (NCBI taxonomy): domain Eukaryota; kingdom Metazoa; phylum Chordata; class Actinopteri; order Cypriniformes; family Cyprinidae; genus Cirrhinus; species Cirrhinus mrigala. The sequence continues at coordinate 13,235,483 of CM070020.1, forward strand.
AAATATGTGTTCATGTGATATTGTCATTCACATTTGTCTGACAAATGAGGTGACAGTCACACCATCACCCTAATTCACCTTGACTTGAGCGTATGCAAGTTCTACACTATATATTTAGTGTAACTTGGTGATTGTTTAAATTTTGTTGGGTGCTTACTTTCCTGGGGTCTCATTAGTGAGGACTGGTTCTCTGTTAATTAGCTGCTATATAAAGATCACACACTCTAATTTTCTATATTAAAAGACTTTAATTACAGTGGAGGTTTCTGGTGGATAGATTGGACAGGGACATTATACGCATTATTTACATGAAAGTGCACAAACATCTGGTATACAACATTCTAGAGGGCTCACACACCTACCCACGGCTCCTCCACCGCTCACAGACACACACGTATGAGGCTCACAGCGGGGGTCTGAATGTGTGTTTTTGCAGGAGATTTACACTTTAGCCTCGCAGGATGTTGTGGCCCATTTAGAACCGTTGTTGCAAGGTGGACTTCATTAACCTGCAGAGATGAAGAAAGGCTTGATTTAATCTTTTGAGGGATTTAATAGTTCTCTTCAGCTTATAATAACTCACAATATACCACTTAATTTGAACAATATATCTGCCGTAATTAATGAGCACATGAAAGCAAATGTGTTTTCAGTTTACATTATTGTTCAAAGGTATGGGGTTAGGTTTTTTCTTTTCTTTTTTTTTTCTTTAAGCATTACTGACCCCAAACTTTTGAGTGATAACCTATGCAAATGAAAGCAATGAACCAAGAGTAAGAATGTCACATTTAGTTTAATTTAGCAAGCAAAGATTTATTGATCGGATTGATAGTTGTACTCTGGGTAACTATGGGTGCAGGTTAAACACCTGATTACTGTCCTTTATCTTCACATGTCAAGTGCTTATTCTTAAATGACTGTGCTAATTGCAGCTCGCAGTTTACCATGGATTTTTTGTAAATTTATGGATCTTTGATATGTGCTTAGCCCAAGTAGTCATTATAGTGTGCTTTATAGTAGCTCTAATGGGTCAGCATTAAGTTTGGCAGTTTGGCATGGATAACAAAAAGGAGCCTACAATGGGCGATGCATTAAGTGCTGTAAGCGGTTGTTATCAACCTTTCTAGTTTTCTTCTTGCTATCATGGTGAGTTTGGCTTTCAATGCCCTATTTTCTTTTTTTCTAATTTAAATTATTTTCTGAGGGTCTGTGGTGAAAAAGCTTGTCCTCAGGGGAGGTGGGCCCTCTACTGGCTTTTGGGTTACCTGTTCATGGTACTTTCCTGCTTCACATCTTTCTTTTTCAGCCGATTTCAGTTTTAAATTTCTTTATAGACATGAGTGTCTTAGAATATTGGCATAGATTGGTATAGAATATTGCCAGTGTCAAAACACAAAGACAGTGACAGAATATGGAAATAAAAAACAGGTATCCATTATTTATTTTTTAAGGTAGCTTTTCACTAGTGGTCTCACTTTTGGATTTCACAGTACATTATTGCAAGGCCATGTAACAGAAATGTGTAATATTGTTGAAAAGGATTATCTTTCAAGAGGGAACCAAACTGGTCTTGTCAAAAGGTTTAACATTTCATTTCATCCATGGTATTTTTTTGTCTCACATTTGTTTCTTTTTCTTTTCTATTATTGAAACAAACCCAGAGTTAAAATATTTTATTTTATTTTATTTTATTCATGGTATTTCCTGTCTCATTTGTTTCTTTTTATGTTCTATTATTGAATGAATGAATGAATGAATGAATGAATGAATGAATAAATATTTTATTTTATTTTATTTTATTTTATTCATGGTATTTCCTATCTCATGTTTGTTTCTTTTTATGTTCTATTATTAAATGAATGAATGAATAAATGAATAAAGGACTATTTTATTTTATTTTATTTTATTTCTTTGGAAGCCATATTTGTTTGAATATGCTAGATTGTGGTCACTAAGCTTTGATTTCGGAGAATCTGTCTCTGCTTTGTACCTTTGATGCTGATGTGTGCGTCTCTTTCTCTTTGTCTCTTTCTCGTCTCATAAAGCAATGGCACTACCCTCAGTCTCATAAGGCTAATTCATCAGTTACATCTTCCCCGTTCCCTTTCTGTTTTTAAACGGAAAACATCATCAGCCCTGGGAAAAGACACAATTAAAATTCATCTTACGCAAAACACTCCTCCACTCCCACTCCTCTCTCGGCTGCCTCTCTATCGTAAGTGGGGGCAGGGCAATCTTTCTTTGATGCACTTCAAAGCGAAACGCTTGGCAGAGGCCGTGCGATGGAGGCAACGGGGAACGAGGGACGGTGTGTGTCTGTGATCGCGCCAAAGCCCCCTCGCGCCTCACTTTCTCGTCGAACAAAGACTGATAGCATTGTTGGGGTGGAATGGGCTATCATTCTCCGCATTCTCAGGCAAATGACCCGAACATCCTCCCCTCACAGGTTCCCTCACAAAGCTCGCCATGATGGAAGTTGTGCCTGAGCCACATTAGCACTCAAACTCTTGACAGTCTCTAGCACTTAACCGCAAAACCTAAACACTGCGAATCACTGTCACGAATTCGTCCGCATATTCGGTAGCACCTGTCATGGAAAGTGTGGATCACACATGACAACTAGTGACGAAGTTGTGGTGCAATATATTCAGCGCTAGACTCGCTAATATTATATTGTGACATGGGCTCTTCCGAGTTTTAGTACTTCACAGCCCCCATCGCAGTGTGGACCGTCTCCTTTAGCAGCGTAAGAGACATCCTTAAGATATTAGCTCATTTCCTGCCATGGATTCTCCTCTTTGCTCCCGTACAAATTAGGACATGCTGTATTGCCCTGCCACCGCTTGACACCATCCATGACAGCGTGACATAAGGTTGTCATAAGATGACACGGGGGTGTGACAGCATGCCATCGGGGTGAAACGGGGGTAGACAGGGTGAGATTGGAGAGGCAGTGAGGACAGGTGTCACTGGCCTGCAGGTGTTGCTAGGTGACAGGTTGCCCTGGTAGCGACAGGTCCTCATGTGTATGTATGCCTGGCTTCTAAGTGACGGGACATTGACATCAGAGGGCTCAGGCCACTGTCAGGCCTAGAGACAGTCTAAGACCTCTGTTAGCCTCTAGACCTAAAGTGCACTGATAAACACACACTCAGGCTTTGTCCTTCTCTCTTTGCCTATTAGGGAATTGCTCTTCAGTAGCACTCTCAAGGGCGTTTCACACTGCGCTTAATCCTGGGTCACTTTTAACCCAAGGTAGAGCAAAGGTTCACAGTTGTGATTTTAGGGCTAGCAATGTTTTTAACTTTGTAGAGCAGGGTTAGTAATGAATTCCAACAATAGGTATGAAGTGTGAATGCTTGAAAGCTGTTTAACAACAGACAACCAGTCATAAACGTAATGATCATTACATATTCAAGTGCTTTATATTTTTGCATGCTGTTTAGTGTCAGTGTTTGAGAGATTTTTTTTTTTATTATTTAAAAAAAAAAAAAAAAAAAAAGTTTATTTATTTATTTGCAGTCCCTTATGTTTACCGGGGCTGTATTTATTTGATCAAAAATAAAGTAAACTAATATTGTGAAATACTATTTCAATTTTCAATGATTAATTTAGTTTAGTTTACTTTAGTTTACTTCACTTTATTTCCTGTCGGACATTTTTTTTCCTATTATTGAAACAAACACATTATCCTTCAGAAATCATTGTAATATGTTAATTGGATGCTCAAGAAACTTGTTTTGTTTTATTTTATTTTATTTTATTTTATTTTATTTTATTTTATTTTGTTTTGTTTTGTTTTTGTGGTTTTGTTTTGTTTCGTTTTATTTTATATTTTAAGTCAGTTTCAGTTTTACATTTTTTGTTGTCTTGAATAGAATATTGCCAAAGTGTCAAAACACAAAGAATGTAGAAACAAAAATAGGTATACAATATTTTTTTTTAATTATTATTCTAATTATAATAATTATTATTATTAATAATATATTTTTATTATTATTCATTTTTTTAAGATTCTTACAGGTTTATTTTTAATTTCCTGTCTCACAATTTTTATTTATTTATTTTTTTTCTATTGACACAAACACATGATCCTTCAGAAATCATACTAATATGCTGATTTGGTGCTCGAGAAACATTTCTTATTATTAAAATTTATTATATTAAAATTTAAAAAACAGTTGTGCAGCTTAATATTTTATATCATATAATACTGTACAATAGAAAGTTAAAAAGAAATTGTAAAGGTCTTTATTGTCATTATCGACCAGTTTAATGCTAAACGTTCAATTTAATCCTTAATTCTTGCTGAATAAAAAATATTTCTTGAAAAAAAAAAAAAGAAACTGTTGAATGTACTGTATATTACATATAACCACTACATGTACAGAAATAAAATGCCAGTAATGTCAATGAAAATAAAATAAAATACAATAATAGTAAAATAACCACATTAATTTAATTTAAGTAAAAATGAAGCCTTATTTATTCATGTGACTTTAAAACAACTTGAGCAGATTTAGGTGCCAACATTTTCACAGACAGTTATTAAAGGCATATTTATTAAAACAAGCCACATATTCATTGCAAACTGTCCAAACAGTTTTATTGACCTCATAAATATGCAAATTAGAATGTTAACCTGGGGTTTACAAGTGTGCAGTGTGAAATCTTGAAACTTGATTACCCAGGATTAATTACTAACCCATGATATGAGCAATGTGAAAAACGCAATAGGATAACCCGGGATTACATTTATCCATGGTTTAAGTCCCTGGGTTAACAATTTCACGTGTGAAAAGCTTATTATATTCAGCTTACCTGTCTATCTATAAACTTGCCAGCACACATATCTGTACACAAAATATACAAATACACACCTCTCCGGTGTCTCCTGTTTTTTCCCCTCAGATCATTTTCCACAGTGTTTGTCTCCATTTCAGGAGAAGATTTCCTAACATATATCTATGCCTCTTTTTTTTTTTTTTTCTTTTCCAGGACTAAATTTGACAGTTGGCCACATGCGGCAGCCTCTTCTCTCTCCCAGCCTTCGTCTCTTTCTGTCTCCCAAGAGCTCCGTCAGTATGAAGAGGCCCGAGGACGCCATCTCATCTTCTCTCAGCCGGTGTCAAGCAGCAATCCTGCGGGGCCCGTCCCTGCTTAATTCAGCTTAGAGGCCCTCTCTCGTCCCCGACATTCCTGATCGCCTCATTTTTCCGGGTATGCCTCTCAGGGCTGAGGTAATTATTTCCAGAATAATAATAACAGACAGATTAGTGTGTTTAGCAGGCAGATGTATTGCTCTGTTCCCTTGCCTTACTTATATTTGCCTCTGAACTGAGTGACCTATTAGAATGGATTAATTCTGCTATAAAAAATGAAAGCGCTTAATGACCCCTGTCTCTTGACAGAGAGGTGGGGAACCCGCCTGAGGAGGATTTCTTCAGACATCCTCAGATCTATCAAACTCCAAGCTGGACACCAGGAGCAGCAGGTGTTAAAGTCTTCATTCGTTTCTGTCTTGGTTATGGATGACCTGGCTGTATGAAATTACTCAAATGGTGGCTGGCCATTAAATTCACCAGGAATCAGGTATAGTAAATGGGAAGGGTGGAAAGAAAAATAGCAAAATGAAGAAAGCTGTAATATTATTTATTTAAAATTCTGTTACATGAGGTCTTTTGGAGCATGCATTGCCTACTATTATGAAATGTGAATTATTCACAAAGTTAAAATGCAGCATTTTTTTTTTAACCTGGAAAGCCTGACACACAAAATAATAGTTAGATTTTTTTTTTTAACTTTCATATTTAAAAAAAAAAAAAATCTTTTAAAAACGTATGTTTTGTATAATATTCAATGGCGCATATAGTGAGAATGTGGAGCTCGCACTCAGGGACAAAAAAAATCCCATTTATATGTCTTATATATAAATATAGGATGCTATCTAAACGGTTAAGTTTTTGATCAAAGCTCTGTAGTTTTAATTGTGGGGCAAAGCCTATAATGCAAAACAATACAGTGATGACTGAGACATAAATAAGCATTCCTAAAAAACTAACAAACAAACAAACATTGTATCATATTTAATACTTAAATATATATATAAAAAAGAAAGAAATCAAGTAAACCTACAGTAAGTTGCTTGACTCCAGTATGTGTTCATTTTGAAATATGTTGAAAAGTTATTCTTAAACTTCCATTAGAAAAATCATTAAAGATTTCACAACAAAATGACATATGCATATTGTGTACAGTTGAGGCAAAAAGTTTACATACACCTTGCAGAAACTGCAAAATGTTAATTATTTTACCAAAATAAGAGGTATCATACAAAATGCATGTTACTTTTACTTAGTACTGCCCTTAATAAGATATTTCACAAAAAAAAAGACATTTAGATCCACAAGAGAAAATAATAGTTGAATTTATAACAGTGTGCCTGTTCAAAAGTTTTCATACACTTGATAATTTGTTGTTACCTGAATGATCCACAGTTGTGTTTTTTTTTTTTTTTTCCTCCAGAAAGAGAAACAATGCGTTAAGAGTGAACTTTTTGAATCGAAAATCAGGGTAAATTTAACTTATTTTGGCTTCTGGAAAAACATGTATCTTCTGTGACTTCTAAAAGGCAGTACTAAATGAAAACAAATATGATATTTAGGCAAAATAAGAAAAGTACACATTTTCATTCTGTTTAAAAGTTTTCACCCCTGGCTCTTAATGCATTGTTTTATCTTCTGAACCATACATGATTGTTTGAACCTTTTGTAATAGTTGCATATGAGTCCCTCAGTTGTCCTCAGTGTGAAAAAATGGAACTCAAAATCATACAGTCATTGTTGGAAAGGGTTCAAATACACATAGTAAGAATCAAGCGTATGCAAACTTTTGAATGGGTTCGTTTTTATAAATTCAACTATTATTTTCTCTTGTGGACTATATGCAAACGTCTTTAAAGTGAAATATCTTATTCAGGTCAGTACTAAATTAAAAATAACATGCATTTCATTTGATCTCTGTTGTTTGTTTGTTTGTTTTTTTTTTTTTTTTTTTTTTGGTTTTTAACAAAATAATTAACATTTTGCAGATTCTGCAAGGTGTATGTAAACTTTTGACCTCGGCTGTATATGCATATTTTTTTAAATGATTGTTTACAACAGGTTTTTCAGCAAAAATTTGAATACACTGATGATTTAGAGGCTTTAGAAGTTCATGTGTCAAATATGATATACAGTCGTGCACTACAGGGTTAACATGCATATTGTAAGAATGTGCATTAGATATTTACTTTCCTATATATGCTGATCTCTCTCTCTCTCTCTCTCTTGCTCTCTCTCTCTCTACTTCTGTCTCTCTCTCTTTCTCCCTGAATCTGTATGGATGGAGGGTTTTATCAGTCAACGACACAACATCTAAATCTCTTTCTTTGGAAAGGAGCGGTTTGCAGGGCTCCAATACAATGCAGCACTGGAGATAGCAAGACTTAATTCTCCCAGGATTGTGCTGTCTCCCAGCAATCACAGGGAAACTGGACTAGAAAATTAACTTGTTAAAAGCTCTAGCCATCACTCTCTGAGTCTGATAGACAAATCCATCCAAATACCAATCACCCTCTGAAATGAGAAAATACAGAGAGAATATGGCAGCAGCCCTCAAAGAAGACTCACGAAAACACACACAGATGCACAACGTGCACACAAATCCACATCAGAAGTACGATCAGATGTGCACACAATGACAGCTTGTCAACAGAGGACTCTATGAAGTAATTTAAAAATGATATGTAAATATAAACACCCAAACCTGCATGTATTTCAAACACAACCAAAATAGTCTTAATTACTATTTATTCTTTTAAACTGTTCTTTAAGCATGATGAATCTATTTGAGAAGCAAAATTGCTCATTAAAATACTTTAATGTAATGTTTTTATAGATTAATTTATTTTATACATAACCCAATGCATTATTTTCTTGTCTTAAAACAGGTGTATGCTTAAAATAAATAATGTAAGAAACATTAACTACTTTGAAAATAAGACTCAGTACACATTTTTCTCATAAGATTGTTCAGACGTTTTCACTAAAAAGACTAAATTAATGATTAAGTAAGTTATTTTTATTTATTTTGCTGTGGATGCACACACCCATTTTAAGCATATTAACTGTAAATAGCTGTTTATGTCGGTTTAATCTTTATAATAAAGGTTTTCGTGAGGGACTGGGTGAGGAAGAGAGAGGGAGTGAGAACTGTGGTGGACACTTTCCAAGTTCATTGCAGTGCTAATCCTGCATTGTGCTAGTGAATGGGCATTATCATAAACGTTTGGCAGCCCAGTCTTGCTGTACTGTGGCCAGCTGTGGGCCTCTCCAGCTCTCATTGTTCAGGATAACTAGTTGAGTGTGAACCGTATATTGAAAATTCCCCACATCGGATTCATTAAAGTATTGCCTCAACCTTAAGCCCCCTAACTAGAGTCAGGGGTGGGCAGGCGGTTAGGGTCGAGGCCTACAAACAATGACATGCTAAGCTGACATGTTGCTGAAGCCAGAGAAAGAAGATGGAAGCCAAGGGGCTGAGATTGTTTAGGTTTCTGTTTTCTTTGTGTGTATTCAAATTTCATTGTTGACTCATAATCCTCACACTGCTTTGATAACCAATCAGGCATTACATGCAACTGTGATGCAACTGCCTCATTCACTGCAAAAAAAGCTAAACTTGATTGGTTGACACTTTTGGCCATATTACAGATGATTTTTGTAATCCTTATTTGTGATGGAACTGCTACATGATGCTTTCTGCTTGGAGGGTGGGAGACTAGTTCTCAAATTGAGAAGTACCTCAAATCTGGTTTCCTTTCACATGCAAAGATCTTGCGCGTTGCTGATATACATAAGGAGCAATAATATCTGTGAGCAACATGTTTCTCCTTAAATCAGTTTTATAATTCCTGGTTTGTTTGTTTTTTATGTGCCTGCATGAGCAAAAGAGTGTGCACCCCCAAAAATGCTGTTCTTGTTTACAAAGACAGGTGTATATATTACTGATAGTTTAGAAACACACCTATATTTTTATATATTATTTTATATTGTGTACATATAAATGCATTTTTTTTTCACCTTTTGCTGTACAGATTTAATTTGAGTTCATAAACTATTTTTAAAAAATCAAACAATTTTAAACGGTTGTTAAGTGATTTAATGTTTTTACTTTATACAACAATCACTGAACGAAATCCATTAACCGTTACTTGGCTAGAAAATGTTAAGTTACAGTAGGCAAAGTACTACTTAAATACTTATTTTGCTGTTTCATTCCGTTTTCCTGCACTGCCATCTGTCGTTTCGCAGAATGCGCAACGACGAAATGCGTCTTGCCACATCAGCTCCATGAGTCTCCGGTTGACGCAAGTTGACGCAATTTTTATGGCGTCGCAATCGCTTACGTGCCTTCTATACTCTTTGCCTTCGCTTATAAACGAACTAAATTCGCGCCCGCCAGATTCAAATGCGAGGAGCAATATTTTGAGTCAGTTACGACCTGTTGATCTTCAGAAGACATGGATTACGAACGTATGACTAATAATATGGAAATTGTGCTACTTCTGTATGACTTGGTGCTGACAGAAATTACAATAACCATCTTCTCGTCGTTCATACTTAGTTTCATATGGGTTTGGAGTCTCAACAGAGTGAGTACATTTATTTATTTATATTTGTTAAAATAACTCTTCCTTTTGTTTTGCTTTTCGCTTAATGTTTCTTGTTCAGTAACCTTGAGGATATTAGGATTTTATCAAACATATGACCATATATTAACCTTGCTGTATTTGTATATAAATGTTTGACAGGACAAAAACAAGGGAGTAAGGAATGAACACAGTTTATGCCTGGCTTATAATTTAATTTGTGATCATGTTAATTGATTTTAAATGACAACATGTAGGCCTATCATCTGAATCAGCCGCTCTTGTTTAATCTGATGTGACATCAAGCTTTTATATCATGTCTAATCAGACGAGAAGGGATGTAACACCTCCAGTTTTACTTTACTGGATCCACAACGGTTGTCATAAAGTAATAATCTGTAGCAGATAAATATGAGAATACTGTATCAAAGATTGAGAGAAACATTGAGTTACAAATATGTTGAGATGGGTTAGCAAGGAGGTCAACTGCTTATCAAAAGAACAAAACCTATATTAAATATGTTGTATAAAGCATTTGACTCTGAAAAGCTCTAGATAATATTACAGTTTTGCACAACTTGGTAATGAAATAAGTGTTTGAACTTGAGCTAATATAATTTCGTTGTAGGATTTGAGCTTGTAGAACTGCGGCCAAGAAGAGCAAAATAAGGTCAGCGGTGTCGTAATGCTTCTGGTGGAGAAAAATAGACTTCCAAATGTAATTTCCTATAGTCTCTGCCTCAGAGGAATGAACGAATGTTATTTCATTGGACGGTAACTTCTTTTGTTTTGCTCCAAGTAGGGCAAGATAAAATACAGTGAACAAACATAAATAAAAAACTAGCGTTCTCTCTTTCTTTTTCACTCTCTCTCTGGTTCTGCTTCAGTGGAGGCATGCTCTCGCAATATGAATCCTTTTATCACAATTTAGTGTCTGCTGGGGTGTAATGAAAATTACGGTGGTGCACGGCCTGGATGCTCCATTACTTCGAGCCAGTGGGACGGTTTCCAAGCCCAGACATATTTTAGTCATATGAGGGGAACTGCGTATTGATTTCAGGGTTAAACTGGTAGAGCTCCGACTAGTTGACCGGCCAGCATGAGAGAGTCCCTTCTTCATCCGTCCCATCCTGCTGGTCCAGAGGGAGATGAGTGGATGAAATGAGCGGGAAGAAGGAGGCGGGGAAGGGGATGGAGGAGTAGTTTTCCACCCTAATCTGTTTACTTTGCAATTTGTGTTTTCAGAGTGCGGCCATTCATTCTGCTTAGCGTGACACATCTCGTGCGTGAGATACATTGCCTGGAGGGAGAGTGGGAAGAGAGAGAGAGAAACCATTAGACTCAGCTGTGATTATTGTGCATTAATGAAAGCCCAGAGACACTCATGCAAGAGCAGAGGGATGCATGATGTTATATTGATCTACTGTGGCTGGGATTTCGAAATAAATGAGTTCCCCTCTATACAGTAGCGTGCAATCTTCTTGACACTCTTAAGAACTAACTAAGCCTCACATTGACTGTTTTCCCAAGAGAGAATCATTGATCATTGCACTATTCTCCCTTGTTGCAGTGTTAGTTGGCTGCTGTCAAAATACATGTTAAGAACTGATGCACAAATGGAATATATCTGTGTTCTTATATTCCCCTGGTTTCTATTAAAACCCTGGAACTACCACTCACAAGGTTCCCTGGGATTTCAGTTTGTAACTATGCTGTTACCACCCTGCTTCAGTGATAATGGCTGTACCCTTGAGCCATGAGCCATGTGCCAGGCAGAAGTGCTGTGCTCTTCGTTCACACATGTACAGATGTTCAGATTGTAGCTCGAAATCATATCAGCGAATAATTATTTGATTCTTGAAACACATTATGTGTCGTTTTTCCAATGTTAAAATAATTATATCGCAGCAGAGACTATATCTGTAAGCCAGATGTTTATTGGTTGAGTTTATACACTGGTGGTTCCAGTATTGATTTGTCATAGCAACACTGGCAGGGCTCTGGAGTGCGACCTAATTTCTCAATGGTGCGACTAAAAAAAATCTGAGGTCGCACTGGTGCGACCAGCCGTTCGAGGGCAAAAAAAAAAAAAAAAGTCTGCCAACGTGGTTCAACAGACACATGTACAGGCCCATATCGTGGGCTAAACCAAGCAGAGATAGTGAAGTCAATTTTGCCTTTTCAAATCATCACGACTTGCCTAAAATAATGTCTTTAAGGATATCACAATGTTATTTTAAGCATGATATTATGCGCACACAATCGTTTGATGTAGAGCAGAAGCTAAATGTGCTTTGCAGGACATGGAGGCGCCAGCACAATCTCTTGCAAAAAATCAAAATACGCCATAATCTTTGCTCATAAAGTAAGCGTAATATATCATCTGGAACTGTAAACGGTCTAATTTTATTTGCGTGCACTCACAATATCAACAAAATGTTGTGCTTTTATAAAAAAAAAAAAAAAAAAAAAGATGCGCTTTCGGGTGTCTCGGTGTTAAACAGGAGCACTGCACAAAAATGAAACGAAACTCAGCAAATACTTGCCTTACAGTCAGGATAAAATTCGTAGAGATGCATTTCTCTCTAAAGGCGCGTCCAATAAGCAAAAGGCGAGTAAGGATCGTCATCTTTGCGACACTGGCTCAGAAAGCTCTAGTTCATTAATAATTCATTCAAGTATCTCCTTATTCATTCAAGTATCTCTGACACATTCATGGTAATTACTTTTCCCGGAGCTTTGCAAGCTTTAGCCTATTGTGTGCGTTTGAACGCGGATCTCTTCCAGCAGCTGCGAAGGCACTTGCGCTTGCTGCTGCTGCCAGCGGGGACACTAAACACGGCCACGGCAGAAAAATTGTTGCAGAAACACTGTATTTTATGCTTGTTATAGATTGTGTGATGTCACGTGCAGTACTACCGGTGGCAACCGACGACCCCGGTGGTGCAGTTGTCATTGCGACCGTCACAGCCCTATGATTTACAAGTCACTATTGCCTATATGGACAGTGATTTTTTTTTTTTTATTTTTATTTAAAAGTGAACCTGTAAATCTGCGGTGTTAAATGCGATGCGGTTGAAAATTTGGGTGCGCCTAACTTTTGTGCTGGTGCGCCTAAGAAAAGGTCCTAAGAAAAGTTAGTCTAGAGCCCTGACTGGCTCAACCAATGGCTTGAATCTGGGACAGGGTTTAATGTTTAAAAATAGTTAAAAATATAATTTAATACATTAAAAAATATGAATAAAAATAAATGTGCAGTATTTTACATAGCATTTATTTTAGCCATTTTATTTCTGTTTGCTGCAAGAAAAAGTGGGATTTTTTTTTAAAATAACTTTTTTAATTATTATTTTCTATCAAGGTCCTTATAATGAGCTCCCCAAATTTAGATTTAGTAAGGCTTCTGTCCTGATCATTTCACTGATGTAGTTGTAAGAAGCTTCTGCCTTTTCCTGTCAGCCTGAAAGTGACTTTTAGTATGCAGAATCACTGTGTACCAGTTTAGCTAAGACGTGCGGCAGAATTTTAATCAATTAATCTCCCAAACAGAGAATCACAGATTGCATAGGTGTTGAGAGGAAGAAGAGAGGCAGAAATTAGACTGCCCACATTATCATGCACAGGTAACAATTATGCAGAGCCTCTGTCTTTCTTGAACATGTGCACTCTTACTCACGATACCTACACAATGCATGCACACATTTTTTGACCCCGTCTCCAACATGTCTTTGACAAGCCTGACGGTGATGTAAGAGGATGTGTTATCTGCTGACTTGTCAAGAATTCATAAATTTTTGAAAACAGATGAAAGTGAAGCGAGTTTAAGCTCAGGGGATAACTGATGTCTATAAGTGGATTCAAGGGTGTAGAAAACGTGAGAGCCTGGCAAGTTCGTCTGAGAGTGTGAACATTTAGGTTGGAGTGGGTACAATGGAGACATTTTGTGTGTGTGAGCATGTTTGTGTGTGAAAAAGGTCTCAATCTTATTCCTTAACTGTGTACACACATTTTGAGTTTGTTTGTTTTCCTAATTAAATTTTTAATAATTTTATTATTTATTTTTTCCTATTATTTTATTTCTTCACATTTGTTCATATTTTATTAATGTTTTTTTTAATTATTAATATATAATTTTTTTATTATTAAAATAATGCAAATTTACATTATACAGTGTATACACTCCCTTATTTAGAAAAGCAATAAAAAGCAACAACTGGGTGTGCATGCCCCTGCTGTAAATCCAGTGGAAACTTTCTGTGAACTTTTACGCACTGAGAAGAACACTTGTACTTGATTATTACTGATCAAGACCTACTGTGCTTTGATATTAAACACTAAAGAGCCCCGGGTTTTTCGCCCACTAATTCCTGTGCTTGTGCCATTTGTTTTGTTTTCTTCTGTGGCTTCCTTTCATACACAAATACATTCCAAATTGCATCACTTTTTCTACAAAGACTTATTCTCTCTAACCTTCCAAATCATTTGCCTTCAGATTCACTCTCACTAGAGACGATTCTTTTATAAAGCATTTTGCTGACTTTATGTGGAGGTTTTCCAATTTAGTTGTTTTGTATCCATTTCAAACTTAACAAATCTTTGCTTAGGGAGTAGGTACTATGAGGGACATAATGTTTAGAAGATACTGTATAACTAACATGCAGTAGTTGGAAGATGGCTTCAGACAATTTCCCATGATTTTTGATGAAATCATGTTGAGCAACCTTCTCCATGCTTTTAGCATGGCCTTAGGCAGAAACATTAAAATGAAGAAGTTTTAGGCAATTTCTTTCACGCAGAAACTCTGATCTTTGCATCTAAAAGCATTTTGAGTGTTACAGCATTGGCCTGTTGAAATGCTAGCCAGTTTCTTGAATCCCATAGAGCATTAGAGTTTGCTTAGAAGTATCATAGTAAGATCATAGTGTGCAACACTGTTTACAGTGGGGCCAAGCTTATTCATGGGAAATAAAACAGATACTTACACAACAAAATCTGGCAACTTTAGGTGGTTTAATTTAAAATCTTTTATAGTATATTTTTCTGATTTTGAGATCAGAATTCCAGTTATTCTTTGTTTTTTGCACTCAGTATCTCCAAGAAATAATGCAGATTGAAGAATAGTGCAATGAAAAATATAGTTATAATGGAATGATGGACGTGGAGCACTTCCAATTCCAGCATAAATATTTCACCCCTTCATGCCAAATTTCATTGTATGCATAACACACACTTATTTTACATAACAGAACCATTCAATTCATGCTTGTGATTTCCAGAGATAGCACCAGAATACACAAAATGGAATAAAAAGCTGAGGATCCCAACATCAGTATTCAGCAGAGTAAGAGCATTTTATTATATAATTATGTGTTTTACTTTTTTATTCAGTTATTTTAGTGACTGTAATGTTGAACGTATGTCTAAAAAGTCCTGTTTTTGTTGCTCTTTTTTTGATCTCAAGGAAAAATATCTTAAGTGGCCGAAGTGGTTGAAGGTCGCTCTTCACTTACAAAACATGTGCTATGAGTATAATTTTAATTGCTTCCACTGGTATTGCAGCAAAACCTTCCGACAAATTTTCTATGTAACCTCATGGTACCACAGGCTCTCAAACACAATTTGTTGATTTTTAGCCATAGTGCTTATTCTTTCAAGAGCTGCATTACATAAATCATGGAGTGGATATATAATGCATGAACGAAAATATGAGCTATGAGATATTTATATCACAGAGGACATAATGCTTTTGCTCACCACATTAATGTATCTAGAGAGTCTTTATAGTCACAAATTAATGTTTAGAAAACCAGACAATTATTGGCTTCCATAATGAGTTCAGTGGTTTCATTCTGATTCAAAATGTTCCATTTCTTCATTTTTCAGCAGGCCGTCTCACATCATCAACCAACACAATGGAACTTATTTTACAAAGAATATTTCAATGACGTGGTATTTGCATGGTCTGTACTGTACTGTTTATCATTGCTCTATAATACCTGTCAAAACAGTACTTGGATACTTGGAGTATAATCAGCTTTTCTCACTGAAAAGTCTTTTTGTATAAAAACTAAATCTACTTTTTAGTACCTGTGTCTTATTTTTGCTTCACCAAGCAATGCAGAAGAAAATTGTCATTGAACATATATTAAACAATGTGATGAATTGTGCCATGCAAACTGCACTCAGCACTAATTTTAGGACGTGTTTGCACTGTTAGCTGATTTGCATAATTCCTTTAGTAAATCAGATGCTAAAGCAAACAGACAGCATGTGCAAATAAACGACACAGTCAGTGGCGCAATTCATTCTTAGTCAATTCCCTAAATATCTTTGATTAGATTTGGTACCATTAACCTTGCAAACTTTGGCTAATCCAACGATTCGTTTTTTTTTCGAAAGTGCATACTGTTTCAACCTGGTACATGACTTAAGAAAAAAAAAAAAAAAGAAATCTGGTGATTTCTAGGAGCTCTTGCTGCTATTATGTGCAATATGAATCAAATGGTCAGTGAACTGATGTGGCTGCCTGTGGAGTTGACCTGTCAGACAAAACCAAGTACTGTATAGCGTAAACATGATATAAAAGGAATGATAAATGCTTGTTTAGGAGACGCATTCACTGTCTAGTCTTACTTTTCCTTACCCTTCTCAACTGTGTTCTTTTCCTCTTCAATATTTTAACAGGCTTGGCATTCTGATACCACATCCCTTTTAATAATTCTTTAAACAGAACGAGGTGCAGGAAAGGCATGAGAGCGCATGCTGTTTGCTCTGTTCTACAAGAGCCACGGCTGACTGCTGCTGCTCATTAGAGTCCCAAAACAGGCTTCTGTGAGTGGCTGTGTCACTTAAATGTTCTTACTACATCTTCAGAAAACCCATTTTAAATATACATCCTAGAATAAAACTGGTGAACGGTGCTAGTTGTGGAAGGGATGTTTGTCTTTCTGGTTTCTGCTAGCTGCTGCGCTGGATGTACCAAGAGTGATGGTGGTGGCTGTTTCTCTGTGCTAAAGCTGGCTCTGGTCTTCAGCTCAACTTTGCTCAATTTGTCTAGTTTTCATTGCTATTAAGTCTAATTTTTCTGCGAGGGTAATAAGACTTTAGAAAAGTGATCAGTTTGAAACTTAATATTGCTGGCTAAACTTTCAATTCCATTTTCATCAGAAATCAATTATGGGATTCTACTCCCTATTCCAGAAAATTGCTTTCATTAGAACTTACCTCGAAGATGTTTCTTTTTCTTCTTCTACTTTGCTTCTCTTCTTTGCAGCATGCTGATTGATTGCAGGTCAGATTAAAAGGTGTTTTGTGTGTTTGCTTTGATGGTGACCCAGAAAACTAAATGGAGTGGAGGGCTTTCACAGTTTTAGCAGTTGAAGGGAAACCTGCCCACATTTCAGGATGTATGGGCAGGTGTGTCTGATCTTGAAAGAGTGGGAGATAGAATTCAAACATTGACCAGTAAGTCACGTGACATGAGTCCTGGTTTGTTCATAGCATAGTTAGGTTGTGCTGGTGAATGTTTTTTACCTTTACCTTGTCATTGCTCCATGTTTGCCCCCTGCTCATTTTGTTTTGGATACACTGCTTGTTCCCTTCGTGAAATCATGTCTCATAGCGACGCATCTTGTCATTATTTCCAGTTTTTGGTTTGTTTATGAGTATTTGGTCCGTGTTGCATTCATACTTAATTCGAACCGCACCAAAGTTCATTTGGAGGCGAACCGAGACCCATCTTTTTAGCGGTCTCGGTCCGCTTGTTTGGTGTGCACCAGGGTTTGGATGGCAGTGTTCACACTTACTCAGACTAACCGTACCAACAGATTAACCGCACCAGAATTTATTTTAAACAAACCAAATATGACAAATGTGAACACACCCTTAGTATGTGATTTTTGAACAAATTTCCTGATAATTTAATTTTGACCCGCATGTCATCCAAGTTGTTCATTTCTTTCATTCTTTCTTTTTTCTTTCTTTCTTTCTTCAGTCGAAAAGAAATTAAGGTTTTTGAGGAAAACATTCCAGGATTTTTCTCCATATAGTGAACTTTAATGGGAGCCAGCTGGTTGAAGGTCCAAATTGCAGTTTCAGTGCAGCTTCAAAGGGCTCTACACGATCTCAGACAAGGAATAATGGTCTTATCTAGTAAAACGATCGGTCACTTAAAAAAAAAAAAAATACATTTATATACTTTTTAACAAGAAATGCTTATCTTGCCCTAGCTCGACTTCACGCATTACATAGTCACATTGGAAAGGTTATGCGTGATTAAAAAAAGGTAAACACAGACGAAAAACTAACCATGTGTCACCTTTCCAATGTGATTACGTAATGCGTGAGGTCGTGGACACAGAGCTAGTGCAAGATGAGCATTTGTGGTTCCATAATAAAAGTATAGAATTTTTTATTTTTTTATTTTTTATTTTTTTGAAAATGACCAATCATTTTGCTAGAAAAGACCCTTATTCCTTGGCTGGGACCATGTAGAACCCCTTGAAGCTGCATTGAAACTGCAGTTTGGACCTTTAACCCATTGGTCCCCATTGAAGTCCACTATATGGAGAAAAATCCTGGAACATCTTGGATGACATAGGGGTGAGTAAATTATCAAGATTTTTTTTATTCTGGAAGTGAACTAATCCTTTAAGACAGGGGTGCTCAAACTGGGTCCTGGAGAGCCGGTGTCCCGCAGAGCTTAGCTCCAACCCCAGTTAGACACACCTGAACCAGCTAATCAAGCTCTTACTAGGCATGCTAGAAACTTTGCAGCAGGTGTGTTGAGGCAAGTTGGAGCTAAACTTTGCAGGAAACCAACCCTCCAGGACCGAGTTACCCCTGCTTTAAGAACTGTTGATTTTAAGCACTGAATCCTTCTTCTGTGGCATCATTGCAAACGTCTTTATTGGAATCTTTTTTTTCTTAAGAGTGCTTATTTTTGTGTTCTAATGGTGCTGTCAACTTATGACATAATTTTCCCAAGCACTTATCTCCAGTGATTGGCTTAAAAGTTCTGTGGCAGATTGCATACTTTTGATGTGCTATTCACTGGGTAGTATTATTGACCTCATTGTATCCAATACGTGATATCAAAACATAGTTTAGACAACCTCATCACCTTCCTTCTTTAGATACTTGAACCTCATTAACACTAAAGATCAATAAATGCAAAAGAGAAAGTCATCAATATCAATCTCGTAGATGGGGGTGAGGTTAGCCGTGCCGTACAGCAAGAGCTTCGGCGATGGCTTTGAAAGCAAAATAAAAAGTTATCCAAACAAATCTTGAGAAAACATCTCAGCAAAAGTATGAAAACATGCCATGATTTTATCTGGAACCTGGAGATGTGCAAAAATAAAGATAAAATTTGTAATTCAGGGAATGTTAAGTCAGACCAGATAAGAATGGAAAGACAGACAGATGAGACACTCTGATAATGGACTTTAGTTAAGAGCATATGTAGCAACATTGAATTACATGCACGCTTCGTAACCACATGGTTTTGCATCTGAGAAATTTGTGAGTCATGGTTTGCTTGATTGTTATTTTTTCTTAGGTCTGTTTATCTTCGTATCAGATTGTAGATAGCATTCCTAACTTGATGGATTCTTGAAGAGCTGATCTCTCTGATATCATTGGCTCTACCAGCAGGTGATGAGTGCGGCTAGAGCCTTCAAAGAAGCGAATGCTTATTTGAATTCCTCTTACCTGACAGTCCAGCATTAGCCTTCCACATCTAATCACTTTGACAGGTTTAGATCTTTCTGCTGGGTCATTCCAGGAACTGAATTTTTCAGGAGCTGCTCTTCTTTCATTATTTGCCATAGGTAAGCATCTGAGAGTCAAATAGGGTTGCTAAAATGTCACCTGCCTGACTGCAGTTGGATTGGGTGGCTGCTGACAGTGTTAGTCAAAAGGGCACATCATCTCACATCAGTAAACAAGCGGGATAAGAGCTTTCTCAGTGCCAGAACATTTAAGAACCCTGCCAATGATTAGCACGCATTTATTGGATGCAAAATGTGTGCTTTCTCATACCTTAACTGCTTTTACTAATCACTTAGTGAGCATAATATTCTCAAATATTACAGTTTTAGTGCTACTTTAGTACTTCTGATAGTGCTTTCTTCGCTTGCCTTTACTTCCTTGATCTGTGTCAAAAGGCTTTTTGTGAAGCATTAAGAGTTTAATTAAAGAACCCCCTCCACATTTTTTTACTGTGAAATTTGAAATGTAGCGATATGGAGTAAAACAAGGGTGAGCATGCCTCTTTTTATTGTCCAATTCAGTTTGATTTTTAAGTCACTTCTGTTGATTAGGCTTTCCTACCAGCTGAGAACAGACACTTCTTTGAAGGCGAGAGAAGAAAGATGTCTATTCTAGCATGCATTGCACAAACAACCCTTCTCATAATGTACACTGGCATACAAATTCTTTCTATACCAGTTTTGCAAGAAGACTGCAGAGAAACAAAAGTAGAAGTGTTAAGTCAGAAGAGAAGTTGTTTCAGTCATCAGTCATGGCCCAGAAGTTACAGCATGCTGAATCAAAATCTGTTTTCACTGCACAGCATTTACTAATCCATCAATGTTGACCATATACGCAACACTGGACTATGACTTAGCGGAATTCATTTTTTTTCAGTCTGCAGACAGGCGTAAATATACTTACTGAAGTATTTTTATAGTTTAAAAGTTAAATCTGAAATTCTCCACAAGCACATCTGGTCCATGTAATCAATATCTCATTAAATTAAATGTAGTGCAGTAGTGGTGGAATTTAGCAAGCACATGCAATAACTGAGCTGCCTTGACGAACAAAAACCAAGCATATTTCTCAGTCTCATAAGATATCGATATGCCTTTTTTTTTTTTTTTTTGGCCTAAGTGTTGCATATTGCTCTTGATATCTATACTGTATATACAGTGTAAAAGGACAGTCAGTACTGATTCTTGTAGAGATTGGACAGAAGTCATGTTCTCCCACTGCTGTGTTTGAGAAGTGGGCAATCATGTGTCATTCCATTCAACAGGACTTATCCAATCCATGGGTAATTGTCTGAGAAAAATTGCTTTTCCAAATATCTGATTCCATTTTTTTCGCCAATCAGAGAACAGCTACGAGAGACGAGCGAAAAGGATATTTATAACCTCTCCTCTCCAAAATTGGCTTAGAATTACGTTCTTTTGCCTGGTCTGACTCCTGCCCACTTGTCATTCTGCTCTCTCTCCATCTCCTCTATCACCTCTGCTATCAACCTCTCAACTTCTGAAGTCCATTCTCTGGTAATGTTTGTTTAATACTCTGAGGACTGCCCTACGCTCAAGTGGGAGATGGAGAAAAAAGAGGAATGAGAGAAAGAGAGCAAGAAATGGAACAGGAGCTTCAGAGAGATCAGAATACCTCTTTCACCATCTTCTTTCTCTTTCTTCCTCTTCTCATCTTATTACTGATTCTGGCTGTTTCTTCTACTTCCATTGCAAATCTCGAATTGAAAATGAAATCTGGTTGCACAAGTGGGAAGTAGACCAGTGTTGACTCATTCCAAGTGAAAATAACTTTTAAAGATGACTTTCTAATGAATATTATGGCAACTGTAGAAAGTTCATAATATATAGCAATATACATTTCACAACATACCCGCATTAATTAAATGTTTTGGATTCTTACTGAATTATGAAAGTATGGCAACTTTCAGAGTTGAAACACTGAAATAAAAAGTTTAGATTTTTTGTTAAAGCACCTACATGTACTCCTCTATTAAAAGCATATTATTTGAGCTGTGAAATTGTATACAGTAGATTGCCATTCGTGCGACGCCGTGTTCTAGGTGGGTGAACATCTAGTAATTTGTCACTGGTGTAATTCCTGTTCCTGATCCAGCAGATCAACAGAGGCATGTTGTCATGTACCTGGTGTCAGGTAAAGGCTTTTAAACTATTTCTAATTTGTTTTTGCCATAGAACATTCTGAAAGCATGTAGACAACAGGAAGGAGACATGTTCTTCTGCTGATTCAAGACAATGGTCTAGAAAAACACATGCTCAGCTTTCACATGTGCAGATATCATGTGGAAGTGATTGTGTTTACAGGGTTTACCAGCATTGTGTTGTCATGAAAATTAATGTTGAAAGGCTAGATAGAATCTTAAACAGATATGGTTAGTAAGTGATTCTATCACACTATTTCTTTCATGACAATCTCAGAGAGTTCAGTAGTAGCGTGGTAATATACGTGGCAATGTAGATCTGCTACACTGCTACTGCGGCAGAGCAAATACAGAGACTACTGCCAATACATCCTCAGACAGGCTTCTGTGAGCATGCAGGAAATACTGCTGCTGCACATATAAATAAAATAACCCCCATATGTAACATACATGAAATCATCCCATAGCAGATCTATAAAGGTGGAGCTGGGGAAAGTGGAGGGTTTCTGAAGCGCTCTGCAACTGCTACAGCAAGCACTAGCCAAGTGTATTTTTTTTTCTTTTTCTTTTTTTTTAGAAAAAGAACTGTTTTTACTATACTGCATACTGTTTTTACAAACATTTGTGAAAGAATAGGTCGCTCTCAGGCGCTCAGTGAATTCCAGCGTGGAACTGTGATAGGATGCCACCTGTGCAACAAGTCCAGTCGTGAAATTTCCTCGCTCCTAAATATTCCACAGTCAACTGTCAGCTGTATTATAAGAACGTGGAAGCGTTTGGGAACGACAGCAACTCAGCCACGAAGTGGTAGGCCACGTAAACTGACGGAGTGGGGTCAGCGGATGCTGAGGCGCATAGTGCGAAGAGGTCGCCAACTTTCTGCAGAGTCAATTGCTACAGACCTCCAAACTTCATGTGGCCTTCAGATTAGCTCAAGAACAGTGCGCAGAGAGCTTCATGGAATGGGTTTCCATGGACGAGCAGCTGCATCCAAGCCATACATCACCAAGTGCAATGCAAAGCGTCAAATGCAGTGGTGTAAAGCACACCGCCACCGGACTCTAGAGCAGTGGAGACGTGTTCTCTGGAGTGACGAATCATGCTTCTATCTGGCAATCTGATGGACAAGTCTGGGTTTGGCGGTTGTCAGGAGAACGGTACTTGTCTGACTGCATTGTGCCAAGTGTAAAGTTTGGTGGAGAGGGGGTTTTTCAGGAGCTGGGCTTGGCCCCTTAGTTCCAGTGAAAGGAGCTCTGAATGCTTCAACATACCAAGACATTTTGGACAATTCCATGCTCCCAACGTTGTGGGAACAATTTGGATGAATTAGAGTGGAGACTGAGAGCCAGGCCTTCTCGTCCAACATCAGTGTGTGACCTCACAAATGCGCTTCTGGAGGAATGGTCAAAAATTCCCATAAACACACTCCTAAACCTTGTGAACAGCCTTCCCTGAAGAGTTGAAGCTGTTATATCTGCAAAGGGTGGAGCGACGTCATATTGAACCCTATGGATTAGGAATGTGATGTCACTTAAGGTTATATGCGAGTCAAGGCAGGTGAGCAAACACTTTTGGCAATATAGTGTATATTGTCTTATATGTTATGAAATAATACAAGGAAAATGCTTTAAAAAATTTTCAAATGTCAAGGTAATTAAAATTCAAAATGACTGAAGGTGTAACACCAGTCGACTATTATTAACTATAAATGTTCTGTAAAAACAATGAACAGCAGCTTTCAGCCTGTCAACATGATGCAAACATGAAATATCACACATACAGTAGTAATTCTTCATAGTTTTTTTTTTTATTCGATTGCGCTGCTTTTCCATTGTTTTTTTGTTTGTTTTTTTTATGTAAACATGGACGCATCTGACTGTTGCACTCACGTCTCTAGCAGCGTCTCATGCATGGATGCCATTCTAAAAATTCAGCGCTCAAGTTAAAAGAAGTTCACTTCTATCTTCTTGCATGTTTTTTTCCTATTCCACTGCCCATGTTGCATCTTTGTCAACACAAAAGCGCATTCCTTGATTTCTAAAAAAATAAAATCGTGGCAAAACATTAAATTCAAATTAATCAATAAAATCTGAAAAATCGCCCAGCCCTAGTTGAGCAGCAAGCTCATTGGCTACTGATGTGAAAAGAAACCAATCAGCTGTGCCATGTGAGTAATGATGTGCTTATATCAGATTGTATTAGAACCTATCGGCCTGTGTCATCTAAAGAACTTTGACAGAACTTTACATTCGTCAAAATTAAATTCAAGTTATCTGGCTAAAATTTCTTTTTAACCTCTACAGTATATTTATTTTAATGTTTCAAGTGCTGTAAATTTCAGAATTTTTTCAAATTTAGGGAAAGTTCAAATGTATTTTCCTTTTGTAAAATGACAAACATTGTTGATTTGACCCTAACAATTCCTTTAATATTCATTCATTCATTCATTCCTTTAATATTCATACAGGCTTTTAGATTCTAATAAATTCAGTTCCTATTGTTATTGACAAAGGATGTTACCTAGGTGCTTCAAAAATCTCCCATCCCGATCTTATTCTTCAGATATCTCAACCTTTTCATTTAAACCTGGACTGATGCCATGTCTTAATGAGAACTGGGGCCTGCAGATGCAGTGAATGGCTGTAAAAGCTGCTAAGTGTTTCAGATGGCCATTGAGAAGAAAGTGGAATTCGTGCGTATGTGTGTCTGAAGACATGTGTTCCTTGACGAGCTCGTAAGGCCTTTTAAAGCTGTCCTCAGCGTAAAGTGCAGGGAAGAGAGAGCTTTTAAAACTTGGCATATGGCAGACTGCACCAACTTTCTGTCCCACGAGTGCCGTTCTGAGCACTGCGGAGTGGCTGCGCTGTGGCAAGATGCTCCGGGAAGCAGATGTTCATTCTCTTAAGTGGTAATGGTTAATTGTGATCATGATGATGATGGTGATGGGATGAACCTAAACTGTTGAATGTTTCTTTTAGTATCCGACCACCAATTCAAGAAATTAAATGAATTAAATATGGATAAGAGTGAGAGATTCAACAGTGGTTACACAAGTGGGCTGTAGATTGATCGACTATTTGCCATATCATTTCTTATGCACACTGGTTAATGGAATAGTTCACCCTAAGAATGAAAATTTGCTGGTAATTTACTCACTTTCAGGCCATCCAAGATGTGGATGAGTTTGTTTGTTCACTGGAAAAGATTTGGAGAAGTTTAGCATTATATCCAGGGTTGTACATAAGTGGTCTGCAGTCTGACTAGTTAGATGGAAATGGTGCTTATTCACAAATGTTTTATATCATATTTAAATTTTTGCGCATAAGTTTGAAGCTTTGGATGGAAACCCGGCAACTGATGCTCTTCACTGAACGTTTTTCATTCGGAAGCGCTGAACCTGGGAGCGCGTATTACTTGCCGGCAACCCGCCAAAATAAAAGCTTGCTAATTTAGGTTTGAAAATGATGAAAAATACATATTAAAAAATAATTAATATTATCATTTTATTTTTAAGTTTACTATAAAATAATTGTAGTTTTTATACACCCTTTTTATTTTAAAATATAATAGTATTTCCACAATTTAATATTCTGTTTATTATTTTATTTAAAAAAAACAACTAAATAAATAAAGTCCAATGATATTATTATCTCTATTATTATTATTATTATTTTATTTATTTATTTATTTTTTTTTTTTTATTATTGTTATTATTATTATTATTATTATTATCATTTTTCTTTTAAGAGTTATATTTAATGGGTCACACTATGTGCAGTGTGAGGACCAAACTAAATCTCCAGGTACTCTTATGAGAACCAGGCTAAAAAACTTGTGTACCAGTATTATATCACTTGCTCACCAGTACATCCTCTGCAGTGAATGGGTGCCGTCAGAAAGTCCAAATAGTTGTTTTAAAAAAACAAAACAAAAAAAACCCCACAATAATTAGTAAGTAATCTATACTCTATACTTTTTCTTGTTTTTTGTTTGTTTTTTTTTTTTACTGGAGGATGCATCATTATAGATTGTGGACTGGTATTTTGGGGGCTGGAGTTGTGTCGCTTGTGGATTGCTGTGATGTTTTTATCAGAGGTTTGGGCTTTCATTTTGATGGCACCCATTCACTGCAGAGGATTAAATGGTGGTGTAATGATACATTTCTCCAAATCTGTTCTTATGAAGAAACATCTACATCTTGGTTGGCCTGAAGGTGAGTAAAAATTGTAAGCAAATTTTAATTTTTGGGTAAATTATTCCTTTGAGCTTTATACTTTTTGGCGTAGTCTTTGGTCTTTCGACACATTCACCCTTTCCAAGCAGCAGTAATGGCTTTGGCAAAAAAGCCTGAACTTGACTACGGGTGACACGTAAAAGGCACCGGGTGAGCAGACAGAGAACATGAAAGGGAAGCTTATATAGATCTCTAAATGGCAGGGCAGATTGAAACATCGGGAGTGAGGACGCTACAGATGAAAGGAAGGCCGGGGTTGCTACAGGCACGTAGCAGACAGCTAATGACAGGGTCCTTTGGCAAGAAGATGGCATCTCTCTGATCCAACACTCATTGATTATTGATGCACTGCCCCAAGTGCAAAACCCGGCTAGACAATCAATGTTTTCACCTCGTGCGTCCCCATGCACCATTTAGAGGCCTTGATCGTCAAATGATCAAATCCGCTGCAAAGTTCACGCTGATTTGAAAAAAGGAAAAACCTGTGGTATTGCAGTCATCAAGCGAGAATTTAACTTCTCCTGGAGCCAGTTACTGTTTGATCCATCTTTGTCCATTGCATTAAGAGTTGTTAGAAAACTTTGACTAAGCCTTAGACATTCAAACCTTTGAACCAGCCACTGCTTGGAGTTAAGTTTCTCAATTACACCACAAAACCACAAGCTTCACCTCATCAGAGAGAAACACAAATCCCCCTCAGAATCCAAGCTACCTTATTCATCTGCTCCTTCATTTGCAGAGAAAAGCTCTATCTACTTTTCTTTATTTATATATTTACTTTGTCTTTTCGAGACAAAGGCCTGCTCACACCACTTTGTATTTGTTTGAAAGTAGTCCCTCTCTCTCAGACTAAACAAATCTCCTTTTTCTCGCCCAGGAGAGCCACAGAATCAGGCCTGCCAGCTGAATGGAGAGTGGTATAATTAACGAGAGTGAGGAGGTTCAGGCTGTCTCAATCAGCTCAGTCAGGCAAGGCAAATTAATATTCAAGCATTGACGCTCGTTCGCTCCGAGACAATGTGTCTCGTTTACATAACCCCTCCGCATGGGCGAGGATGCAAAAAGTGATCGGACACAACCATCAATTTTATTTAATTCTGACATTCTGGTTAATGTTTACATTTCCAAAACGACTTGTGTGCAATTATATTAGCTCTGGGTGTGCCTGATTTAGAGGCATAAATGAATTGACGTTGAATTGTTTGCCTGAATGCAAGTTATTAGTTTACATGTCTTGTAATAATCCTTAGTTCTTTTATTGTTTAATGTTTACGCAGGTACACTGTCTTAATGAGGATGCAAATACACACTAGGCTTTCTGGGAATGGATTTGATAAACTGTTTAAGCCTTACTTTGTAATGCTTGATTGACTGAACAACATTCTCTGCAATTGTTTCAAGTTCATGAAAAACAAAGTGAGCCAAGGTTTTCCGGCTTGAATATTTTAATAGCATTTCTTTTGTAATCTTTACCTTTACTGTCCAACTGCATCTGCGTGGTGCCTACCATGTTAGCTATTTCTTTTAGAATAGGGTACTGAGACATCTGTGACAGCAGTCCGGCTGAATTCATTGCAAACCAACATGGCTGTCTGCCATCTGCCCACTAACACACTCGAGTCTTTTTGTTCCTTCTCAAGGTCTCGCTTGCAAGGCTCCCATTGTGCGCTATCAAAGGGATATCAGGGCGCCACAGGAAAATCAACCCGCCTGTAAAGTTCTTTAAGCCTGTCTATACATTATTAAGCTTTTTGTGCCTATGAGAAGAAAAGGATGAAATGAAAAATATTTATTTTGAGTTGTAAAAGGTGTCTTTGCTTAATACCAAAGAGCGTGACCATATCATAGTCAATATAATAGATATTGATGTCACCATCTTAAATCTCTTTTATACATAAGAGGGATCATAAAATTGCTTGTTTTTGACGTTGTACTGCTTTGAATAAACTAAAAATAAAATGTCATAAAATGTAAAGGTCCCACTTTATATTAGGTGGCCTTAACTACTACAATATGTACTTAAGTCAAAAAATAAGTACAATGTACTTATTGTGTTCATTTTGTACTGCAAAACACTTTTGCTGCTATTGAGGTTGGATACGGGTAATGTTAGGGACAGGTTTGGTGGTATGGGTAGGTTTAAAGGGATAGTTCACCCAAAAATGAAAATTAGCCCATTATTTACTCACCCCCCAGGCACGCTAGGTGTATATGACTTCCTTCTTTCAGACAAATCCAGTCGGAGTTATATTCTAAATTATTCTGGCACTTCCAAGCTATAATGGTGATGGGTGGGTTTTTCTCTTCATCAGTCCAAAACAAGTCCAATAAAGTGCATCCATCCATAATTAAAAGTGTCCCACATGGCTCTGGGGAGTGAATAAAGGCCTGCTGTAGCAAATCGATGTAGTTTTGTAAGAAAAATATCTATATTTAAAGTGTAAGAATCAGATTAATCTAGCTTGACGAACGCAAATGCCCTCTGGAGAGAGGTAAACCCAGTGCCAGTAACGTATTAGAAGTTTAAAATGAAGATTCGTAAATAAAAATGTCAGAGGATTTCGATTAAAAACCAAGAAATTTTCCAGACTGGTTTTCCTTTGCTAAAGTAAGGAAACTTTGCTTCCTTTGCTCCTGTAAACAAACGTTGTTTACAAAAATGCATCGATTCGCTACAGAAGGCCTTTATTCACCCCATTGGACTGATAAAGATAAACACCCATCTGCCATTCTAAAGCTTGGAAGTGCCAGGATCATTTTTAATATAACTCTGATTGGATTCGCCTGAAAGAAGAAAGTCATATACACCTAGGATGCCTGGAGGGTGAGTAAATAATGGCCTAATTTTCATTTTTAGGTGAACTATCCCTTTAAGGGTGGGTTAGGATATAAGGCAGGGGTGTCAAACTCCAGTCCTGGAGGGCTGCAGCCCTGCAGAGTTTAGATGCACCCCTAATTAAATACACCTGATCCAACTAATCAAGTCCTTCAGGCTTAATTGAAAACTGCATAGTATGTGTGTTTAAGCAAGGTTGGAACAAAACTCTACAGGGCTCCAGCCCTCCAGGAACTGAGTTTGACACCCCTGATGTAAAGGATTGGTCAACAGTGTAATTATAAATGTAATTACAAAAATTATTGGTATTTTGTAAAATATTAAAAACATAGTACAATGTAAAAACGTATGTGCACAATAAGCGCACTGTATCAAATGATTAGTTTAAATGTTAGCACATAGTAGTTAAGGCTACCTAATATAAAGTGGGACTGTGAAACTTTAAAAATTTTACTTTTAAATATATTTGTATATCTTAAGGGTGAATCATATTGACTAATATTCAGAATATAGTATTCTTTTAATAATTTTTACTTAGGTTTTAATTTTTAATTGTGTTTCACTTCAAATATTTAACTGATTGAATAATAAACAAACAAACAAACAAATAAAGCACTGTACTGTGATGTAAAAGTGATACAAAGAGCCAACCAAAGCAGCACTTTTTGTCAGATTTGGTCGCCTGACCCCTTTTAGAAGGTTACTGTCCTGAAAGCATATGCCCTTTACAGGTAAAAAGAGATTCTATCACACATTTATCAACACTGTAGCAATTTTTCATCCAGATTCATCATCCTTTTTTTGGGCTTCATAAATCAGCTTACTGTAGGAACACAGTACCTGGACTGTACCCTACAGGCCTGTGCTTTAGATGAGGTTCTCCTCTAGAGCAAATGATAAAAGCAAAGCAGAGATTATCTGGATATCAAGAGAATCTAGGGTCACATGTTGCCCAGTGTCCTTATATAGCTTTACTTTGTAGAGAGACCTGACATCCCTTTGAATTCATCTTTACAGCAAATGTTGCTAACTTTTGTTGTTGTTGTTTTGATTGCTGAGACTTTGAAAATTGCTCTGTATTGTATTGGTCTGGATCAGTAGAAGATTATTTGCTATTCTATTTTACCTCAACTGAATTACTACAGTACATGCAATAAAATTATGTATGCCAAATGCAAGGGTTTATCTAGGATTTTAAGCATGAAGGCTTAGTCCTGAATCACAACAATATTTCAAAGAGTTTACCAAGCACATTTTAGGGATATTAAAGATCATTGAGCAATAGTGATCATATCTGAGTTCCTTTTAGAGTATTTTTTTTTTTACATCTTTTTTTTTTTTTCACAAACACTATCTTTACTGATATTTCATTAGATTATTAAAATGTTGGCCTGTTCGCACAAAGGATGATAACTATATAGATAACGATAAAGATATAGTTCTAAAAATCATTTTCAATATTTGATAAGAGTCCAAACCACAGCTATAACGATAAAAGCACAGAGAAACAATATTGTTGGTATCACTTTCAGAATGATTTTTTCCAGCTTCTGAACAATAAAAACATTGACAGCCAATCAGAATCAATCCTGCTGTCACAAGCTCGAGAATTTAAAGCAGCAGACGAGCATGCACTTTACAATAAACAAACGATATTGTTCGTTGGTGTGGAGGCTAATATAGTTTCAGCACCTATTTATAGTGTAGGGGGTGAGATGCATTGGATTCTAGAAAGCATTTGATTGGACAGAAAGTTTGATGAGTAGCTTAAGTGCAGGGCGATGCCATCAAAATTGTTGATCCATGTTGGTGTAAGTTAGAAACTGTTTTGGAATACACTAGCTTAGAGATAACCTTAAGGCTAATATGTTCATACTAAAAAAAAAAAAAAAAAACTTCAATTCTGATTGCATGGGGCCGTTTACTGAATGGTTCTTTTAGGAACCCAAAATGTTTTTTTTGTATCACATCAACGCAAAACCTCCCTTTTGGAATCTTTATTTTTAATATGTGAGTGTTAAGTATTAGGTGCCCTTGTGGGTGAGAAGATATTGAATATAATATGTGACCCTGGACCATAAAGTCATAAGTCGCACGGGTATATTTGTAGCAATAGCCAACAATACACTGTATCAATTTTTCATTTATGCCAACAATCTTTAGGATATTAAATAAAGATCTTGTTCCATGAAGATATTTTGCAGATTTCCTACCATAAATATATCAAAATGTTATTTTTTATTAGTAATATGCATTGCTAAGAATTTTATTTGGACAACTTTAAAGACGATTTTCTCAATATTTTTTTGCACCCTCAGATTCCAAATAGTTGTATCTCGGCCAATTATTGTCCCATCCAAACAAACCATACATCAGTGGAAAGCATATTTATTAAAATAAGTTTTAAAAAAAATGACCCTTATGACTGGTTTTGTAGTCCAGGGTCACATATGTGAATTTGAGGGCAATTTTTAAAAACACAATGGATATTTTAACATTACCAACACATATTAGAATTTAAGTAATGTCAAGGTCTTGACTGTCCCCAGAATTACTAGTCAAAATTATAGGTCTCATTATAATTATAATATTTAATATCAGGCTATTCTATTTCAAATCTGGCTTGTCTGGCTCAGTTGAACTGTCAAACCCAGGCTGCCTGAAATCTGAAGATAGTGTGTTTCATTGTATTTCCCTGTTCAATTCTCTAGCGTGTGTTTTGAAGGATGAAAATGACAGATACTCTACTGTCTACAGTCTACTGTCAATAAAATTACACTTTTCTCTGATCGTGACACTGCGTTTGCAACTCCGCTCTCATTAAAGCAGGGGAGAGATGGCACCATGGCAGTAGCATGGTAAGAGAAAAAGAATAAAGGAATCGGTTTCAGAACAAGGGAAAAACAGCATAATAGCGTGCTAAATGTTACTAAATGTGACCCTGGACCACAAAACCAGTCATAAGGGTCAATTTTTTGAAACTTATTTGAATAAATACGCTTTCCACTGATGTATGGTTTGTTTGGATGGGACAATATTTGGTCGAGATACAACTATTTGGAACTATTTTAACCTTTAAAGTTGTCCAAATGAAGTTCTTAGCAATGCATATTACTAATAAAAAAAAAATACATTTTGATATATTTATGGTTGGAAACTTATAAAATATCTGGAACATGATCTTTACTTAATATCCTAATGATTTTTTGCATAAAAGAAAAATCAATAATCTTAACCCATACAATGTATTTTTGGCTATTGCTACAAATATACCTGTGCTACTTAAGACTGGTTTTGTGGTCCAGGGTCACATATGTCAAATTGTATGTAATATGTTAGCGAGAAGGGCAAATAAAGATAAGACCTTTTTCATTTTTTGGAATAAAGCAATGTACAAGTTCAATTCTTCATCATAATGCTAGCCCAAAAAGTATATATAACAGAAATTCTTCTAAATCCCACAATAACAAAATCTGAAATTTGAAATAACAAGTATCTGTCTTTTTTCATCTTGCTCAAAAACACAAAATAACACTTAATTTTCACAGTTTAGTGTTCTGCATGCTTGGAGCTGGAAGTCCTCCCCTCTTGAGGATGCTGTTTTTGTCAAGTTCTCCAGAAAACATTAAATATTAAAAACTGGATAAATGTGTCTGTTTCGAGAGAATCAGTTTTAGTGTGTTAGCAATTGGGAAAGCCTGTCATTGCTCTAGCATTCAATATATGCGAGTTAAACGGAAATGACAAGCTAGTTTAAAGTCAAAATAGTTTGACCAGAATACTAATGTGTGAAGACTCCAGAACACGTGTTTGCTGTGTAAATTCGCACCATCACATGCACCTGGAAGCTGTTTCAGTTCTGTTTGGCCTAATCTACCAAGTTAGCATTGAGGCAGAAAGGCACAGCGTTGCAGTGACGATTGGCCATATTAAAAAATTAATCCGCTTTTCGTTCTTAGCACTGTCACAATGTGCAGCATGGAGGGCCTGCCCGTACACTACCCAGAGGGCCACTCTAACACTCCGCAGGGGTGTCACGGCGGGATGACAACGTGGCGGTGGGAGGGGCCTGTCAGGGCAATTCTGAGTACATTAAGATGTAAAAAGCTTTTAAAGACATTTTACTTCCCACTGCTGCTCAGTCAGTGGTCCCATCGCTTATGAGATTAGACGTTTTTAGGCAGCTATCAAGTTTTGGTTTTTATCTTTCGTACCCAAGAGAGTCGCAGCCCTAATCTTGAATGCCTGTGAGAAATCAAAAGCCTCAGTTTACTCTCAGTTCAGATACAGAGCCTGAAAGGAAAATATATCGTCTTTTCTGTAGTAATGATAATAGAGATTGTGACACGAGGAACATAACTATTATGACAATAAGACAGAAGGCAAACACTAATCAGTTAGTTTTTGCAACTGTCATCTGCAATTCACATATTTCACATTTTACTGAGACAGATGCCTTTTAGATCTCCCTAGGTGTAGTGTTTTTTTCATTATACCGGTGGAAATCTGAATCTACTATTGCAAATTAAGTTATGCATTTATTTGTATCTATCTATCTATCTATCTATCTATCTATCTATCTGATCTTTTTATTTTAGTTTTATTATTAACGTTTATACATCAGTTCTTTCTGGTTCTCAAATCTGATTAGCTGAGAGCCTTTTTAATGGTGTGATATTCTAGTGATACCGGAACTTCAGCTGTTTCACCGTTTGTATCACTCTGCTTTCAGTTTTCTCACAGCGATTGTCATGGCACATTCCCAAATATATAAATTTATACATAATACTGTTTTTGTTTCACGGAATGTATTTTTAAGAGCTTTTTAGGTGAGAATGCAGTTGTTTAAACTTCAAATGTGCACTTTGTTAATAAAGATAACGTTTATTTGAAAATTCGCTTTTCGATGTTTCACAGCCGTGCCGATATATAGCCATATCACACAGATACTTATGTAATATTGCTCATATATAATTGAAATACGATGAGTGATTTGTATTTATTTTTTCTTTCTTAAAAATATTAATATTTTATTAAGTATATGTTTGAAATTTATTGGACATAATTTGTTAAAAAAAAGTCATGGATGAGAATGAAGTATGATGAAATGATAAAATATCTCATTAAAAATTCATTATTGTTGTTTTGAGATTAATGTAATTAACAAGTCATGTAATTTAGAGAGATTTTCATTAAAATTCATTTTTGTTTTATTTTTCTTAATTCTGGAATTCTGGGACCTTTTATTTCATTTTTGTTATTGATGTTTATACATCAGTTGTTTCTGATTCTCGAATCTGATACTCTAGTGATATCAGAACTCCAACCATTTCACCATTTGTATCATTCCGCTTTCAGTCTTTCTCACAATGAGTGTCATGGCGGATGCCCAAATCCACTATAAGTTTAAAAATAATACTGTTTTTGTTTCACAGAATGTAGTTGTAAGAGCTTTTTTTTTTTTTTTTTTTTTTTTTTTTAGACAAGAATGTAGTTGTTTAAACTTCAGATATGCATTTGAAAAAGGTAACTGTTTGAAAATTTGCTTTGACGTTTCACAGCCGTGCCGATATACAGCCATGTATCACATGGCTACTTGTGTGATATTGCTCATATACAATTGAAATACGATGACAGTGATTATTTTTCCTTCTTAAAATAGTAATATTTTTTATTTAGTATATGTTTGAAATTATTGGACATAATTTGTTTAAAAAAAGTCATGAAGTATGATTCAAAAATAAAAATATCTCATTAAAAATTAATTTCATGTTTTGAGATTAATGTAATTAACAAGTCATGTAATTTAGAGACATTAACCTGATGTTTATTTAGAATTATATTCTAAATATTGTCTAATTTTCTTGCATATCATATTTTGTGTGTTTTTTGAGTCAGTTATGCCGTATCCCATCAGATAAAAGAGCGAGGAACAATATTTGATCAAAATTATTTTTAGTTCGAAACATAATGGGTTCAAAGACATGCGGTAATCAATACGTGTTTGAACCAAAAAAATACTCATAATCAGCACAGAAAATTGTTTGACATTTTGTCATAAAAATAATATATTATGTTACCCTGGACCACAAAACCAGTGATAAGTTGTACGGGTATATTTGTAGCAATAGCCAACAATACATTGTATGGGTCAAAATTATAGGTTTTTCTTTTATGCCAAAAATCATTAGGATATCAAGAAAAGATCATGTTCCATGAAGATATTCTGTAAATTTCCTACCGTAAATATATCAATACTTATTTTTTGATTAGTAATATGCATTCCTAAGAAGTTTGTTTGGCCAACTTTAAAGGAGATTTATTTAGATTTTTTTTATACCCTCAGATTTCAGATTTTCAAGTAGTTGTATCTCAGCCAAATATTGCGCTTTCCTAACAAACCATACATTAATAAAAAGCGTATTTAGTCAGCTTTCAAATTATGTTTAAAAACAAATTGTCCCTTATGTCTTGTTTTGTGGTCCAGGGTCACATATGTGAATTTGAGGGCAAATTTGAAAAACAATGGATATTTTAACATTGTCAGCACATATCAGAAGAACTAAGGTAATTCCACGGTCTCGACTGTCACCGGAACTGCTAGTCAAAGTTATAGGTTTATTGGAAATTGTTTATTGGACATAATTTGTTTAAAAAAGTCACGGATGAGAATGAAGTATGATGAAATGATAAAATATCTAATTAAAAATTCATTACATGTTTTGAGATTAATGTAATTAACAAGTCATGTAATTTAGAGATATTTTCGTTAACATTCATTTTTGTTTTATTTTACTTAATTCTGGATCTGATTTTGAAATATTTTCGAAATATTATCTAATTTTCTTCCATATCATATTTTGTGTGTTTTTTGAGTCAGTTATGCTGTATCCCATCAGATAAAAAGGCGAGGAACAATATTTGATCAGAATAATTTTTAGTCGAAACACCATGGGTTCAAAGACATGCGGTAATCAATACATGTTTGAACCAAAAATAACAGCTGATAATCAGCACAGAAAATTGTTTGACATTTTGTCATAAAAAGAATATATTAAAGATGCATGCCTTTGAAACTGAGATTTTAATGAATCCTCAAGGGAATTTTGAACTGGATGTTTTTTTTTACAGTATATAGCAAAAATCCCGTAGATGTCCCTGTTTTCTTCTTGCATTCTAGGTTCCACGCTTGTTGACAAAATGTGCTTGGGTGTAAACAAACAAACCAGGATCACCATCGCCCCTACCATTCTCGCTTATAATAACAGTCCTCTACTCCTCTATGTCAGGTTCTTTTCCAATTATGCCTTAATAACTTCTTTCTCTTCCCTGTCATCTGTTTTCCGTTTCATTTTTCTTGCTCTACAGTGTGTTTCTGATGGTTTACACTAAAGCTTGATGTTATGAGATCTCAGTTGCCACAGCAACATTCGTGGCTGTAGTCACCGTCTCCATTCTCCTCGGCCTTAATTCCTTGTCTGTCATTTGCATAGAAATAACATTCGGTAAGAGGGTGACTATCTCTTTCTCTGCCTGTCTGTTTACCACTCGCTCTCTCTCTATCACTGCATCTCTTTCTCTCCGTCTAACCCCACCACCAGCATTTGACAATCTGAACGCATTGCTCCTAAGTAAGAAACACACACATTCCTTTACATGTCTGATCTCTAAGGTGTGTGTGTGTGTTTATAAGTGTGCATGCATGGCATTGATTTGGGGCCCCCTCTCCTTCTGGGATTGGTTTCAATAAAGCCCCTGGCCACGTCTCATATTACATTCATATTTCATCAAACAATCTCATCAACACGCCAGTAATAACATAATTAACCTGCTCACAGAGAGCTTGTCCTTTGTGGCAACCTGCGCCTCATTACCAGCTCTGTATGTGTGCGTGTGAGTGAGTGGGAGAACGTTTTAACTGCAACACAATTTTTTTTTGCAGTGCATGAATGGTTCTTTGAACAAAAGTTGGACTCGCCAATTAATAACGTCGCTCATGTGGGGTAAACACCCTGTGCTCTAATGCTATGAGGGCAAAAAGATTTGCTCTTTACTTTTACCTCAGCTATACCGAGCATTGACAGCTACAAAAAGAAAACAACATGTGTCTGACAGACCGCCATATAGCTCTGTCAATTATTATAGACCAACACTTTACAGAAAAGGAAAACAAAATCAGGTAACCGGATGCAACTGCAGTGGATTTTTGCAAAGGAACACTGAAATACTCCATGCTGTTTACTGTTTTTCAACTCTACATACAGCCGTGCAGCGATTTCTCTCGACGTGGCACCTGCTTTTCAGCAAAATGAGGGGGGATGTTGTGTGACAGCTATTAAATCATGAAACATTAACAGCGCCAACAGCAATTATGCCTAAACTGCAGGTTGAAGGCAACATTCGTTTATTTTGTACATTTAGTTTCTTTGATGAAAATCCTTTAAAAAAGACTTACTTGAGTTTGCCATTTGCTATTAAAAGGATAACCTAAAATAAAATTTATCATTATTTACTCATGTCATTCCAAACTGGTATGACTTAATTTATCCTGCAGAAAAACATCTTTTTGTCCATACAGTGAATGTCAATGGGGTCCAAAAAACACTGCACCCCACTGGGGCCATTTTGGTGTATTTTCTTCTTTTTTTTGTTTTCCATGGAGGGAAAGAAGTAATGCAGGTTTGGAAAATCATGAGGTTGAGGACATAGTAAACTATCTGTTTAAAGGCTCTGAAGAGAACGAGCTCTGTATGGTCATGTATACTCCCATCATATGTTTTGCAGTAGAAGCGCTTTCTCAAAACAAGAGAAAAAACAACATAACTTTTCCTTTTTTTGAACTTTTTTGAGTCTTTGATCTTGTTGACTACACTAGCACTGTGCTACAGTCACGAACTACACAAAGAACACATTAATATTATCTTAAAGGGACAGTTCACCAAAAAATGAAAATCCTGGCGTTATTTGAACACAAAGCCTTTTTTTCTGGTGTGAAACCCAAAATAAGATATTTAGCTGTAGTCGCCATTCACTTTCATTATAAGAAAAAGAGCAGCATAAACATTGTTAAATGACTTTTTCATGATCCATAAAGGGGAAAAAAGGTCATACAGGTTACAGATGGCATGATGGTGAGCATAGGTGAACTATTTATTTATAATAGCAAGTAAATGGAACAAGACTGGTGAAATGTTTGCATGTCTTTATACAGACTGTTTGTTAGGGCCCTATGAGTTCCGCGATGCAGAAAACATGGACAGAATCCAGTCATAAAAACGTAATTTACTGTATCACACGGAATGTCTTGGAATTTGCCAACGTTTGGATGAATTAATCAAATCTCTATGGACTTGTATCTCTAAAGATTAAGCAAAACGACTGTTTAAATATAAATCGTTCATGTTCTGCGTGTCTCCGTGTGTGAATGGCGCAGACGCACGGTTTTGTTTATTAAACACAAACTGACGTGCGTGTGGCGCTCACTGTGATTTCATTGTCTGCCGTGTCGACAAATGAGGACATGAATAACATTTCTGGAATTGTTAATAAGTTTCTTCATTAACATTTTACAGTTTCTTTTGAGAGAAACTATCATATACACACAGAAATGTGAAGGTATTCATGTCAACAATTCAAAATAAAAGTTTGGTTTAACTTCAAGACATATACTACTATTGTTTAGTAGAATGTACGTAATACTCCTACTACTATTGTTACTAATATTGTTACAAGTTTATTTTATTAAGGAATAATCACACAATATTTCTTTCATGTTTTAATTTTAATAGTAATTTTGTTTGCCAAAAAATAACGTTTGTTTAATTTTCATTTGATTAAAAGATAAATTAAATTAATATTTTATACCTTCATTTGATAAGCAGAAAAAATTAAATATTGTAAAAATATTATAAACATATTTGTATATTTTTTATACATTCAAATAATTAGACATGCTTAAACAGAATTTGGTGAATAAAAATAAAACACAGGGCCCTAAACATGTTAAACTTTTAATAAATTGATGTTAAATTGTATAAGTTTCATCATTTTAATTAATTAATTAATTTAAAAAAAGTCCAGGAATTTGGAAAAAAAATAAAACCGGATTTGGGGGGTGGGGGGTGGATTTCATAGGGCCCTACTGTTGGGGTATGTTGTTTACTTTCATCTCTCCCCTTTTTATGTATTTTTTTTACAGTCGGTCTCCATCAAACACATGCTCTTACAAGTGTTACAATCAGGATCAAGTTTAATGATAGATCCCTATATTGTGCTTTTTTTTCTTGCTCCATGCTCTTACACACCATGAGCAACCGAGTGCTGTATGGCAGATCAGTAAGAGTTGTTTTAAGGCGATTACTTGTGTGAAGCTCTCACAATTGCAGCGAAACATTGGTATCCGGCTGGCGGGGTGCTGGAGACTGGGAGTGCACAATGCCTGTGATTAAGGATCAGCTGATTAGGCCCTAGCTGTGTAATCTTGAAGAAAGTCTATGAAATCACTTGCTTTACAGCTGTGAAGTGATTTCCCTCACAATAGGCTACCTGCCACTAATCAGCTCTCTGCCACCGGAAAGCACCAAATGTTTTTGGCCTTTTAACTCAGGATAATGATGGCATGATGATGTCTCTGTTCCTTTGTCTTCCTCTCTCTTTTGCTGTCTCTCTATTCTCAGCTGTGTACCTTTCTTTAGCCAAAAATGACAACTCCTTGACTCTACAAGGGTCACAGTGCAAATATTTAGTCTAGTTTTTAAAAAGAAAAGATTGATTAAAAGTGGATTCATGTTTATTTAGTCAAGTTTTTGTCATATTCAGGACTTGCATCATGAGAAAGGAGAACCGTCGCCTCAGGAGGCCCTAAAGCTTGTGGGTAATGAAGGACCCAATGGACTTCCAGGTAATTGGGCGGCTGGAAAACAGGTGATTGCTGTCAAATGGTTCTGGTTGACCAATCAGATGGCCTGTCTGCCTGGTTGGAAGAACTGAGACCCTTGGGAATCACTCAGAGGGAAGGTTGAGAAAGATTGCTAGACACACTTTGTGGAAATCAACCGAGCCATGCAAAAAAGTCAGATTTTACCAGTAACTCGTGTCATAGTGTTTGTTTGTTTTAGTAGAGCTCCCTTGACTTCCAAGCTTCATTCCATGCAGTAATGTTAGTCTCAGTTACGTTTAAATGCTTGACTTTTAGTTTATTGTTTATGAATTATGAGGAAAAAATTGAACTGATTTCCTGAAAATGTGGCGAATCACATTCTTTAATGTTGCATTTGCAACACTAAATATCTCACAATCAAGATTATAATTTCTTATTTAATAGGAAGTAGTGAGAACACACTGAAAGAAGTCTGCATCTGCAAACAGATATTTTTGGTGGCCCGTTGCTTGTCATCATATTTTTCTCTCAATCCATTAGCACATGCGTCAATGGAAAATGTTGTTTTTGATCCTTCTTAGAATGTGGATAAAAATGGCAGAAGAACAGATGAGCTGGTTATGGTACAAAATATGCAAAGATGAAGAAAAAAGAGGCTTCTAAAGGTAGTTTAGGTTAGATGCAGGCAGCATTCAGTCACAGTCTTTCCAGGATTGAGAAATAGGCAAGGAAAGTATCAGGACTGCTCCAGTTTAGTGAAAAAAAGATAAGATGTGCACGAAAGTCTGTGCGCTCACATCAAAGGCAGAGAAGATCCTTTCTATCCTGAGAGTCACCCGTCTAGACTAGTGTTCAGGCAAGTCTTGACCTTCACAGCAGAGATATTCCTGCATTCTGTAAGAATGAGGAGAAAGTCGAGAGAATCTGAGCGACCAAGTCGCTTTGTTTTTAGTGGTCATTTTACACAGTCCTGTTGTTATAGTCATAGCTTGTGTGTTAAGTGAAAATATCGATAGTTTGCAATTTCATATTCAGTAAGTCTGTATGATTTTGTTGCAAACTGCTGCATAATTTTCATGTTAAAGAATGTAATGTGCTTTATTTTAGAAACCGTTTAGAATATTGGTTTATAGTACATTGTTGTGGCAGTGACGTGTTCACAGCAGAAGCTGATCATGGAGATCGGCCATATGTCATCCAACAATTATCCATATGTCACAATTTGACCAAAAATTGGAAACCACAAACCAATTCAGAAACACTGATATAGAAAAACAAAGAAACAGCTAAGAGCTTTAAGTATCTAAGAGTGCTTTAAAGGAGAAGTCCACTTCCAAAACAAAGATTCACAGATAATGTACTCACCCTCTTGTCATCCAAGATGTTCATGTCTTTCTTTCTTCAGTCATAAAGAAATTATGTTTTTTGAGGAAAACATTTCAGCATTTTTCTCCATATAATGGACTGATATGGTGCCCCGATTTTGAACTTCCAAA
Source organism: Cirrhinus mrigala (assembly GCA_036247105.1). Classification (NCBI taxonomy): domain Eukaryota; kingdom Metazoa; phylum Chordata; class Actinopteri; order Cypriniformes; family Cyprinidae; genus Cirrhinus; species Cirrhinus mrigala. The sequence goes on from CM070020.1 coordinate 13,276,551, forward strand.
ATGTAGTTTAAATGCGGCTTCAAACGATCCCAAATGCGGTTGTATATGATCCCAACCGAGAAAGAAGGGTCTTATCTAGAGAAACGACTGGTTATTTTAATAAAAGTAAAAATACAATTTATATACTTTCAAATGCCAAACGCTCATCTTGTCTTACTCTGCCTGTACTGTTTTTGTTCCAGTTCATGACATGCAAAGAAGTTTGATCTTCTTTGCATGTTCACTTTGCAAAGACTGGGTCGGAACTTCTGCAGCGATGTAGGATGATTTTGAAATGATTTTTGAAAATACGATCGGAGGTTTTCGACATACCTGTCTTGAGTCAGAATACACAGAGTTCGGGGAGAGAAAGGCAAGACGAGCGTTTGAGATTAAAAGCTATTTAAATTGTATTTTTTTTCTCCTTTAAAGGAGAAGTTCACTTCCAAGATGTTTGTCTTTCTGTCTTGAAGGTTTTTGAGAAAAGCATTCTAGGATTTTTCTCCATAGAGTGGACTTAAGTGGTGGCCTACGGGTTGAAGGTCCAAATTTGATTACTTAACGTGTGAAGAGATGAGCATTTGTGGTTAAAAAGTATATGATTTTTTATTTTTATTCCTCAGGCTGGGATCATGGGGCCCTTTGAAGCTGCATTGAAACTGTAGTTTGGACCTTCAACTTTGTTGAATTTGAAGATCAGGGTAAATGTAACTTATTTTTGTCTTCTGGGAAACTGAAGGACTTCTGTAGCTTCTGAAGGGCAGTACTAAATAAAAAAAAAAAATCGATATTTAAGCAAAATAAGAAAAATGGTACACATTTTCATTCCATTCAAAAGTTTACACCCCTGGCTCTTAATGCATCATTTTTCCTTCTGGAGCATCAGTGAATGTTTGAACCTTCTGTAATAGATGATATGAGTCCCTCAGTTGTCCTTAGTGTGAAAAGATGGATCTCAAAATCATAGAGTCATTGTTGGAAAGGGTTCAAATACACAAAAATGCTGAAAACCAAAGAATTTGTGGGACCTGAAGGATTTTTCTGAAGAACAGCATCAGTTTAACTGTTCAGGACAAGCAAGGGACTCATGAACAACTATCACAAAACAGAAAAAACAGCTGTGGATCATTCAGGTAACAAAACAGTATTAAGAATCAAGTGCATGTAAACTTTTGAACAGGGTAATTTTTATGCATTCAACTATTATTTTCTCTTGCGGACTAAACGTAAACATCTTTTATGTGAAACATCTTATTTAGGTCAGTACTAAAAAAACAAAACAAAAAAAAACATGCATTTTCCTCTTATTTTGGTAAAATAATGAACATTTTGCAGATTAAGCAAGGTGTATGTAAACTTTTGGCCTCAATTGTAGGTTTGGAATAACTTTAGGGTGAGCAAATGATGGCAGAATTTTCTTTTTTGGGTGAATTATGCCCTTAAGTCTCTAAACATTCTCTATGCAAAAGCAGTGATTTTCTTAGCTGTTTGTTTATTATTGATGACATCATAAACAGAGGCAGCTCTAATGGACTGCATTTAAACTAGTGCACAAATCTATTGACACATAAGATGTTTTGTCTCGCCTGCTTAATATCATAGGACTTAACTGTTTACATTAATTTTCACATCATGAAAGCATTGTCAGATGTAAGCGCATTTAACTACTTTATACACAATGTGAGCAACATTTGTGAGCATGTGAAAGCAGTCATCTATCAATAAGCGAGTTTTGTGTATTGATTATATTCTGCATTCCAGAAGGCATCGATGATGCCTTCATAGGGAATTTGAAAGGGAAGGTACTGAAATACTGGTTAAAAGCATGCATTTCTAGCAGCATATATATCTAGCAGTGAAGCATAAGATTGGCCTTACATTTCACCTTCAACCTTTATGAACTTTATGTACATTTAGACACTTGTTTGAGATTTTTTTCTTTGTCTGTGTGTGAGTGTGGGTGTGAAATTGACAACAAGCAAAATACAGCTGTCTCTAGCACACAATAAAGTGCCATGGCTTGTTTGCGTTTAAAAACTCAACTCAGAATTGATTCTGAAATTCTAAGAATTGATTCAGAAGTGAGTTGTTTTTCTCAAACCTCTTATTTTATGTCGTACATAGGTATTCATTTACTATTGTAGACGGGAATTGAGATGAGCTGCCCCATCAGGATAGCCTGACCTAGATTAACTTTTTTCCCCTCCCTCGCTATGTAATATTAATCATCCTACATGTATAGCATCATTCTACATGTATGTCATGGAAAACCGCTGGGAATGTCTATGACCCTGACAGTGCATTTGACAAGAGCAAATAATTCCATTTATATGCAAACATTTATCTGAGTGAAAATCTATTCTGTCACCCTTAAAAGTTATCGTCCACAATGATAAATGCTGCTAATATGATTTTTTCATTAGTAATCCTCACAATGCGTGTTTTCCTTAACTTATGCTAATGCATAATTTTACAGTAGCCTAGCAGCTTTTTATGATCCCTTTTCTATTAATTCCCATGTCTAATCACCACAAATTCCCATGCGCAATGAGAATAAATTACACCTGGACATAATTAATGCTGAGTGTATGAAAGTGTAAGAGTGAACATAATCATTCCATGATGGTTGCATAGTCATTTATGTAATTTGTTTAATTATTGGAAGGGAAAAAAAAAGATTTGTGCAAAATATTTTGACAGCGCTCCAGTCCACAATAAATCATTATATAATAAGAACTATTTATTTTTAAGGTACATTTTAGCTGCAGACCTATTGCTGACTGTTGACTATTGTTTGTACAAAATGCATTTCTGCATATCATTATTATTATTATTATTATTATTATTTATTTATTTTTTTTAATTGTTCGTTTGTGTTATTTATTTAATGATGACTTACGTTCATTACTTGAAATAAAATAAACATACAATAAAACATAAAATACTTTATTTCTTATTTTTGTTTAGGTTGAAGTACTAAAATAACCAATACTAAATGAAGCCCAAAAACTAAAACTGAATAAAAACTATCTAAACATATTAAAAAAAGACAAAAACAATTCAAATATTGACAAAAACTATAAGAGTATATCAATTTTACTAAAATGACACTGCTGTTGACTCACATTTACATTATGTCAGTTCAGCATGGACGTTCTTGCCATGTTTTTGAATCCCTCCCTGCTTGTAGTTCCTGTCTAGAGACCCATGTCAGAATTCCCGCCCGTGCAGCATCTCACTGTCCCCACTCCTGACTGTGTCTCTGGGCTCGGAGATAATGTGTGACATCGGCCCCGTTAGAACCAGGGTTGGAAATCCATCACTGTGGACATGCCTCATTGGCTCTCACCTCGTGCGGGACAAACTCCCAGACAAAGAAGGCCAAGTAAAAATTACAGGGAGTTCAGAAGTACGGCAGTCACCCGAGGCAGCCGTGGAGGATAACTAACGACAGGCAGGCCGACTCTCACTTTGTTTTGCCTTTGAACAGCTAAGCTCTTCTCCACTGCTAGCCTGAGGCTGTTGGAGGCGAACTAGTGGAGTATGTGTTTGGCTGTGCCACAGCAAGACGAGGACATGGACAAACAGAGGATTTCTGATGACACTCTTGCTGGAGACAAATGGTTACAGATGGTTACTGACAAAATAGCCTGTCATGCAATGTAAACACATGTAATGAGTGTAATTTGTGACATCATAATCTTGGGAAAATAAAAAAACGTATTTAGTTTATTGAACCCCACAGGTGGGGCGCACCATTCCCGGTGGTGTATGTATGTAAACGTGAGCTTAGCAGCGCTATATAAATCATTCTCAGGCAATTCTGGTGCTTATCAGTTCGTGAGCACAGAAGAAGGATTTTAGCATATATAGGCCTACTGTAAAACACAGCAATCGAGGATTTATTCTCTGGATCTCCGACTGGGCACCGCATTTTGTTATTTATGAGCACTGAATCAATATTTATTGTGCATAAAGGAGCAATATTCCCATTCTGAATGTCTAAACATTAAAAGAACAGCCTAAGAAAGCATACATACACAAACTGAAGAGGGAACAGATTATCACATTCTTATTTAAGGTGATATTACATATTGCATTCCGGTTGCCGTCTTTGTTGATGTTTACAAAATGGAAAGTTATTATTGTAGTAGCGTGTTTTAAATTCACAACGGGCTTGGCACTGAATGGAGACTTTTAAATATTGCATTGCGCCTTATGGGGTGGAAGCACACATGGTGCATTGCTGCAACTGCAAGAACCGCCTTTCTTTCTTTTTTCTTTCTTTCTTTCTTTCTTTCTTTCTTTTTGATCAACTGATTGAACGTAAGAAAAAAAAGATAGACCAAATGAGAAAAAAGGCTTACAGGGAGGGAAAGAAGGAAGGAAGGAAGGAAGAAAGAAAGACAGAAAGAAAAGAGAGATAGACCAAAAGAAAGACCGAACGACTGAAAAAAAAGAAAGAAAGAAAGAAAGAAAAGAGATGTAGACCAAAAGAAAGACCGACCAACTAAAAAAAAAAAAAAAAAACCTAAAGAAAGAAAGAAAGGGCCGACTGACTGACTAACCGAAAGAAAGAAAGAAAGAAAGAAAAGAGAGATAGACCAAAAGAAAGACCAACCGACTATAAAAAAAAAGAGAGAGAGACCTAAAGAAAGAAAGAAAGAAAGGGCTGACTGACTAACCAACCAACAGAAAAAAAAAGAAAAGTGAGATAGACCAAAAGAAAGACCGACCGACTAAAAAAAGAGAGACCTAAAGAGAGAAAGACTGACCAACAGAAAGAAATAAAAAATAAACAAACAAACTAAAGAACAAAAGAAAGAAAGAAAAAGAAAACAAAAGAAAGAATGACTTACTTTCAATCGGTCTGTCTTTTTTTCAATCGATCTTTTCTTTATTTCTGTTGGTCGGTCGGTCCTTCTTTTCTTTCTTTCTTTCTTTCTTTCTTATCTACTCAAAGTAAGAAAAGAGAGATGGACCAATTGAGAAAAAGACCTAAAGAAAGAAAGAAAAAAAGAAAGTACAGACTGACTGACCAAACCAACAGATAGAAAAAAAACAGATAGACAGACCAACTGAAAGAAAGTTAGTCTTTCTTTCTTTCTTTCTTTCTTTCTTTTTTGTTGGTCAGTCTTTCTCTCTTTAGGTCTATCTCTTTTTTTAATCAGTTTTTCTTTTCATCTATCTCTTTTCTTTTTATCTGTTGTTTGGTCAATCAGTTGGTCTTCCTTTCTTCCTTTCTTCCTTCATTCCTTCCTTCCTTCCTTCCTTCCTTCCTTCCCACCTTCATTCCTGTCTGTTAGTCTGACATTCTTTCTGTCTCTCATTTGGTCTATCTCTCTTTTTTTCTTCAGTGAATCCGTCTTTCTTTTGGTCTATCTCTCATTTCTTTCTTTCAATCAGTCTGTTGGTCTTTCTTTCTTTCTTTCTTTCCTGTTGGTCAGTCTTTTTGTCTTTAGGTCTCTTTTTTTAATCAGTTTTTCTTTTGGTCTATCTCTTTTCTTTTTTTTCTGTTGTTTGGTCAATCAGTTGGTCTTCCATCCTTCCTTCCTTTCTTCCTTCCTTCATTCCTGTCTGTTAGTCTGGTGTTCTTTCTGTCTCTCATTTGGTCTATCTGTCTTTTTTTCTTCAGTGGATCTGTTTTTCTTTTGGTCTATCTCTCTTTTCTTTCTTTCAATCAGTCAGTTGGTCCCTCTTTCTTTTTCTTTCTTTCTTTCTTTCTTTCTTTCTTTCTTTCTTTCTTTCTTTCTTTCTTTCTGTTTATTGCTTTCCTTCTTTCTCAATTACGTTTCTTTATTTATTTCCCACCAATCCAGCTTAATTACTGTATTTATTTGATAATTGCTCCCATCTGTTTCATTTGTTTCCTGAGATGGACATCCTTTGTATGAAATGGTCTTCCCCCAGACAAATAATGAAGTCCAGAATTAATGGAATGGTATTGTCTTTGTCTGTTCCTGGCATTGCCCAAATGTCACCAGCCCTCAGGGAGATAGATGAGCGATTCATCCATTAGTGAAATACCACCTCTCCTCTCATCTCTGTTAGCACAGCAGCATGAAAAGATGGCATATACGCATATTAATGCACACGTCTTTATTGTGGTATTGATCAGGGATTACTGAAAGCAGCCACTCACATCCAAACTGCGGCTTCCTCTCTCTCTCTCGCTCTTATCCCATTACACGCAGTGTCGTAAATCAGTCTTGGCTGTCAAAACTTCCTTCCCAAACAGTCTTCCGAAATCCCGACCAACTCAATTAAAACATCTGTTTGCCAGACGATCGTAATGTAAGTTTAATAATTTGTCTGTGTAGCCTGAGTTATTTATTCAGTCATAGACAGATGTGCATGTGACAGCATGGCTTTTGATGACGTGTTTGTGTACGTGCATGTACGTGCTTGCTCTCATGCACATATGCATGTGCGTCTCCAAAGAAATCCCGTAATGGGGCAATCATCTAGAAGCCAACCCCCATGCCAATTATCTGTCAGATTATGAAAAGTATGGTTTGCGGTTTTAATCTTACGGAATGCCATTCAGCAATTTCCCCGTGCACAACAAGGGGAAGATAAATTAATCAAAGAGATAGAAAATCAATTTGGCTCCCCAACTGTCATTTCGGATCACCTCGCAAAGCTCTTTTCTCCCAACTCGCCGTGATGCTGATGCAAATGGTGGAGCCCCGCCGGAGATGCCTAATGCTGGGCTTGCAGCCTAACAGCCTCTGTGTGGATGGGAGTGGAGGAGTCAGTTAAGGTTTGGGAGGATAAAGCTTCTGTGGCTTCCTACTTGCATTTCACGCATGACCCTCAGCACTCTGGAAATAACCACATTACATCACAGGGCTGGCACGGTGATGCACTGCCAAAATGAATTGAAACCGGAGTGAAGGGGGGGAAGAAATCGAGAGAAGTGTGCAATGGCTGGAGTCTCTGGGAGGATCTGCTATCATTGTGCAACACACTCTTAATGGGAAACGTCATGTTAGCGAGCTATATCCTACACCAACATAGCGTTGTTTCAGAATAGGGCCAAACTTTTAGGGTTTCCCAAGATTTTTTTTTTCTTTTTTTTTTCCATAAAAAATGTGTATATTTAGCTTAATACTGTTTAATTTTTATTAATGGATATTTAAACGAATTAAAATATTATTTATGTGTAACCCCAAACGCAACAAATTAAAGTGGTTTTGAGGAAGTTCACTCAATAGATGTGCGTTGTTGAGGCCTTTTTATAATCCACAACTTTTGCTAAACTTTCTCTCTAAGCTACAGCATTGTTCTCACTCTTACTCACTTCATAATACATGATCGATCAGTCATGGCAGTCACCAAGAACAAAAAATACCCTGCTGCGAGATAAAGGGAAGTGAGGATGACGCACATCATGCTCAGATGACACCAACAGGAGGCGCCATGCAGAGTTTCCTTTCACAATTTCTGGCCCTAAATGCAGACAGACTGTTTGGCAGCACATACATACTGCTCTAGAGTGCCAACTTCAGCAAACGCACACATACACACACAGGCAGACAGTAGCACCCCCTTACATTCATCACCATCCTCTCACTCAGGCAGAGAGAAGGCCAGTCCGCTTGGTATAACAAAACAAGCAGCAGCATGTCTTCACTCATCTCTCTCTGACCTTAAACAACAGCCAAAGTCTGCATTGTTTGCTGCATGGACCTTCTCAAGGCCTGAAATATGTCAGTAGGATAATGAGAGGTTGTTGCTCTCGGAGAACTCTTGAATCCAGTGGGTTAAGGTGTTTGTTAAAGTAGTGCGGTAAACTTACCCGCACATGGCCCCAAAGGTCAAGCAAACCACAGGATCTGTCCGTCTCTGCTTTCGGTGGAAGTGATTGAAAAGCATCAAATTTTCATCCAAAACAAAAACAAGCAAGCAACATACATTGTATTCAATCACATGAATAGGTTCTGTTCCAAAATGAGGGAGCTGGCCAGGCGAATCGAAAGAAACCTGTAAAAAAATATCTGGGTCACATTTAACTTCAAGTAGTAGTAATAGTAAAAGTTAGGGTATGTCGAAAAACTCCCATCTCATTTTTCCTCCAACTTCAAAATCATCTTACATCGCTGCAGAAGTACCAACCCATTGTTTACAAAGTGAACGTGCAAAGAAGGTCCTTTACAAAAAAAGGTAAAACAGCAATATGGGACGATTTTGAAGTTGGAGGAGAAAATGAGATGGTAGTTTTTTGTTTACCTCCCCTAACTGTCTTGAAAAGGACTGCACAGAGTACACGTGCATGGCAGAGCTAGACAAGATGAGCATTTGAGGTTAAAAAGAATAGAATTTTGTTTTGTTTTTTTTGTGTGTGTGTGTGGGAGAGAATGTGTGTATTTTTCCTACAGGTTATCTTATTTATTTATTTATTTATTTTTTTCTTTTTCTCATTGTTCTAAATTTTAACTTTGTACTTTTTTATATTTCAAGTAGAAACTATATGTAAAAATGTGGCATGCATTTGCTGCAAACAATGGTATAAAGCTATTCAAAATATCTTTCAATGTAAATTGTGATAATCGTAATTAAAAATCACCATTACAATTTAAAGGGAATAATCAACAATTATGATTTTTGTCATAATCGTGCAGCCCTATCTGGAAGTGAACTATTTCTTTAGGTGCCAAAATATTTTATATTATGATGTGTCTGTGTTGGTGTGCCTTTTAATGTGTTTTTTTTTTTTTGCATTATAGAAATGAGAATAATATTAAATTGTGTGTGTGTGTGTTTCATTTAATATTATGAAATATATAAAACCGAAAATATTTGAGTATACCTACAATGATTTTGCTAAATAATTGTGTATTTGTTTTTTGTTTTTTGTTTTTTTTAATCCTTAGTTATCCTTGTTATTTAAGCAATAGCAACATTTCCAATGTATACTTCAAATAAATTGTATTAAAGTGGTTTTGAGGAAGTTCACTCAATAGATGTGCATTGTTGAGGCCTTTCATAATCCACAACTTTTGCTAAACTTTCTCTCTAAGCTACAGCATTGTTCTCACTTTTACTCACTTCATAATACATGATCGATCAGTCATGGCAGTCACCAAGAACAAAAAATACCCTGCTGCGAGATAAAGGGAAGTGAGGATGACGCACATCATGCTCAGATGACACCAACAGGAGGCGCCATGCAGATCCTTAGTTATCCTTGTTATTTAAGCAATAGCAACATTTCCAATGTATACTTCAAATAAATTGTAGTGTAAATTGTTGTAAATCAGTATAAATCAATTGTTATGGCAACACGAGGGAACACATTAACTATTAGCTAAGAGATTTCCCTGAACAAACTCCTTATTTGCTGGTTAAGTTTAGGTATAGAGTGGATTAAGGGTTTTAAAATATAGTCATGCATAAGGCATTAATATGTGCTTTATACGTACTAATAAACAGTGGTCTGTCTTTATATTAAGTGGCCTTAACTACTATGTACTTACATCAAAAAATAACTACAGTGTATTAATGTGGTCATATTGTATTGCAAAACACTTTTGCTGCTATTGAGATGGGATACAGGTAAGGTTAGGGACAGGTTTGGTGGTATGAGTAGGTTTAAGGGTAGGTTAAGGTGTAAGTGATGGGTCAACAGTGTAATTATAAATGTAATTACAGAAATTAATTACATGCAAGTATTTTTAAAATCTAAGTACAATGTAAAAACATGTATGTACACAATAAGTGCATTGTATCTAATTATTAATTTCAATGTAAGTACTTAGTAGTTAAGGCCACTTAATATAAAATGGGACCGTTTTACCATTGTTATAAATGGATTGTTCAAATCAGTCACTTATAATGTTCTCTGATGGTTAGGATACTGACTTAGAAGGCAGCTGTCTATGTAGGCAGTACGCAGCAAGGCAGCCCACTAGGGTTTGGAACAGGGCTATGGATCGAAACAAATTCATACATAAACACATACAGACACAGTAGAGCCAGCAAGGTAAAAACGGATGCATGGACGTCTAGAACAGATTTGGCGTTCTGGGACATCCATATGGTAAGGGGGAGGCGTACTAAAATAAACCAAAAACATCCCTGCTTGACTGGAGAGAAAACACCACCAGGAATAATAAACAAATGCTCCTGTGAATTTGTCATCTATTACGGAGTGTTTCAAAACCCCCAAATTTTCTTGCTGTCACCAGTCACAAGAGGAGCCATCAAATGAGAGATAATTATCTGAGGAGCTGTTGCCGAAGCAAAATGTCACTGTTTATCTGTACGCCACAACAAATAACTCTCAGGTTAGCTGAGGACATTGATCTAATTGATCAGACAGGCCTCAGTCATTTACCAGCGAAGGTTAGCGGCCGCTGACATTTATTTGGATCATTATGAGCACAGGTTAAGCATTATTCATGCTCAATAATGCAGCCTTCAGGCTACACTGCACACAATACCACTTCCACTAGAAGTTTAGGTGAGATGAAGGAAGTGTGGGAGAGTAAATGCATGTTTATGTCTGTGAGAATGTGAATGTCTTAGGAACTTTTTTTTCCTCCTTTATGTTTTCGAAATATCAAGAGGTTTTAAGTGCATATGTGTGTTTGTGCCTGAACACTATGCTGATGTTCAGTCACAAATCGTCTGCTCATCACATCATGCTGTTCCTACAGTATCAGCCTGTATCTCAGTTGCTTTCAGAGCCTGCAGAAGTTTCAGCTTCTAGCTCTCTTCTGAACTGTCTTTGGCTTCTTGCTGGCATCAGATTATACCAGAAGGTACATGAAGTAATCCAGACCTTCTCATTCTTGCATGTGTGAAGGCCAAGGATGTCTATTTAAAACGAAAGCTACCCATTAGCATACTCATTCATCTCATTGGCAGTTGCTCAGCTGGAGCAGAAAGTATGCCATTTGAGATCTTTGTTCATGGATGCTCAGTACTGCAGCCATTTTTTTTTTTCCTTCAATCACCTGTAAATGTTATATCATTATGTAAATTGCACACTTTTAAGAGTCGTCAAGTAATAGTCATATTCTCCCCCCCCCCCCATATTTTCTGCTTCCAACTGCCTATATTTGTAGCAAAAACAGTAAAGTATTTCATTATATTATTGTACTATTTATAATGATTTATAATGTAGAGAGGGGGGGAGGGGCGGAGGAGGGGTGTGAGAGTGAGATATTAATAATATATTAAAAACAGTAATATTGTGAAATATTACTGCAATTAACAAAAACTTCTTTCTTTTTTTTTAAGATATTTTACCATATTTTTTACCATATTTGGTGCTGAATAACTTGTTGAAACAGAGATACACTACCATTCAAAAGTTTGGCGAGATAATAATAATAATAATAATAAGAAAGTGTATACTTTTATTCAGAAAGGACAAATTAAGTTGAAACTAACAGTAAAAACAATTATAATGTTTAAAAAATATATTTACAATAAACACTGTTCGTTTGAACTTTCTATTCATCAATGTACCCCCTTTTTTTTATAATAATGACAATAATAATTAAGCATCAGTAATAATTAATAAATATAGCTGCAAGCAGCGATTATCTGGGTTCAGTTGCTTTAAGGCATTTAAACACATATGAAAAAAGACATTATTTAGCAAGCCTAACCACCTAAATCAATTATTTAAAATGTATTTTTGGTAAATCCATAGGTAATTTACCACAGAAATATTGTTTTTTAACGTAATGACAGTCAGCGCCAGCTGAGGTCCGATCCCCTTAAAACTTTGCATGCTTGTTTAGAATCACCTATCGCATGTGCTCAGCAGGTTTTGTGAAGTTTTGAGTTTTCCTTTAGGCTTTATGGTAAATTTGGGCAGGCCCCTTTTCTAAACAACCCCGTTACAGCTTCCTAAAGAGTAAATTTCAAAAAATTTTTGATAATTATTGGATTAATTATTACCGATTTCTTTCCAATTTCTGTCAGACCACTGGGGCCGTGAGTCAAACAGGCTCACTGAGTTTTGTTCCAGTCAGCCTCCGTTAACCTTGTCTAATAGGTACTCAAATTTTGCCGGCCTACGGCGGCCATATTTTTTGAGATACCCCGATTTTCATATTGATAGGATGAATGGTTGAATGGTTTTCCCTCTTATAGCACCACCAAGTGGCTAAGCTCTGCAGTTTTTTTTCCCCCTGTAGCCTCAGATTGAGCTATTACAGAAGTGTTCTGAGTTTGGTGAAGATATCTCATTCCGTTCAGGAGTTCTAGGAATTTTACTAAAAGTGGCACTACCCCTTTCGAACATTTTGGCACCCCTTTGTGACAGTAAGTCGAAAGTTCAACTTTTTTTTGATAATTATTGATATTCACTCTCCAGAGACTCTTTCTGCACTGGTTTGGTTCCAATCTGGTGAAAAACCTAGGACTAGTTCGCAAAAGTAGATTTTTCAAAAAATGCGAAATACACGATAATTTTGCCAGCCTCATGATCGAACCTGAGGCATGTGTTTTGTCCGATGTGAGCCAAGGATTCCAACGACATAAGACACTTTCTTTCTTTCTCTTTCTCTCTATCTCTATCCTCCTTCTCCTTTGTTTTTTTTTTTTTTTTTTTTTTTTCTTTCTTCTCTCTCTCTCTCCCCCTCTTCTGTTGACTTTCTCCCCAATTTTTATTTTATTTTTTATTTTTTATTTATTTATTTATTATTATTATTTTTTTTTTCCTGTTTTCTCTGTCCCCCGGTCTTGTCTGTCATAGTATGGTTAAATAAAAGACACTTGAGCCTGCAACTGACGAGGAGTTATGAACGATTTCGTACTTTTGATTGCTGTAGCGCCCCCCGTCAGGCCGATTAAGGTGAGCCTGGGTCACATTGTCGACAGTGTGAGTACTGCCATCCATCCAAGACTGAAGTTTGCTTGAACCCCTAATAACTGAGCACCAAATTAGGATATTATAATGATTTCTGAAGACTGGAATAATGAAAAACTGTATTCTTATCAAAAATGCAGCCTTGGTTAGCAATTTTTTCCCCCCCAGTAGTACATATTTTTCTCCAGTCAGATGGTGTTTTTGACCCCTTGCTGAAGGACCAGCAGACAATCAATAGAAATATACTCGATAGATTCAAGGGGCAGCACAAGTTGTCCATTGGGAGCAAGAGTGGCCTGCTGCATAGAGACTGGAACTTAGATGTAATGTCCCTGCAGAGGTCTGGAATATGACAAGTATTATATCACCAGAAATGATAGAGATGCAGTTTTGTGTGCTTCATAAGCAGCTTTTAGCCTTGATTGACCACAACCTCTCATCACGTCTATTAGCAAAGTATCCTAAGCTGGAGCTATAAAAGGCGTGTTTGCGAAGGCTGAGGGTAAACAAATTAATCGATTTTCTTCACATCAATTATTTCAGGAGAACATTCTGTGAGCGCCTTTGATCCTTTCATATCAAAGAGATGAGTTCGCCTCACTCACGCTCAGACACAAAACACACGCTTTCTCAGCACTGTAAAACCACAACAAGTCAGTCTTTCGGTGTAGCTTATGGTTGTTTCTGACAAAACTTTGGACGATTTAACTTCACGAAAGTATTTCTGTCCTTTTGAAGAAGGCAGTATTATATCAAATGTGTCAGACATTCCTTCCTCCTTGACTTGAAGTTTTACCCCTAATGTACTTGCTTTCAGCATCAAAATTCCACCTGCATTTTCTACAGTGGCCCTGCACTACAAATATTACTCAACACACTCGTTCAAAGAGAATAACAGTAAATTTGGATCCTCTTGACCTGCCAAGTCTCCATCAGCACGAATAGATTTGAATCGTGCCCATTGCATTGCAGTAAACCTAAGATGATTGTGCCGTGTGTGCAGTAAACCTAAGATGACTCGGCTCATTTGGATCATTTAGGGTCAAAGTGAATTTTTATTGGCAGGTTGCCTTTGATGCAGGGTCTTTAATCAGATGCCATTTAGCTATTTGCCACAAGGGCTCATGGGGGAGAGAAACACAGCCTAACGCACTGCATCTTCATTAGGCTGGGGGACAGTGTAATCTCGCACATTTCGAATGCCATGCGAGCCGCCGCAGGGCCGCGCGTGGCTCCGTCACGTTCCAAATGGAAATCATTTGAGGTTGTGAATCCAATGAACTAGTTTACCTTTAAATTCCAGATTGAAGTTGTTTTGTTTACAGGCTCGTTGCTGATAGATTGAGCGAGTTCAGGGAGAAGTGAAGGAGGTGAGCCTGTTCAATATTACATCACGCTGGATGTCAGCAGTATTGAACGGCAGTTAATCAAATGTAACCTTACGCCTAATATCATAATTAGAACCGAAATAGGCCCTCTGAAAGGTCTTTTGCGACTATAATGCGCCTCAAAAGCGAGAACAAAAATGTCATCCCCACTGGCTGCGTAAGTGAAACAGCTCGAAAATACTATTGTTTATTTAACTGTAGACAGCTCTATTGTGCGTGTTTTCTTTTCGACTCTGCTTTTGCTGGGATGGAGGTCACCTTGCAAGAAGAACTAAACAATAGTCTCATGTCGCAACTCCCAACGTGCCCATTGTTATCTGCGTGGAGAGCCACTCACAGAGGTTGATGAATACGATCTGAATGCTGGTGTGAAAGATGAGAGAGAGAGCATTAGAGGGATAGAGAGAGAGTGCAAGGGACTGATGATGCAAGTATAAGGCAAGATGCTAAATACCTTGGGCGAAATATAAAGCAAGACAGATGCAAGTTTGCTTGCAGAGGGTTTTGAAACGCAGCAAGAGATTGAGAGGGTTGGTGCGCGTCTGCCACATTAACATGCATCTCAACAGGTAGTGACGAAGTAGAGGCGTCTCTGATCGCCCTACGCTAATCCAGACCGTCCTGAAAACAGCCGTTGCATCATTGCAGAAGAGATGGGAACTTCCTTTGTTTTACGGCGGGATAATTGCCGTTTCACTTCTGAAAGGAGTTCGCATAAAAGCCACCGTCTAGCGCATTATACGTTCTCGGCACGTTCGTGCGAGAGTGCAGATGCCCACAAATATAAAAGCTTGCTCGAGCACCGAAACGTCTGGACGTAAAGTGCCGAGCAGAATCTCTCTCTGTATATCTATCATTACAGATATACAGACTCATTACAGCCGCCTCTGTTTTACCATCTTCCTTTTTTCCTAAACGAAACCTTAACTGAATCATTTATTCTTCTCCTATCCCCACAATGTCCACAGACGGCTTCTCTTACTGGAAATGCCATCGGAGAAAGGGCTCTAATAATGAAGCGAGGGACAGCTACATCAGTATAAACACAACACACAGCCCCCAGGGCTCACCCCAGCCCAGCGACAGGGAAAATGGATGTGGACCTTTTGGAATGGAATAGAGATGGCCTCAACTCTGGGTTATTATTCAAGCCTAATCTCCCATCAGGACCGGCTGTGTGAAGTGAACAAATGGGCTGACTATGGAGACGTCGCTGGCATTAGAGAGGGTAATTGGAGAAGCAGGTTTGTGCGGTACGGCTAACCAGGAGCGACTGGATGTGTACATCTCCAGTACTTTACTTAGGAGTTTATATCTGTTTCAGATGTGGCGAAACTTTCCGTTTCAACCACCGAAATGTCCTTCAGGCTCGTTTTAGCAGAAACCCCACCTTGTGCGACCTTAAACACGTGGCGAGAAATAACTGCGCGAGGCATGTTAGATGTTTGCCCATTTAAAAAGCAATCACAAAACTCGCAACCCACTGGAATGGGACCAGATTTGCTAGCACACAGCAAGCAAATATTTATTAACGTTTGTAAACATTTGAATATTATATGTGTTTTATCTTTTCATGGTTGTAATTTGCCGCAGTGACGGGATACAGATGGCAGGATCAGGGGAAGACATTAGCACGGAGCTACACTGCTGCAATGACTAAAACCCTAGTAATTAACTCTTTCCTTCATGCATGGGGTGAACAGGAATGAAGAGCAGCTCAAGCAGAGATGAGGGGATTTTATTTTAATGATCTGATCCACTGATCCTTTAAATTTCTGCCCCTGAAGGAGGACGAGACAGACACGTACATAAAATTCCCTCTTAATTTATTATCATATTGTCACTCTCAGGGTGAACTGGTTAGAAAAAGAATGTAATTCTGTTGACCCAACAGCATAAACACTGTTTACATCAGACATCATCTTCTATGGCCAGTCATCTTGCAGGCCTAACATATGTTAAAACATTGTGAATTTCTTGGTTTTAAGATTGAGGTGTCATTTGTGCTCATTTCAAACTGGTAAAATCATTGATATCAGCAATGTATATTACATACAGTATGCAAGGTGTTCCTAGGTTCACAATAAATATATTTCTTATATCTTTGGTGGTCAAAATGACCCATATCAAGTGCTCATGGAGTTCTGATCGCATTTACTTTCAGAAGTGTATTTTCCCAATAATGATATTTATTGTTTTCAGTAAATTGGATTAATTGTTCTGGTTGTTTTTGCAAGAATCATCTTATTAATCTGCAAAAGTGGCCAGCTAATTTCTCACATTAAATGGATAGTATATTCAAGATTTAAATTCTGTCATTAATTACTCACCTCATGTCATCCCAAAAACATTAGACCTTCATTCATCTTCGGAACACAAATTAAAATAATTTTTATGAAATCCGAGAATTTTCTGACCCTGCATAGACAGCAACTCAACTGACAAGTTCAAGGCCCGGAAATGTAGAATACTTAAGAATAAGAATAAAAATACTTTTTGTGTGCAAAGAAATTTAATGAAAAATAATGACTTTATTCAACAATTTCTTCTCTTCTGTGTCAGTCTTTGACCCATGTTCATGAGAGCTCAACGGTGCATACTGTGGTACTGCCGTGAATGCGCTTCGAACACTGTCAGACAAAAAGGTACAGTTCTGTCGCCGGGGCGGTACCCAATGTACAAAGTGAAAAGGTACAAATATGTACTTTTAAAGTACTAATATGCACCTTTACGGTACCAATGTGTATCTTTAAGGTACCAATATGTACTTTCAAAGTACTAAAATGTACCTTTAAGGTGCTAATATGTACTGTTTAGGGGTAGGTAAGGTACAAAGATGTACCTTTTCACTTTTGTACCTTAGGATACCACCCCAGCGACAGAACTGTACCTTTTTTTCTGAGAGTGAAGACTGAAAGGAAAGAGAAGAAATTGTTGAATAAAGACATTATTTATATGCAATATGAAAAATTCCTTCATATTAACACTTTACATTGGGTCCTATTTAATGTACTTTTCTTAGAGT
The DNA here is from genome assembly GCA_036247105.1 of Cirrhinus mrigala. Classification (NCBI taxonomy): domain Eukaryota; kingdom Metazoa; phylum Chordata; class Actinopteri; order Cypriniformes; family Cyprinidae; genus Cirrhinus; species Cirrhinus mrigala. Next base: position 13,293,772 of record CM070020.1, read on the forward strand.
GCAGTTAGGTGTTGAATTTATTTTTGTTGCTTATGTATATGGGACGAGAACAAGAACATTATTATTGAAACATTTAAATTCGTATAACCACTTAACATTTGTGCATAATCAAATTCTTAAAGGAGCAGCCCACTTCCAGAACAAAAATTTACAGATAATGTCACCCCCTTGTCATCCAAGATGTTCGTGTCTTTCTTTCTTCAGTAGCAAAGAAATTGTTTTTTAAGGAAAACTTTTCAGGATTTTTCTCTATATAATGGACTACTATGGTGCCCTGAGTTTGAACTTTCAAAATGCAGTTTAAATGTGGCTTCAAACGATCCCATCCGAGGAAGAAGGGTCTTATCTAGCGAAACGACTGGTTATTTTCATTTAAAAAAAAAATACAACTTTAATACTTTTTAATCTCAAATGCTCATCTTGTCTTACTGTGCCTGAACTCTGTTTTTTTATGGTTCATGACAGTTAGGGTATGTCGAAAAACAATCGTATTTTCTCCCTCAACTTCAAAAATCATTTTAAAATCACCCTACATTGCTGCAGAAGTACCGAGTCTTTGCAAAGTGAACATGAAAGTTAAAACAGCGATATAGGACGATTTTGAAGTTGAGGGAGAGCATGAGATGGGAGTTTTTCGACCTACCCTAACTGTCATGAACCGAAAAAAAACAACAGTTCAGGCAGAGTAAGACAAGACGACCGTTATCGTTTTGCTAGATAACACCCTTCTTCCTCGGCTGGGATCATTTACAACCACATTTAGGATCATTTGGAGCCGCATTTACACTGCATTTTGGAAGTTCAAACTCAGGGGACACCATAGAAGTCCACTATATGGAGAAAAATGCTGAAATGTTTTCCTCAAAAAACATAATTTCTAGGATGACAAGGGGGTGAGTACATTATCTGTAAATTTTTGTTCTGGAAGTGGACTTCTCCTTTAAATGATTTTATTACACTGAGTCTAACTTCGACCACTTTAATGCATGCTTGAAGTATTTTCGGGTCAAAGCTTTGAAAATTAAATAAATGCAACTTTTAAGAATGCATGAAAAAGGAAAGCACTAGAGTTCTCATTTGAAAATGTAATATTTCAGTCCACGGAGCCCAAGGGACTGTGGACCGAGAAGCAGGAAAGGCCAAATATTTATTGTTGCTACAGGGAAGGATGCAGTCCACTCAGACGTAGCTAATTCCATTTCTTTACCGAAAGGATTCAAATTTTACACCTTTTAGGGATCTGCCAAACAGGGTAAAATTAAAAAGTTTGCTGTTGAGCCAACAGATCCAGAGCAGCCAGAGTCAAGCAACAAATTGCTCAGTTACGCATTGTTGTACTCTATATCCGAGGTCTATTATGAGAATGGTGCTCATTGATTTGACCTTCAGCTTATCCTATTTGTCAATTTTACACTCTCCACTTCGCCCCGAACTTCTCCCTACAATAGTGAATAATTTAAAGCTGCTCAGGTATGTATTACAGCTTGTTAAAAGAATCAAACATGCATTTATCACAGTTGCAGTGCACAATTTTGTTTGCAGCTTATAGTGAAAAACGAAACCAGGATTTTTGTATTAACATTCCAACGATATCAGCATTCAAACGTGTGTTTGTGAGTGTACCCGAGCTTGTCTCCACATCCCCGAGGTCCCCTGGAGCATCATGACAAACTTCAACCGCTGGCTTTGATGTGCCAGAACAGTAGTCACTGTAGCAGACGAGAACACAGCGGTTACAGCATGTGGGGGAAAGCCCCGGTGCACAATCACTATCGATTATAAGTCAGATCGCATCACCGCAGACAGCCCGGCTCTGATAACACATCAAACGAAGACACCGGATTGATTTCTCTTCCGCATTCTTTTCCTAATTATCTCAATGCTTATCCGTCTCCTCTCCAAAAAAAAAAAAAAAAAAAAGCAGGGTCGCTCACCCCTTTCTTTCTTATCAACCCGAAATGCCCCAGATTTACTCAGCAGAAAATGTTAGGGTGAGATTCAAATGTATAATTGGGCTGTTGATTACATACGTTTGAATTCAGATTAAAATCTTGTGGGTCTGCGTGTCTGATTAGCAGGAGGGTAATGACTGCATTAATGCTAATAGCTCACAAATACTTAAAACGTGTTTATTGACTTATGTTTTATTGGTTAATAATATAATCACATTAAGCATTAGTTGATAAACTGATAACATCAGGAAGAGGAAACTATTTATTAATACGGTATTGTACGAGCCGCCGTTTATTTCTCTGGTGGGAGACGACGAATGCCTGGATGTTCATTCCCAATGTACGTAGCCTAATTCCCAATTACCCACTGTAACAGGAGCCATTAGAATCTTGACAAGTATACCAAACTTTCTTTATTAAAGAGTTGAGCCCTCTAACTGGGTTAGGTGTCTTGAGCCTTTGTGTTTCGTCTTGACAGACTGACGTGACGCTTCTTTAATTGCTTGTACCTCAGCAGGTCAAGGGGTAATCTACTCCCCTCTTCATACATCCATCCCAGAGAAGAGATATCTGAATTCATTTAGCAAATTAAGCTCGGAGAGACGAGAGAAATCATTAACTTCCAGAGGATGACGAGAGTCCTCGTCTTCAGAAACAAACCAGATGGGACGAAGGCGCCTCAGCCGCCGCAAAAACCCCTCCCTCAGACTTCTCTTCTCGATACACCCGCGCCGGTTTTGTATTCGTTCAGAATATCCTCTGTTTTAATCTTTGATTCCTCCACACATGGGCAGAGTGTGGAGCGATGCATGCCTATGTACGTGTTGGGGTTGGAACGGTTGATGGCGTAATCTGTAAGACACAAATTAATTGTCAAAGTCGTCAGCTAGAGAGGCAGGCAAGTCGGCAAGTCAGGTCTTGAAAGACTGAAGGATGATTTAAATATTCTTGTGGATTTGCCTTCTCCCAGAGATGTCACATCTGATTTGACAGTCCCTAATGACGGAAGACAGTGAGAACTCGTGCAAGGTTAAAATGGAAATGGTTTCTGATGTATGTCTCTCTGAAATGGTTTGCATTTAACTTTTATATTAAGTTCCATATTGATTTATTATGTATTTTAGAGATCTTGTATGCCAGAAACGGTTTGTTAGTCACTGTAAATAATTTTGATAGATGGCGCAGTGTGAATATGTGTTGATTTTGCGCCTACACTCTATGCATTTCATGAGAATCAAATCTCTATGAATATTCATTAGGTTTGCAAATCTCTGTGTGGGTCACACGTTGTTTGTTTGGTAGTTTTTCCCATCCTGTTTGACACCATTCGCAAAGTAAAGTAGATGCTAGTTGAGCCTACGCCAATTATATCAGTACACCTACTGAAAAACCTGTGAATTAACAGTGAAAAAAACACATGTGTGAGCTTAAAAGAGGGAGAGAAAGAGAAAAAGAGACCCTAATCTACTTTGGAAGTCATGTCTGGCCTGTACTCACAGTGAATTTCCTGGTGTAAATGGAAGCTAATGGGGGAAAGGTCTGTGTAATTCTCTCTCCATTAGCCACTCTGCCTGGCCTAATTGCTTAGCCGAGCCTGAACAATTTTGTTAGACATTGCTAGGGTAATTATTGCTGCTTTGGCTAAAAATAACAAACCTCACACTAAACTGGGATGCATGGCTGCTTTCTATTCTGATTATTTCCCTTTATTCTTTCCCTTTCTTCTCTCCACCCATAACAAAACATGTTGTTGCGTTGGATGTCACGCTGCAAGATGTGCTTGATGTGTCTTTAGAGTTTAGCAAGGATGTCATGGAGAGTTGAAGTCTCAGAGGTTGCGCATTCATAGATCATGAGTTTTAATGGAGATATTAATTCATTTAATGAACAGCTTTGCCTTGGATTGATTAAAACATATTAGAAGAAAAACAGATTTAAATTGCTGGGAAAAAAAGTTAATTAAACAAGTTTGTATTGAATCTCAGACTGATTGACTGCTTTAGTGTCTTGCAAATCTGAACGATTGGAAACATTTCTTCAGAATGAAGATATTAGATAGGGGTATTCACAAAAATAACAAAAGTGAAGCAAAAGTCACCTCTAGGACAGGGTTATGACTCCTAAATATGATGATTTAAACATTAGAGACCTTTCAGATATATATCTTTGTTATAAAGACACACTTAAACGGGTCATCAGATTCACAGCAAAATTCACTTTTACATGTTGTTTGAACATAAATGCGTGTTGGCAGTGTGTGTACACATCCAACCTATAATGATAAAAATCCACCCAGTGGACTCTCAGCTTGGCTGTGACGTCACAGAAACCAAGGCTGATCCCACGAGAGTTGATTGACATGGTCGTCTTACCTTAGACCCGTCCTGAGTGAGCTGTGAACAGTGCGCCATTGTTTCAAAGCCTGAGCAGGGGAAGACAAGAGTGTCTCCTAAGCAATTGAGGTTTTCTTTTGTTGGATGTAATAATGATCATAATTTAAATCATAATCATTTTTAAGGGCAACATGCCTTAAATGCATCTATGTTTGCGCGAATTATTCGGGATTCAACTTCACCTACAGAGGAAGTGAGTATAAGGTTCTTTTATGAATTTTTGCTAATCGCCTTTCCTAATAATGTGCTAGTTAGCAAGTGCCGCAGCTACATGTGGCTAAAGTAAACAGTGCGGCTCCTTATCCCACGGAAGAGAGGGGCGGGGTGAGCAGAGCTTATTAGCATTTAAAGATACATACAACAAAATGGGTTCCTGTGAACAGAGCTGATTTTGACAAGGTAAAAATAGTGTTTTTGACACTACAATTGAGAAATTTTAACCAAAGCATGTTATAGACTTTTCATTAAGACCCTAGAATCATATCAACTTGTGGAAAATGGGCATCCAATGACCCCATCAAATATAAGCACAATTACATATCTGCTACATTGACACAGAATGTTTCTTTCAGTAATTTGATTATTTTTAGATGTATAAACCTGGAGAAACGTATAACTATGACTGCCACTAATCTCACAATTTTTAGTCAGTCTTTAGGGAGCATATTTAATAGGGGTGTAACGGTACACAGATTTCACGGTTAGATTTCTTTTCATTTATTTTAAACAGACAGTAGTACAAATTAAATTTTTTTTTCACCTACATGTGAAAATACTAAATATTATATCAAATTATAATTTCATATATAAGGCTATAAAAAATGCAGTACATATATACATACAAGGAATAAATACTTGACATATATTTAATTTAATTAACTGTTAGACAAAGGGGAAAAAAACAGTGCGACGCATAACGTAGCCTATATTTGCTGAGGTTCAGTTTTGTGACAGAAAGAAAACTCAAATGGCAGAAAGCGACATTTTATTTGTTTTTTGTTTAAGTTGATTTTGCTGGTATGAGGAAAGTTGAAGTAATCGCACCGGCGCACACAAACACAAAACGTATTAGTTCCAGGCTTCTAGCACTGCTAACTTGACAGCGCGGTAGGTTTTTTATCAAAATAAAATACAGTGAACCAAACATTAGCGCGCCCGCCACTATTAACAAATAATAGTTTAGCATTTGGATACATCATAAATATGAAAATGTTATGGAATATTTGGATTTGTGCCGAATGAGAAAGGTAATGTTAGGATACAAGAGCACAAAGCTCCATTTCGCAAACAGTTGAGTGCGCAAGCCTTTAAAGTAATGCTATACTCCTTTGTCAGTGAGAGACGCGTTCAGAATCAGCACATGATCACTGTCTAGTGGGCTTTGTTTTCAGGAACGCAACTCCTGGTATTCGCTGTTCTTCTGTTCTTCTCATCAAACAGAGTTGCATTACTGCGGGCGCCCCCTTCTGGACTGAAGGTGAATTGTCTGTATTCGTTGTAAGGCCTCATGCACTCAACCAAGATGCCCGTACCGTGAGGGTTCGGTACGAATACATGTATCGTTACACCCCTAATATTTAAACAGTGTTTAATTTGGTTTATTAATTCATTTATTTTACATTTTTATTTTATTTTTATTTGACATTTTTAAACCCCTTCTCTAGGAAAAGAATTGAGAATTGTTCTTTCCTTTGAAGGAACGTGTTGTCAAAACTGACCATTCGCGATTAAACATATTAGATAACCGATGCTTGAACATCATTTGAAAAAGCCTAAAGCCTAAACTATCCTTATTTAAATGAACAATCACTCCAAGTCCTTTCAGTCCACATTCTCATTAAAATTCTCCACCAAAGGCTGAAATGAAACAAGGCATTCCTCTTTAACAAACAATGCTGCAGCTCTGGGCAAAATCTGAACCTTGAACTCACCGGCCAGCAATTAATGCTTGCAAACATAAATAACATTGCATTTAATTATGCGGTTTGTGCCTAAGTGTGTTTGAGTCAGTCCCGCTCCCTCCGTCTAGCCCTGCTGTGCTGCCACTCGCAAAATGACGTTCATATATTCCTGCTCTCTCTTTCTGCTGGTCTGGCACTTGTGTTTATGTTGTGCCGTGATTGGTGATTTATATTTTGACAGCACGCATCTGCGTATTTTGCTGATGTGCCGTTTTAGTGCGTGTGTGTGTGTGCCAGTCATTGTGCACACTATTGACTTTTTTAAAACCTTGGTCCTTGATAGAATTTATGAGCTGGAGATGTTAGCGGATGTCTAGCATTTTCTTTCTTTTTTCTTTCCCATCATTCACCGAACCACCTTTTTTCTTGCATTTGATGGAATCTGCACAGCAGGAGAGATATTTCTGCCATTGTACAGAATAGATTTCACAGCATTTTCATGTGACACATGTCCTGAGCTGAAGCGCAATGGGATAATGTAGCCCGTGTCTCGGGAGAGGATGACAAATACAGATATGACCTCCAACAGATGGAAGTCTTAATTTGCAGCAGCAAGTTTATTAAGACAAATGGACACAGGCACTCACAGCAGACGGGCAAGCCTGGAAGTACAAACAAACAATACATCAAATGGATGTGTTCATTCGTAGAACGTGAGAGTATATTCTTTCAGCCTGCACCCATGGACACAAAAGATTCCCGAAAGAAAGCAAGTATGGACACTTGCAGGCCCACAGAGAGCAAAGCAGATGAAATAGTATTTGTTTAGTAAACTCGTGCAATCTAAAATGGCAGAGACTGATTAGCATGCTGCTTTTAGATGCTGTAGGTTTTATAAAAGTGTAGTTTTACAGCTTTAGCTGGAATATAATTTATGGCTCTCTCTTTTGCATTTAGTCATGGGATACATAAGGTGTACTAGAGCTTTCGGTGCACATAACAGCGACGACGAAACAAACATAAAATGCAGTAAGTGTCTAGTTCATCTGTTGTCACTGACAAGGAGTGAAATGCAGTCCATTAACATTTGGAACGCTCAGTCATACTAATTGCAGCATTCCTTTAATGCCGTTGAGGAGATTATAGATCCTTTGCCATCCTGCAAGGACGCCCCGGTCACATTACTGAAAAAAGACGGGTGCTATGAGTTTGATGTGCGACGCTGGGATAAACAGACTGTTTGTCAGTCCATCACGCTGTGGATATTAAGCAGGTGCACTGCAATTGTCGTATTCACCAGGAAAAATAAAATATCAAAGCATCCTTACTTTCAAAGCGAGATGCATTTGCTTGAGAAGCAGAGTTGGACTTTCAATTCACTCATAGTTTGTTTCAGTGCGTGTGTGTGTATATATTAATACTGTATACATATACGTTTGTGTGTGTGTGTATATGTATGCATGCATCATAAAACATAAATAAAAGGCTATGTATATTCATCCTATTTTTCATAGTGAAAGTGAGCTGTTTTCTGTGAATATGTGAGACTTCCAATTCATTATGCTATAGGGAAATAATGAGAAGAAACGGTAGTGCAGTAATTGGTAAAACTGTTTGTGCTACAAACCAGTGTGTTCATAATTAGGATAATTCAAGATTTAAATGAGAAAGATTTAAAGATATTAAAATGATATGCTAAGAAACACCAGTTTGCAAAATGAGCTGTTTTGTGCAGCTAAAAATAGCTGGAAGCAAATGAAACTGGAAGCTAGACGAATGTGGACACCTTAAACATATCCTTCTTTTAAAAAATAAATAAATAAATGATATAATACATTATACATGTTAAATAAATCAAAATTAAAATGGTATATATTTGATTTTAACAACTGTTGCAATTCTGCCTAAGCGGGTCTCTGAAGGTTAAAAATGTTTTTAAAAACATTTTTTAAGACAAAAATACTGATTAAAACAGTAATTTTTTTTTTTTTTTTTTTTTTTGCAGAATGATGTGCTGTTGTTCATTTAAAATTAGAAAAGTTTAGAAATTACTATATAATTAACCCAAAATGAGTTGTAAATTAAAAATCAGGCACATAATTACTAGAGGCATCAGTAATAATCAAAAGGTGAACATTTATTAATAAGAAATTAAAAAAAATGTTTATTATTTAATTATTATTTATTCAATGTAATAAATGCTCATTTATTGAACATATTAATGATTGTTCATTTCCAACCTGTTTTGGGTTCATTTTAAGCAAGAAATATAGTCATTTTAAGCAATAGTTGAGTTAAATAAAACCAAGAGGTTGGGTTAAATGTTTATCCCAACCTCTGGGTCAAAGCAATGCAATCGCTGCATGGGTTTGTCCATATTTAACCCAACGCTGGGTTGTTTTAACAAAGCATTTTTGTGTAAGTGTAAGTTCGAATCGGCCTTTTGCCAAACTAATTTTTCTCTCATTCCCCATCCCATATCAGATTGGTACCACATTTCAAATAAAAATAAAGGAAATATTTAAAAACAAAAAACAAAAAACAAAAACAAAAAAAAAAAAAATAGAAATAACACCTAAATACCTTGCGGATATTTACTAATAAAGTGTTATTGGGTAGGTTTAGGGGTAGGTGTATGGAGGGCTTTATTGCGGACTATAAGGGGACATTCATTTACTAATTCTAAGAAATATGATAATTTACACTCAATATGTTACTACTGCATGCTGTTTTATATTATACCACAATCATAGGGTGCAAATATCTGCCATTTTTGGCACTGAGTATAAAGAGCATCTACTATTTACACTTAATATACTTAATGCTGCTGCTTTTAGAATCTATCATTATTTGCACTTAGAGTAAATAGCGTATCACTAATGAAATACTGCTAATTTTACTTACTGTAAACAGAATCAATTTCTATTTGTACTGTAGGATTACAAATTTAAGAATCCTATGTTCTGACATAGCATCACATGAAAACCTAAGATGCAGTACATTGTATTTAGCATTTAAGGTAAATATGATGACATCAGACAAATGATTCTCTCAAGCAAAGTTGTAGCAAGAGGTTCCTGTTCTCTTATTGTAAGTCAAATGAGCCAGATTACTGAGATGTTCACCTTTTGTTTGTAATGGCTTTTGGTGCCTCTGCCCCAATCTTTGAGTGGTTATGATGATTGGATTAGGACTGGTGTAAATGGGGCAGGTTACTAAACCTCAATACTTCATTTGCATGCTTTGTTTGGGGTCGTCACCCAGGTGCCTTTTCTCCATTTCTGGGGACTGCCCCCTAAATGTATACAAACTACAATGTATCACTGCCTTAGTTAGACTTTTGATGACTGTAGCGCCACGCAGCTCGTTCTCAATAAAGAACTCTGCTGAAGATACCCAAGAGTCTCCTGGTCTTCACTTCTGAGTTTCCAACAGCACTTTGTATAAATAGCATCTATTGTTATTTGTACTTAGTGTAAATAGCATCTATTGCTAAGAAAATATGCTATTTTCACTTGCTTCATTATCAAATAGCCGCTGCTACATTAATGTGTGTGTGCATGTGTCGGTGTCTGTAAGTCAAAAAGTTTTCAGTATAAATATAATAAACTTTTGTGAGGTTTATTATTTAAGAAATAATACTACAAGTCAATATATTTTTTTGTTTTTTAAATCAGCAGTCAGCAGTGGTGTCTTTAAACATTTTATTTGATTTTGGCCTACTGGCAAATTCAAATTGTGTATATATTTGTTGTAAAATTCAATTCAATTCAATTCAAATTTATTTGTATAGCGCTTTTCACGATACATATCGTTGCAAAGCAGCTTTACACCAAATTGACATTTTTACAATATATGTAGTAGTAGCTTGATGTACATATGGTAGAGATGTGTGGTAAAGATCAATTAATGACGTAATCAAACAGACAAAGAACACTATAAATTAGTAGCAGAATTCGGTAGTGCTGTATGTTTTCAGGGTTGGCATCATCTGAAGTCCTCTGTGGGGTTGGCATCATCTCTTCTTAAGTGTTCTGGATCCACACTGGAGCTTGTGAATTCCTAGTTACCATGGGATGTCAATCCCATGGCAAAAACAGAGAACAAATAGGAACATAATTAGCGTAGCTGCTGTTCAAACTAAGAAAAGGAAGGTTTGTTAAACCAGAGCTAAAAGATTAAAATGAACATTTGATCAGATATAGCTGCAGAAAAAGTTTATGAGATGCATTATTTGAATGCTTGGCTAAAAAGATGTGTCTTTAATCTAGATTTAAACCGAGAGAGTGTGTCTGAACCCCGAACGTTATCAGGAAGGCTGTTCCAGAGTTTGGGTGCCAAATGTGAAAAAGCTCTACCTCCTTTAGTGGACTTTGCTATCCTAGGTACTACCAACAGTCTAGAGTTTTGTGACCTTAGGGAGCGTGATGGATTGTAGCGTGGTAGAAGACTAGTTAGGTACGCAGGAGCTAAACCGTTAAGTGCCTTATAGGTAAGAAGTGCTATTTTGTAGCTGATGCGGAATCTAATAGGCAGCCAGTGCAGAGACTTTAAAATTGGGGTAATATGATCATATTTTCTTGACCTGGTAAGGACTCTAGCAGCTGCATTTTGGACTATCTGTAGCTTGTTTATTGAAGATGCAGGACAACCACCTAATAGTGCATTACAATAGTCCAGTCTAGAGGTCATGAATGCGTGAACTAGCTTTTCTGCATCAGAAACAGGTAACATGTTTCGCAGCTTGGCAATGTTTCTAAGATGGAAGAATGCTGTTTTTGTAACATGAGAAATATGATTTTCAAAAGACAAGTTGCTGTCTAATATAACACCCAGGCTTTTGACTGTAGTGGAAGTAACAGTACATCCGTCTAGTTGTAAATTGTAAGTCAAAAGATTCTGTGTATTGTTTTTAGGTCCAATAAGTAATATCTCTGTCTTATCTGAATTTAATAGCAGAAAATTGTTGGTCATCCAATCTTTTACATTTTTAACGCACTCTGTTAACTTTGATAATTCAGAAGTTTCATCTGGTCTTGTTGAGATATATAGTTGAGTATCATCAGCATAACAATGGAAATTAATCCCGTGTTTTCTAATAATATTACCAAGGGGCAGCATGTATATTGAAAATAGTAGAGGACCTAGAACAGATCCTTGTGGCACTCCATACTTCACTGGTGATAACTGAGATGACTCCCCATTTAAATAAACAAAGTGGTAGCGATCAGACAGGTAGGATCTAAACCATTTTAAAGCCTGCCCTTGGATACCTGCATAATTTTGTAGTCGATCTATTAGTATGTCATGATCTATAGTGTCAAACGCAGCACTAAGATCAAGTAAAACTAGCAGTGAGATGCAGCCTTGGTCTGACGCAAGAAGCAAGTCATTAGTGATTTTAACAAGTGCAGTTTCTGTGCTGTGATGGGGCCTGAAGCCTGACTGAAATTCTTCATAGATATCATTTTTTTGCAAGAATGAGCACAGTTGAGCACATATAACTTTCTCTAAAATTTTAGACATAAATGGAAGATTAGAAATGGGTCTATAATTTGCCAGTTCACTAGGGTCTAGCTGTGGTTTCTTAATAAGAGGCTTAATAACCGCCAGCTTGAATGGTTTAGGGACGTGACCTAAAGATAACGATGAGTTGATAATATTGAGAAGCGGTTCTTCTGCCACAGGTAACAATTCTTTTAGTAATTTAGTGGGTACGGGATCTAATAGGCATGTTGTTGGTTTAGACACAGTGATGAGTTTATTTAACTCTTCCTGTCCTATAGCGGTAAAGTACTGCAGTTTTTCTTTGGGTGCGACGAAAGAAGTTGACATATTAGATGCAGTATAATCTACATTGGCTATTGTATTTCTGATGTTATCTATTTTATCAGTGAAGAAATTCATAAAGTCATTGCTATTAAACTGTAAAGGAATATTTAGCTCAGGTGGTGTCTGGTTATTTGTTAATCTAGCCACTGTGCTAAATAAAAACCTTGGATTGTTTTGGTTATTTTCTATGAGTTCGCGGAAATGCTCAGCCCTAGCAGCTTTTAAAGCCTGTCTGTATCTGGACATACAGTTTTTCCATGCAATTCTAAAAACTTCCAAGTTAGTTTTTCTCCATTTGCGCTCAAGATTGCGAGTTTCTTTTTTGAGGGATTGGTTATTACTATTGTACCATGGTGCAATACGTTTTTCTCTAACTTTTTTCAATTTGATGGGGGCAACAGCTTCTAACGTATCGGAGAAGATGGTGCCCATATTGCTAGTCATTTTGTCTAGATCCTGTGTATTAAGGGGTACACAGAGCAGTTGAGATAAATCAGGCAGGTTATTTGTGAATCTATCTTTGGTGGCTGGAACAATAGTTCTGCCAAGACGATAACGCGGAGCCCTACAGTTAATATCAGTGATACGCAGCATGCACGATACAAGGAAATGGTCAGAAACATCATCACTTTGAGGTACGATATCTATATCAGTAAGATCAATTCCATGCGATATAATTAAATCTAGCGTATGATTAAAACGATGAGTGGGCCCAGTGACATTTTGCTTAACTCCAAAAGAGTTTATTAGGTCAGTAAACGCAAGTCCTAACGCATCATTTGTATTATCAACGTGAATGTTAAAATCTCCGACAATTAGCACTTTATCAAAATTAACCAATAGTTCCGAAAGGAATTCTGCAAATTCTTTTAGGAAATCTGTATATGGCCCTGGCGGTCTATACACAGTAGCTAAAACAAGAGATAGGAGAGATTTCTTTTGCATATCTGGCAGAGAAACATTAAGCAAAAGTATTTCAAATGAATTAAACCTGTATCCTGCTTTCTGAGTAACATTGAAAATATCACTATATATTGTTGCAACACCACCACCACGACCACTCTGACGGGGCTCATGCTTATAGTAGTAGTTTGGTGGAGTAGACTCATTTAGACTAATATAATCATTAGGTTTTAGCCAGGTTTCAGTTAAGCAGAGTACATCAAAACTATTATCTGTGATCATTTCATTCACAATAACTGCTTTGGGTGCAAGTGATCTAATGTTTAGGAGCCCAAGCTTTAAAAATGGTTTCTGTTCGTGTATTTTGCTTTTTTCTGGTTTAATTACGATCAGATTTTTTCTAGATCCTACATTAAATTTACGTTTTGACCTCACTATTCGAGGAACAGACACAGTCTTTATAGATTGGACAGTGCAACTACTATCATTTAAGCGTTCAGAACAAAAGCCATCGTAGCAATCATATAAGAATGTACTCACTAGTCAAATGGAGCGTAGCGTCCTGGAGATGTTGTCCGACAGCAGCTCCGCTCCGACTCTGCTGGGGTGCAGGCCATCAGCACGGAAAAGCCTAGGACGCTCCCAGAAAAGATTCCAATTATTAACAAAGAGCAGTTTCTGTTCTTTACACCATGTCAATAACCATTCATTTAGAGCAAGAAGTCTACTGAACCTTTCGTGCCCACGTCGATACGTGGGAAGTGGTCCTGACACGATGATCCTCGTCGCGGGCGACGTGCTGCGAACCGTCTCGATCAGGCTGCTGAAGTCCCTCTTCAGAACCTCCGTCTGCCGCAGCCTGGTGTCGTTCACCCCCGCGTGCAGGACGATCGCGCCGACGCTCTCGCCGTCCTTCAGGATCGCGGGTATCTGCGCAGAAACATCGAGAACGCGAGCACCAGGAAAACAGTGGGTGTGGACTTTACCTTTAGCTAAAGTAGCACGTAAGTACCGGACAATGGAGTCTCCGACGATCACAGCGTCGCGTTCCGTCTCGCGGAGGGGAGCGAAGCGGTTCCGGGTGGAGATCTCGAAGACCGGAGGCGGCGGAGGGGGCGAGGTCCTCGGCCGGGGCCTGGCTCGCGTCTTCCGCTGCTGCTGCACCCAGGGTCCGTGGTGTCCCGGCGCCGGAGTGAAGGACATCTGGGAAGATCGCGTCCAGGGTGCACGGGACCTGGGCAGAGAAGCACACGGAGTAGAGGTGGTCAGAGTGTTAGTATCACGCTGTATACTCACCCGGGAGGATTCCAGAGCGGCCCTCCGCTCTCTCAGCTCCGTCTGCCGCACCAACAGCTCCTGGATCTGCTTCTCCACGGCCTCCAGCTCGAGCTGCAACGAGTGCAGCTCGAACGTGTCCTCACCTGCACTCAAAGGTGGACACAAATTCGCCATTAAAGCAAGTAACAGTGAGTAAACAATGGAAATGTGTGTAAGCAGTGTGTAAACAATGCAAGCAGGATTAGCGGCAACCACGTTGGTGCTGCTAACGGGCTATAAGCTAGCGACTCCGGAAATCAAAACAAAACTAGTGATAACAAAGCAATCCGGATGTTTTAGTTGTAGAATACAATAGGGGGTATATTCACACGTTATAAGAAACAAGAATGATTGTGTATAAAATTGATTTTGAATTGAAAAACAGACAATAAGAAATTAACTCGACGGAGCTCAAACTCTAAGCGTGCAACCGCAACAAACGGGAAGTGACGTCAACAGGTTGTGACTCTGAACTGTAAAACCAATTTGTAAATCAATTGTAAAATCAGTGGTAATATCAAATTGTAAAAATATATGTACAGTATATAAAAAAATCTTCCTGCCAAATTATATATTTCCGAGTGTGTTCTGCTGCTGTGTCTTGTGTGTAGTCTTAAGTTAACCCATATTTAGTGAGAAAATAAGTATTTAATTTAATTAAAACTTTTTTTTTTTTTAACCTTACAGTTGAGAAACAACTCAAGTTGAGGGCTAACCATACAGCTGAGGAACAACTGATGGACTCGTATGCAGCTATCACAGAAGGTTCAAACACTCACTGATGCTTCAGAAGGAAACATGATTGATTAAGAGCCAGGGGGTGAAAACCTTTTGAATTTGAAGATTAGAGTTAATTTAACTTATTTTGTTTTCTGGGAAACAGAAGAATCTTCTGTAGCTTCTAAAGTGCAATACTAAAAGGGAAAATAAGTGATATTTAGAAAAATAAGACAAATGTACACATCTTCATTCTGTTCAAAAGTTTACACCCTTAAAGCATAGTTTTTTTTTAACCATAGCATAGCATTTTAACCATCTGTAATAGTTGCAGATGGATCTCAAAATCATACAGTCATTGTTGGAAAGGGTTCAAACCAATTGTGTTCTGCTGCTGTGTCTTGTATGTAGTCTTAAGTTAACCCATATTTAGTGAGAAAATAAGTATTTAATTGTTTTCAACAACTGTTGCAATTTTGCTACAGCGGGTCTCTGAAGGTTAAAAATGTTTAGATAATTTCTCCTGGTAAACAAAACAAAAATGCTGTTTAAGAAAATTATGTTTTGCAGTATGACATGCTGTGTCTTTGTTAATTTAAAATTAAAAGAGTAAAGTCTAAAAGTAGATCACATTGTTTATGGTTTGTAAACAGCCCAGAGACTCAATATGGCTGAGGGGACTCCTCTCTTGTGTCATCAGTTGGAAGGTTAAAGCGCTGATGGTGGAGGGTCTGTCTGTCACTTTGGTTTAGGTGTGTATGGTGGGTGTCCCTCGCTCGCTCTCGCTCTCTCCCTCAGTCTCTCTTTCTCTCTCTTTTCGTTCTCACTTAGTCACCGCGCCCATTGATCTTGTGAAAATGACAAAATGGGGGAATAATATGAGGCGACGGCCAGCATGCTCCTCTGTCCCTTCTCTCTTACTGCCTGCGTCTTCAGCACCACTGCCAACAGCTGTGGGCCACTGGGCATAACAAGCAGGTGTGTGTGTGCGTCTGTATTTATTTTTAAAGAGATTTTTATTGAGCAGTCATGTGAATGAATGTGTGCGTGTTGGGGTGGATGAACATTTTCACTGAAAGGGTGGGATGAAAACTGTGCACCGGAGGAGATCCGAAAAGGAGTAAGAACATTGAGATGAGAGTGTGACGGAGAGCAGGGTTGAAGGGAGGGCACACGACAGAATTAAGAAGAGGATGGAGGATGTGTATTCCAGAGGGAGGAAGCCACACTCCCGGGAAATGTCTGTTTTTGTTGAATTGAATTTTGTAGGGCGCGCTTTACGCGTGACGGTCAGATGCTCGGTAGGTTAGTTTGACTTTGAGTGAGGTGTCTTGATTAACAGTTATTGCGTAACCTTTGCATAAAGTCATTGCATAACCTTTGCAATAATATCATCATCCTTAACAAAAAAACCTCTTTTATTTGTTTTTGGTTTCATTGTTTCTTTTTATAGAAAATGTTTAGCAAAAATGACTGAAAATTAATTCAGTGCATTGCGTAATCGTTTTATGCAATAAATGATTCATTAAATATATTTCATCAAATGTGACACTAACACTTAATATGTATCTATTTTTTAAACATTTTAAAAATTCAGTTATATAATAGAAAAAGAAGACTGTTTTTTAAAGATACGCTGAGCCACTGAATGGTTTTACTGCACTGAAATGGGTAGAGTTTCATAAAAATAAAATAAAATAAAATAAAATAAAATAAAATAAAATAAAATAAAATAAAATAAAATAAAATAAAACAAAATAAAACAAAACAAAATAAAATAAAATAAAATAAATGAGGAATGAGGCTGAATTTGGAATAGCATACTGTCAAACAATATATTTATATGTAGAATATATATATAAATATATATATATATAGAGAGAGAGAGAGAGAGAGAATTTATATAATATTTAAATATTTAAGTTCAAGTTTGCCTAATATATATGTGCACTGTGTAATTATTATGTATATATACATAATAATTTGTATAATACACACAAATTAATGTATATATTTAAGAGAAATATGTTATGTACAAAATATTTTTATTTACATGTAATATAAATTATATAAAAATTAAAATAAATTCATATGCTTGTAAATATTTCTTAAATATATACATTAATGTGTTTGTATGTGTATATATACATAATAATTACATGCAGTACACACACACATATTAGGCAAACTCAAACTTTTATTTTGTATGCGATTAATTGTTTGACAGCCCTAATATATTTATATATTTATAATATATTTTCCATATCTATCTATCTGTCTATCTGTCTATCTGTCTATCTATATCAACATTTTTATCATTGCAAACAACATTGAGTGCAAGATATATTCATATTTTATGTAAAGATTTGCTAGCAAATGTTGTCATTTGTCAATTAGCAGATGCTTTCTTTTAGCAGCTGACATCCCTGACTTTCTTCCATGGCTTTAGCTAATCTAATTTAAATATTCATTTAGATTGTCTTAATTTATTCATCTCCTGTCTCAAAAAAAAAAAAAGAGAAGGGTAGGATTAAAAAGAGAGATAGAGACAGAGTGAGAGAGACGGCGAATTACAATCTTAAACCATCAAGGTGACGTGCGAAAATTTTCCATAGGATAAATTACAACAGAGACGTTATTCAGTCCGAGACAAGATGGCATTTGTTTTGTTGCCCCGTCTCCATTATTAAAGCAGAATGTCACTGCGGATGTGATATATATTCAGCTGTGGAGCCGGAGGTGCTGTAGTGTTTCTTGCTTTGGCTGGTTGCATGCCCTGTCAGATCTGGCTCCACTTTCATAGCAGATGTCTGAGCGGCTGCTCTAGAGACGAAGACTCGCGCTGGGGCTACGTGAGGGGGAAGAGGAGTCCTGAGGGCGAGAGGTCTGGAGTGTTTAGATCAGTGTGCATTTGTTCACTGGCTCTGTCTGTTCTTTTCTTTTCTTTTTTATGACAGCAAACAGCACAGCACAGTGGACATGCGGGCAAATGATAGCGCTGATCAGGTCCCAGGGTGTACGGATGCACGCACATACACACAGACTGGTTTCTTACTTCACTCAGTCAACAGCTACTTGTGTAAATCCGTCCTTCAGCTAAATATTATATGGCACCTGTCACAACATCTTGATGTTTGACAAATGACCGACTCTAACGGCACTTAAAAGCCTCTTTTTTATGCTTTACCGAATCTAGGGATTGGTCAGCTGTGGCGTTGTGACACAGGCAGCATATTCCTCATCATTTACATTTGTCTAGATTTATGATATGCTGTTTCCATCACGACACATTTGAGCGATGTGTCATATCCGCTTTATGTTTGGGCACATGATGACATCTTGCTTGTGTTCATTTCTGATTCTTATTTTTTAAATATTTGGTTTCCAGTCCAAACACATCAGCCTAATGCATCGTGAGAGGGAAATCTATTGTGCAGTTTGCCATTTGTTATGCATTTATTTATTTTTTTATTTCCCAATTCTGTGCCAGAGGTCTTTATTAAAAAAAAAAAAGTAGCAGCTGCTGTTTTTGGGTCCTGATGCTGACATGAAGGGTGGTGCTAATATGGCACCCCACCCCAAATATTTAGTAAGGATGCTCTGATTTAGTTATTTTCTTGTAGCTTCAATTTCAAGATCCATCAAAAAGAACCAGGTTTCTAAAATAAGTAGAAAAGAATGTTTTAAATTCAATACAGAATGGAAATTACAGTGCATGAAAATTATTGGAGTAAAATTGTGGAAGGACAATAATATTATTATTATTATTATTTTTTAAGATAACCATACAGTTGAAGTCAAAGGTTTACATACACCTTGCAGAATCTCTAAAATGTTAATTATTTTACTGAAATAAGAGGGATTACACAAAATGCATGTTATTTTTTTATTTAGTACTGACCTGAATAAGATATTTCACTTAAAAGATGTTTACACAAAGTCCACAAGGGAAAATAATAGTTGAATTTATAAAAATGACCCTGTTCAAAATTCTGCATACACTTGATTCTTAATACTGTGTTGTTACCTGAATAATCCACAGTTGTTTTTGTTTTGTTTGTTTGTTTGTTTAGTGACAGTTGTTCATTAGTACCTTGTTTGTCCTGAACAGTTAGACTGCCCATTGTTCTTCAGAAAAATCCTTCAGGTCCCACAGATTCTTTGGTTTCTCATCATTTTTGTGTATTTGAACCCTTTCCAACAATGACTGTATGATGTTCAGATCCATCTTTTCACAATGAGGACAACTGAGGGACTCATATTCAACTATTACAGAAGGTTCAAACGCTCACTGATGCTTCAGAAGGAAACACAATGCATTAAGTGCCAGGGGGTGAAAACTTTTGGAATTTGAACATGTAAGTATCTTCTGCAGCTTCTGAAGGGTAGTAATGAAAATAATATGATATTTAGGTCAAATAAGAAAAATGTACACATCCTCATTCCGTTCAAAAGTTTACACCCCTGGCTCTTAATGCATCGTTTTTCCTTCTGGAGCATCAGTGAGCATTTGAACCTTCTGTAATAGTTGCATATGAGTCTTTCAGTTGTCCTCAGTGTGAAAAGATGGATTTCAAAATCATACAGCCATTGTTGGAAAGGGTTCAAATACATAGAAATGCTGAAGGATTTTTCTGAAGAACAGCTGGCAGTTTAACTGTTCAGGACAAACAAGGGACTCTTGTACAACTATCACTAAACAAAAGCCAACCAACCAAACAAACAAAAAACACAGCTGTGGATCATTCAGGTAACAACTCAGTATTAAGAAACAAGCATATGTAAACTTTTGAACAGGATCATTTTTATTAATTCAACTATTATTTTCTCTTGTGGACTAAATGTTTTTTGTTTTTTTTTTATGTGAAATATCTTATTCAGGTCAATATTAAATAAAAAAAGAACATGCATTTTGTATGATCCCTATTATTTTGGTAAAATAATTAACATTTTTCGGAATCTGCTTTATTGAGCTGTTGAATGGTTTTAATGCACTAAAGTGGGTAGAGAGCTGATTCCAATAAATAAATAATAATAGAATAAGGCTAAATTTAGAATAGCTATTTCATTTTTTATTAATTTTCTGTACTATATGTATCCAGCAATGTTACTGAATCTACAGTATTAAACAGCCACAGCGTATTCTGATAGAAATGGCATAGTAATGGTTTTTATCAGCCAGTTTGTTTTGGTAAATCAGAAACACACAGTGCAGCCAGCTGATTCCTGAATGAATGAATGATCAATTATTTTTAGTGAATCAAAAGAATACAGTGCAGCTAGTGTAATTTAGTTCAAGATCTCATGGCACTTAAGACTTAATTTTTATTCATTTATTTATTTATTTTTTTTTTTAAAGTGAATCTGACTCTCGTCAAAGCCAGTCAAAACCAGCTCTTTGATGTAAATCATTGTAGCTTACTGATTAGTTGTTTGTATGACAATGTGTAGCTACAGATAAGCATTGTGTGTTTTGTTAATAGTAGAGTTTTTATAAAAAAAATAATCCTTTTTTGGGGTTTGCCTTGTTTAATTAAGGGCAATTTGTGGACTGCATGTGTGTCTCCTCTAAAAAGGCTGCTACATGAGTCACAGTAAACAAATTTACGAAAATAGTTTAAAATATTTTATTATTGAAAATAATTCATAATTTGGCAGTGAAATTGCATGTCTTTTTCCAAATATTTATTACTTACAAGTACTAAAAGAATCATTGATAGAAATAGAATCATTAAGAGGAATCTGAACAGTTGAATTCTTTATGGTTCCCAACCCTAGTACTTAGGCTAATTGTGTCTTTTGGGTTGTAAAGTTACATCAGGAACTGCTAGCAGTGGTGTGGATTAAAGTGTCAGAGATGACACCCAAATTTATTCCATTACCAAGTTTAAACTAGACAAAATGCCTGACCAAGGGCGACCAGGCTGATCTTAGAGAGCAGAGATTTTAAGACTACGAAGAGAATTACCACAGTGACGTTACTGTCACACAATGTAGAATCCAGTAAATTGTACGAATTGGAATTATTACAATGATCCATTCATTTGTGGTTGAGCAAGCTCTAGCTCCCACCACTGAAATCCAAAGTTAATGACATTTTTTGTGCATTGGATTTTTTTTTTAAGTGGTAGAACTAGTGTAGATTATAGTAACATATTAATTAACACACTAGATTTCCGAGTTTAACAGCACTTATGATCGTTGAATTAATGCTCTCGACTGCCATAATCATATTAAATCTGGCTTAGGATCCGAGAGATGATGGGATTTTAGCTGCAAATTGGCTGTCATACCAACATTTCATTTTTGGAGATATTAGCAAATCTTTTAGTGCTTGAATCATCAAAAACAGAGGCATCGAAGAGCCTCCAGGGGTTCTCAAAGGTTATGCCTTCCCTGTAATGCATTTTACTATAAGGAGTTGCCACATTCATTGGATGCACAGTGACACCATAACACCCACTAAATGGAGAGTTAGGGGATGAAATTTATTTCTACCTGACGGGACAACAATTTTATGTGGCCTATTGTGTGTGAAGGGCTGTGAAGGGGAGCATTTGCATGCAAATGTAGAAGGGGAAATGATTTCTCTGAATCACTAGGAACAGCGCTCTTCTCGCATCTTCTGCATGGGTCTGTGCTGAAGTAGGATGATGCTACTTTATGCTTTATGCTGAGGCATCATATCACTGGAAAGAGTTTTCCATGCTCTGTTAGGTATAGGCACCCTTATTTTCTCAGCATATAGTCTCACATGTGGGTGGTGGTAAGGCGTGGTAGTTAGACTGAAGGGTGTAGCCTAAAAGAGGGCGATTTATGGGCTGTCACTTCCTTGCCCTGGACCAAGACACCTAACCTCTGGTCAGACTTTTCACTTACCTATTGCAGCTTATTCTGTCCATGAACTTGACAGGAAAAGACCATTTGACTTACATATCAAAAGACCAATCTTTAGTTTACTGAAAGTGGACATCGGATGGCCATTTTCCACAATTTGGTATGCTTTTTTGGGGTCTTCATGAAATGTCTGCAACATACTTTGTTTAAAGAGGTCATCGGATGCTAAATTTACTTTTATATGTTGTTTGAACAAATGTGTTGGCAGTGTGTGTAAGCATTCGCCCTATAATGATAAATATCCAACCAGTGTTTTTTTAAAAAAAAAAAACAAAAAAAAAAACACTATAAATCATAACCCCTTTTTCAAATCAGGCCATTCTCTGATTCTTGACTGTGTGACATCACACAGACCAAGGCCGCTCCCATGACTATTGATTGACACTGCCGTCCTACCTTAGACCCACCCTGAGTGAGCTGTATACTGTCTACCATTGTTTCAACGCCAGAGCAGGAGTAGACAAGAATGGCTCCTAACTGTTTGAATTGTTCTATTGTTGGATGTCATAATGAACACCGTAATTCACTCACAAAATCTAAGCTGCTGAATACGCAGAGGATTACGTTTGTTTTTGAAGGGAATGCGCCTCCCGATCTGCCTAAATGTGTCTATCTTCACGCGAATCATTTGTGATCCAGCTTCACCTACAGAAGAAGTGAGTAGAATGTATTTTTATTCATTTTTACAAATCGCTTTTCCTAACAATGTGCTAGTTAGCAAGTTTTGTGTTTTTGTCTCTCAGAAAACTGTTCTCACCCCACAGAAGAGAGGGACGGAGTGAGGAGAGTTTATTAGCATTTAAAGGTACATGCACCAAAATGGCTTGCTCTGAACAGAGCCGTTTTTGACAATGTATAATGGGTGTTGTTTCACACTACCATTAATAAATTTTAACCAAAGTATGTTATAGACTTTTTATTAAGGCCCTAAAGAATCATATTAATCATAACTCCTCAATGGTCGTGTAAAAGAACACTGTTTTTACCTTGTCGGTGCAAGTTTCTTTAAATGATAATGAGCTACTGCTTACTCCATCTCTCTCTTCCATTATTTATTTATTTATTTATTTTATTTATTTATTTATTTTTTGTGGCTGAGGGTGGAAATATGCTAATATGGGACAGTCCATCAGCAGTCATGGGTGGGGCCTGAGCAGTATGATATACTGCAATATATTTTAGGTCAGTAAAACCTGTATTTCATCAACTTATATATATTGTTATCTATTAAACTACTGCAATCAGTTTTATACCTTTATAAGACACCAACCACAAAAAAAAAAAAAAAAAAAAAAAACTTACAGATGAACAGTTAACAGGTGTTTACTATATAATTTTTACGGTCTTTTACCATTAAAATGATGATTTTTTTACAATTTACTATACTGTGTAATCAGGTTGTGCTTTTTATTTTGTTGTGTGTGCAGTGTGCTTCAGACGACAGTCACTTGATAGTTACAGATGTGCACAAACATTCCAGATATTTAACTTTTTTTTTTATAATAATTATTTGCAAAACTAATGTGCGTCCTGATTATTTCCGACAATAATGCGGGATTGTCCTTGCTTAAAATTCAATTCATTTCTAAAAGCCTGCTTCAGGGCTCTTTATCATAATCCAAATCCTTCACTGGAAGGTCACAGTGTTTGACAGGTCTCTGTTTAAACGCCAGGGCAATTTTTAATTACGTCCCAATTACATGCCTTGTGAGCAAAATGGTCTCATCAAAGACTTCCTATAACTGTGGTTTTAGCCAATTAGAACGCGACTGCTGCGGATTATTTGATGGACAGTTTTTAATTTGATATATAAAAGGGTAAAAGTAATCCCACCCATTTCCCCCTCACGCACACGTCTGTGAAAACGGTGTAGGGAGAAAATGAGTTTGTAATTACCAAATATTCCACATTCTTTGGCACATTAATTCATTCTGATAGCAAATATATTACAGTCCTAATCCACAGCAAATTCCTACCTGTCACAGCAGCCTGACTTTAAAGTGTAAGAGATGACAGTGAGAGGCAGGCGGCTTGCCACTTTGATTATGGAGACCTGCACTGAGCGCAGCGTATGTCGACACATGCTGATTGTTAAAATAAGCTCAATAACATGTAAAAGGTTTGGATTGCTGTGGGTTTGCATGCAGATGTGTGTTTGTGCAAATCCCATTGTATGATATTGGGTCTTATACTGTTACATCAGTGGAATATCAAATAACCCAATGCATTTACGAACATAACAAAACGGCCTTCACAGCAACAAGAAACTGTGTGACAAATCTACATTGACATATGGGTCTGTTGGTTTCAAATGACAAGTAGATTACAAGCGTATTTGGCAAGTTGAAATCTATATGAGCACCCCAAGGTTCATTTCATTTGTGTTTCCTCTTTAAACTTTATTGACATGCACTGATGATACAGCATAGTCTATAGATTTCACACTGCCTTTTGGCGACTCCATCATCATCTCCATGGTGATATCTGTTAGTGTCAACAAAGGTCTTCAGGATTAATCAAGGTCATATCAAATTGTCATATCTCCAGGGGTGCTGTGTAATTCTGCTGAAAATTTCTCAACTCAAGCTTGCATTCGATTATAGGCCTACTGTAAGACCTAGAAATAAAAATGATTTGCTCAGAGGTTGCTCTTTCAGGGCTCAGGAGACTTCATGGTGTTCTCATGTTCCAGGTGTTTTTTCATCAGGTGTTTCCTCTAACAGATCATCAGGACCAATAAAGTCAGAAACAAATGAGACAATACACTTCCATTCAGAAGGTTAGGTTTGGTGATGTATGCGACCCTGGACCACAAATAATGTATATATTATCTGAAAGCTGAATAAATAAGCTTGGATAAGCTAGGATGTTAGTATAGGACAACGTGGCTGAGATACAACTATTTGAAAATCTGGAATCTGAGGATGCAAAAAAAAAAAAAAAAAAAAAAAAAATCAAAATATTAAGAAAATCACCTTTAAAATTGTCCAAATAAAGTGCATAGCAATGTACATTACTAATCAAATTGAAATTTTGATATATATATGGTAGGAAATTTACAAATAATCTTCATAGAACATGATCTTTACTTAATATGCTAATGATTTTTGGCATAAAAGAAAAATCGATAATTTTGACCCATACAAGGTATTGTTGACTGTTGCTACAAATATACCTGTGTGACTGGTTTTGTGGTCCAGGGTCATGACCTGTGTGGCAAAATGAGTTGGAAAGCGCACAGGCTTATTTTGAGCTACAGGCATAAAAAGTGAAAAAGGTCAATTTTAGTTGAATTTGAGATTTTCAAAAAAAAACAAAAAAAAAAACAGTCTTATGTTGCACGGGTATGTTTGTAGCAATAGCCTAAAATACATTGGAAGGGTCAAATTTATCGATTCATCGATTATGCCAAAAATCATTAGGATATTAAGTAAAGATCATGTTCTATGAAGATATTTTGTACATTTCCTACAGTAAATATATCAAAACTTAATTTTTGATTAGTAATATGCATTGCTATGAACTTCATTTGGACAACTTTAAAGGCGATTTTCTCAACATTTTGATATTTTTGCACCATCAGATTCCAGATTTTTAAATAGTTGTATCTCGGCCAAATATTGTCCTTTCCTAACAAACCATACATCAATGTAAAGCTTATTTATTCAGCTGAAGATATGTGCAACTGGTTTTGTGGTCCTGGGTCACATTTAGCCCATCAGTAAGAGTTCATTAAGCCATCATCTAGCATTCAACGCTCCAAATAGTAATATTTTCTGAGATTTTTAAATTATCTTTATTTGAATGTTTTCTGTACCTTTTTCTCTGCTTGCTTCTTGATGACTGGTGCTTCCCCTCAGCGCAGGTTTGGTATAGTTATAAAGCACAGCATCCCAGCTTTGTGAATATTCATAGCGAATTCTCAATGGCATGAGTCTGAACCAGTGAAATGTGATATTCAAAACCATTCTGATGTAAAAAAGCGATCAGGCTGACTGACACATATTTTTTAACCTTGCATATGTAAATATATGTATACATAATATATGCAGCATAAAAGCTTTCATTAATGCCTTAGGCAGATCGGTCGCCAGAGATCTTATATCAAACAGCTGTAAAGCCTTCTCAACACTGGAGCGAACAGGTGATGTCTTATCACAGGAGGAGAGCCAGCCATGTGGATTAGACTCCAAGAATGACTGCTCCTGTATTCAAAACTGCATTTATACAATAAGCCGTCCCCTTGTGCGATCACTCTCTCGGGATTTAAGATCAGTCTGAGGGGGAGAAGAGATAGAAAGAAGACACGCACACAAACTTACTTTAAGCACACATGTGCATATACTTATAAAGTATTCTGATTGCGTCTGTCTCACACATCAGTCACGCACCAGTGCTAATCCTTTACGTTCGCACCCCTCTCCCCCACCCCAAAAAAAGAAATAGACAGTGCGAGAAATAGAGAAATGCCCTGAGTTAAAGAGAAGGGGATTTGCATTCAGAAAGGGCGATCGGTTAGTACAAGGGCTGCATACTCATGGAGCCCTGCCATTACTGATCGCTGCACTCGCGCATTAAACCATCAACCTGCTGCTCCACTGTTATGTTAAGCTGCAGAGGTGAGCGGTCATTGGAGCCCATTAAAAGTGCCAAGATCATTGAGAGCTTCTGTTTTCCCAGTGCTCATAAAGCTGACGAGTGCTTTCGGCAGGTCCAAGATCAGGCGGACTTACACAAACAGTTTACGTTAGCTCAGCCGTCTGATCAATTAGGGAAGAGCTGAGAAAGCTGAATTGTTTTGCTCGGTTTACTGTAGGATCAAGGAGGACAATTACAATTCTTAACCTTTTTGACCTAACATACCCGTGTTAACAATCCAACAATCCTCTACTGCTTTAACGGGTGTGTGAAATCAAAATTCACTCTGTTTTTTTTAAATGCATGCTTCTTCCCGTACTGTTAAGGATTAAAAATCTACTTTCGTTTGTTTCATATTATCTGAATATTTGATGCAATGCAGTGATGCATTACATAAACTGAGATCATAAATGAAAAACTCTCATCTTGACATTTTCATTGTTCACTTTGCTGAGTTTCACGCATTAGCAACTAAGATAATAAACCAAAGTGGCATTATAGACAGTTCTTCTGTGTAATCATTTGTCAGCAAAATTACTGTATCCCCACATTCAGCTATTTAGCACACAGTGAAGTTTATTTAGAGAGCGAGTTTGCTCTACGGGCCGTATGAGGATAGAGGACAGGAGCTGTTTCTCATTCTGAGAGCAGTATGAAGTTAGTTTTACATTCCAGTAAGCAACGCGATAGTGTCAAGCACTACATTGCCGTTTTAAAGGGATAGTTCACCCAAAAATGAAAATTCTGCATGCCTCGTGGTTACTCTCATGAATACGACAAAGACTGACACGGAAGAGAAGAAATTGAAAGTTTTTTTTTTTTTTTCTTTGCATGCAAAAAGTATTCTCGTAGCTTCATCAAATTGCGGTTGAACCACAGATGTCACATGGACTTTTTTTAACGATGTCCTTACTACCTTTTTGGACCTTGAACGTGTCAACTGTGTTGCTGTTTATGTAGGGTCAGAAAGCTCTCAGTTTTCATCAAAAATATCTTAATTTGTGTTCCGAAGATGAACAAAGTGTTTCAAGTGCTTCAGTGCAAACCCTATTCTAATGAATATATATGAATGAATATGAATATATATATATATATATATATATACACACACACACACACACACTACCACTCTAAAGTTTGGGATCAGTTAGATTTTTAATGCTTTTTAAAGATGTTTCTTATGCTCATCGAGGCTGCATTTATTTGATCAAAAATACAGAAAAAAAATGTAATTTTGTGAAATATTATTTCAATTTAAAATAACTGTTTTCTATGTGAATATATTTTAAAATGTAATTTATTCCTGTGATACAAAGCTAAATTTTAGGCATAGTCCTGCCGTTTTATTATTAATGTTGAGAACAGTTGTGCTGCTTAATATTTATTTTGGAACATGTAATACATTTTTTCAGGATTCTTTGATCAATAAAAGTTTAAAAAGAGCAGCCTTTATTTAAAATAAAAAGGTTTTCTAACAATATACACTACTGTTCAAAAGTTTGGAGTCAGTACGTTTTTCTCTTGTTTTTTCTTTTTTTTTTTTTAAGAAATTAATACTTTTATTCACCAAGAATGTGTTAAATTAATAAAAAGTGATAGCATAGATTTACATTGTTGGAAAAGATTTATATTTTGAATAAATGCTGTTCTTTTTAACTTGTTATTCATCAAAGAATCCTGAAAAGAATCACAGGTTCCAAAAAAAGCACAGCTGTTTCCAACATTGATAATTCTAATAATAAATCAGCATATTAGAATGTTTTCTGAAGGATGATGATAATAAAATTATGTATTTTTGATCAAATAAATACAGCCTTGATGAGCATAAGAGACTTATTTAAAAAACTTTACAAGTCTTACTGATCCCAAACTTTTGAGTGTGTGTGTGTGTGTATACACACACACATATATTATAACTTAAATGCTTTGTTAATTGCCATAGTTTCTCCTTACTTACAGAAATTTAAGTGCATTCTTGTTCTTCATTTGATCAATTAGTGTGGTATAGTTTATCTGTTCAGTTAAAAAATCTAATTGTTTTTATGTCATGAAAATATGAAATATGAAATATGAAATTATATGATATATTATTTTATTATATGATATTTAATGATATCTTGGATGGTTCCATACTAAAAACATTGCCTCTTAAAGTTAATGTTATTTAAATTACATTGTATTCTGTTTTTAATTAGTTTTTATTATAAATTTATATGTTCAAGTTTGAGAACAATGGTGATTTATAATGGATGCTGTCATCTCAGTTAAGGTTTGTTAATTGTTT
Organism: Cirrhinus mrigala; assembly: GCA_036247105.1. NCBI lineage: Eukaryota > Metazoa > Chordata > Actinopteri > Cypriniformes > Cyprinidae > Cirrhinus > Cirrhinus mrigala. The sequence continues at coordinate 13,322,606 of CM070020.1, forward strand.
TTTGTTCCACGAAAAAAAAAAAAAAAAAAAGTGTGTGTATAATTCAGTCTCTTGTGAAGGTACATGTTTTAATTAAATTAGAAAATGGCTATTGTACACTGAAGTACCTTAATGTAGTTTTATAACTTTTGTAAATAACCGTGTAGGCTACTACTTTCTCACAAGAGTAGCTTGAGTGTGGTTTAATTTTACATTACGAATAGCTTGTACGGTTTTGAAGTAGCTTCCCAAACCATAATTGTTACCACAGTCACAGTGGTAAAAATGCTGACCATGATTCTCCAGGGTCAAGCCGAGAGATGGAGAGGACATGACAGAATGAAATTTTGGTGTTGTTGATGGACAGACCAATCCAAAATGAACAAAGTGTGGCTAACAGCACTTCACGCCCTCACATCTGATACACATCTAGCCCATCTGACGTTCCATTATACTGGTTGTGTTAGTTCTCTTTCCTGCTGATTTTTGAGATGCAGGCTGTCAGTTTGCTCAAGTTAAAAGAAACTGAGCAAGTGCTTTATCGAGGTGAAAATTGAGTGAAAAGAAGTGAGAAAAAAACGAAGTGCAATCGTTGCCCTTTCGCCTTTGCTATGACAACAATTATAAGAGGAAGCAGTCGTTGAGTGCAATGATGACATGATATGACACTAGCATGGACAGGTACTACAAAATGAAGAATAATAAGGGTCTTTGAAGGGGGAAGGTGACTTCTCTGGTATAGGTGGGAAAAGGCAGGGCTGTAGTCATCAGACATCCGTCCCATCGCTGCTGTCAGGGCCTGACAGGGGAGTATGTTTGCTTGAAGACGACCCTGACCTCTTTCCACTACAACATGATAGGAAGAGCAGCACAGGATACAGCTCAGTGTCACTTCACACACTCCTCTTGTCATGTTTGTCAGGACCAGCCATACAGTGAGTCATTTTAGAAGCACATAGCAGACTGGATGGTTTTTTAGAGGCCGTTTTCTTACCCTGTGCCTCCTCCCTCCATAAAACTCTCCCAAAGTCACTCATCATTTTGTGTTATATGGTAAATTATTGCGCATGATGAGGTATAATTGCAGGGATAGTCATTATTTCATTCAAGGTGTGAAGGACATGACTGAAAAGTGTGTCAGGGGCCTCTTTGTGAATTGTTCTTTTCCCACTGTTGGCTAATGCTAATGTTCTGAAGACATCAATTGTAAGTTTTCATTTTATTTGAGCTGATGTGATTTTAATGACGGCCATTCAGTTACATTCACACAAAATAATAGAAATGTACACCTGAGGTTCCTTCACACACATTTAATATCGTCTAAGTAGGTATTAATTTACCGTAACTTGAAGTGTCATTATACTTAGTGATCATAGTCATTAAGTGTAGCAAGTAATATTACCATCATTTTAGCAAAATCCAAAAAAAAAAAAAAAAGACATATACAAAAGAATGAAATGAAGGCATGCAGAATTATTCTAATTATTGTAGCCAAGGGGCTTTTTAATTAACAAGCCAAGCCAGTGTCTGTTAAATCATAATCAAATTGTAACATGATTTATAAAGGTTTAACATAAACACTATTATTATTATTATTATTATTATTATTATTATTATTATTATTATAACAATGCAATGTGTTAAGCATTTATAAAACATAATGATATAAAATACAACAACAACAACAATAATAATAATAATAATGCAGCGTTAAACATTTATGAAACATCCTAGTAAAACATTTTGATTGTGATCATAAACACATTCATTATTATTATTATTATTATTATTATTATTATTATTATTATTATATTTTATTATTATTATATTTTATTTCTATCATGTTTCATAAATGCTTAACACATTGCATTGTTACAACAACATCAATAATAATAATAAAATAATAATAATACAACAATAATAATAATACCGTGTTAAAAATGTATAAAACGTTATCCTAGTAGAACATTTTAATTGTGATAATAAATGCATTATTATTATTATTATTATTTATGATTTATTATTATTATTATTGTTGCTGCTGTTGTTGTTGTTGTAGTAACAATGCAGTGTTAAGCATTTATAAAACATAAGTATAGTGGTAGTAGTAGTAGTAATAATAATAATAATAATAATAATAATAATAATAATAATAATAATAATAATAATAATAATGTTAAACATTTATAAAATGTTTTCCTAATAAAACATTTTGATTGTGATCGTAAACACATTAATATTATTATTATTATTATTATTATTACTATAATTTATTACGATTATTATTAGTTGTTGTTGTTGTTGATGTAACAATGCAGTGTGTTAAGCATTTATAAAACATAAGTATAGTAGTAGTAGTAATAATAATAGTAGTAGTAGAACCAAGTAGTTGAACCAAAAATGTCCATGGAAACTGATGAGTGGCGAGAAACTAGAACAAAGGAAACAGAAAGGCGATGAGAAACAAGCTTAAAAGTCTGTGAAAATGAAACTAACTAAACATAGCTGTGACAAATGCAATATGTTAAACGTTAATGTAACAATATATTAATAGCCATACTATACATACTCAGTAACGTATAACAAGTGTACTATAATGTACCATGTTCCAAGTGTTACTACGACCATCATCTTCATTATCTTTATTACATCTTTCATTATCGCCGGTCATATTCATGCAGTCATATCTCACAGTATTTCCCCACATTGTAGCGTTAAGGGATCCAATAATTTGAAGCAATTACCATGGCCTTGCAGGTCTAGTAGTGTACTTAATATTCTTTTCTCTCTTTTGATAGTGTGTGCACCCTGCCATTCTGTTGGCAACTCAGATTAATCAGGTTCCAAGTAATTGTAGTTCCTGTCAAGAGTGGAATGAGGATGGTGCTCCGGCTCACAGTCATGCAGTCACTCTTTTCAAGTAATCCATAGAGTGTCCAAAAGGAGGTAATGAAAGTCGACCAACGTCGGTGTCAAGAGGATTAATACGCTGATCACCAGGAGTAATTCATATTCCATACTTTTTTTTTTTTTTTTTTTTTGCTTTCAGATAAAGTAAAAAAAAAAAAAAAACAAGGAAAAAGGCAGCAAATAAACGAGAGGTATGCAACAGAGTGCACATAAGAGCCATCAGGTCTATTCAGACACCATAATTCAAGAGTAAGTGAAAATAGCAGCAGATGAAGGAAGCATAATTTCTCTCATTATGTGGCCCCTCTCTTTTTGTTAAAGTGAATCAGAGCTAGATTAGGATGGGTCTGCTTTTCGACATTGATAATTGTGTGCCGTCATTTGCGGGAGAAGAGTACATTACCTGACTGTCTTGCTGTCCTTCAGGCCTGTCTGTTTTAGTCGGTACATTTTGAGGGACCGTTCCCTTCATAAAATCCATTAGGCTTCCCCGCTTCCCTGCTAAACACAGGTCTAACGCTGCAGTCTAAAGCACAGAGTTGTCTTTATGCTCGTGTGCTTAAAAGGATCGAGGACGGGAGATGTGTGGATTTGGAGAGCAAGCGAGACCGCCGTTTCTAGGAACCGAGAAAGCTGAATAACCTTTAATGCACCACGACATTTTACAGAGTTGGACAGAATTCAATTTTTAGAATTGGCTTCCTTTCAGTTTATGAGATGGAATTTGAATTAAATTGGCTACGATCCACATGATGTTGACAGGAAGTGGAATTTACTGAACTGCAATTCAACAAAGTTTAAAACAACAGAAAACAATATTACTCGTTTTTTGTTAACAATTATTTTATTGAATAGTCATTTCAGAATGGTACAAAATACAACATATTATTTTAGACTGTAGCCATACCCCCCACCCACCAACCCACCAGGTAGACTTATACTATGCTGAGGAAATACAAGACATTGCAGTGGAGAAAAGTACAGAGTACTAATACTTAATCACTAGAAAAATAAAAACTATACATAAATACAAAATATATTACTTGTAGTAATAATAATAATAATAACAATAATAATAATAATAATAATAATGAAATTTGTTAAACATTTTTTATATATATATATATATATATATATATATATATATATATATATATATATATATATATATATACAGGGGTTGGACAATGAAACTGAAACACTCGCCAATATAGTATTGGAGGTCTCATGGCTATATTTGCGCTGTCTGGTGCCCAATCTTCACTTACTGTACATTACACCAGTTAGAGCAGAGTGTAAAGTTTCATTATGTGCACCCAATGGTTCAAACATTGTACCTTGAAGGTAGTGCTCTGTATCAGGATAATAATGCACCAATACACACAGCAAGACTGGTGACAGACTGGTTTAATGAACATGAAAATTAAGTTGAACATCTCCCATGGCCTGCATAGTCACCAGATCTGAATATTATTGAGCCACTTTGGGGTGTTTTGGAGGAGCGAGTCAGGAAACGTTTTCCCACATCAGCATCACATAGTGACCTGGCCACTGTTCTGCAAGAGGAAAATGGCTCAAAATCCCTCTGGCTGCTTTGCAGGACTTGTATTTGTCACTCCCACGATGAAATGATGTTGTATTGGCTGCAAAAGGAGGCCCAATATCATACTAATTGTGATCTAAAACCAGGTGTTTCAATTTCATTGTCCAACCCCTGTATATAGGGATGCACCGATACTGGTATCGGTATCAGGCCCAATACTGAGCTCCTGTACTCATACTCGTACTCGTTAAAATGCCCCGATACCAAACGCCGATGCCACCTCATGTGACAAGTGCGTATGCAGGCAAAGAAACACAGACAACAAAACAACAGACACCAGAATGGAGTCATTAGAGATTAAGAGAGATGTCTACAAAGTATATGTATGCAAGTAATATAATGTTAAACATTCAGTATTAAGCTTCTATAACTGGTGCGGGTCAGCTGATAGGCAAAGCACGCAGATTGGATTGAACAAGCAGCGGCCAAGATGTGCGGGCTTGTTGAGTTAATATCCCGCCTTGACATCACTGGAAAGTTTGTAGTTCGGTGAGATATGTCAAAAACAATTTAAGTAAATCAATGCACAAGTTATTTAACGGTATAGAGAGAGAGGGAGTGAGAGAGAGAGAGCGCGAGACAGAGAAAGAGAGAGAGCGCGCGCTGTTGCGTGATCTTTATTGATGCTCGCATATTTAGCACACGCATCTTTTGGATTAAAACAAATTCGTAAATATAAAAAAAAAAAAAAATTATAGGGGCATTCGCTATAAACAATTTATTTTCAACCTTAAGCATACACGACTGTCCGGCGAAAGTGAAACTATAGCAGCCTGTATGAAATGCGATAGGCAGTACTGTACTTGCGCATGTTCTGCTTGCTTCACGAGTGTTTCTACATTATTTGAGTCGCTTTATTCGGACAGCAGATATACACCATCTTTTGATCATTTTTGATATATATAGATTTTTTTTAACTAGTGGGTGCAGGACACAGTTTATGATAATGTGATCTAAATAAATTTTGGTTTGACTGTCTCTATTTGATAAATTAAGTTGACCAACTAACATTATACATATTCTTTTAGTTTCTGTACCCCATATTTTACAAATCTACCGGTAAATTTTAAAATATCGGTATCGGTACTCGGAATCGGCAAGTACCAAAAATAAAAGTATCGGTATCGGGCGAGTACTGGAAAAAGTGGTATCGGTGCATCCCTAATATATATTTAGATAGATAGACAGATAGATAGATAGACAGATAGATTTACAATATTACACACATTTAAACTCGTTTAAGCATTTTAGAAAAAAAAAAGGAACATTTAAAAGTAGCGTTTTAATTTTAGTTTTCAACCATTCTCTGTAATCGCCTTTTACCAAAATAGCCCTAAATCTTGTGCCAGTGTGTCACTGAAATCTGAGCCGATGATGGGCTCGCATTTCACTCGTAGCTGAAAGATGCCGCGACTGACTCCAAAACCTGCCCATTAACCTGTACTATAATGAAAAAAATTATTTTATGCAAGGCAAAAGGCATTTCCATCATGCAAAGTGACCGCTCCTGACGCAGCTGACTGACATCTTGTCCTTATTTTGCATTGCATTACATGCTGGGTTATTTTTTTTTTAACCCAAATGCTGGGTTCAACTTTGTTGGGTCATTTTATTGGGTTATTTTTAATATTTTTTACAAAGGTACTGGGTAGTTTTTCTGTAACTAAGTTGCTGGGTCATTTTTAACACTGGGTTATATTTTTCTACCCAACTGCTGGGTTGAGCATGTCTCTGACGAAACAGCCAAGCTGCAATCAGAGCGCAGGCTTTTTGAGTCCTCTACAGGAGAGAATGGTTCTCAGTGCCGCCGATTTGGTGCACTTCTTCAGCGATATAAAGGTTTGTATACATTTTGCTTAATTTATTAAGCATTTTCTATGCTGTAAATTGTATTATTTTACACAACGCAACATAAGAACGAGATGTCAGTGAGCTGCGTCACTTCGCATGATGGAAACACCTTTTGCCGTGCATAAAATAAATGGATTTTATTCAATATTTATTGGAGTTTAATTTAATTTGATGTTGAAATATATTCTCTAATGTCAGTACTGTTTGTTTATAGGCAGGTTTTGGAGTCAGTCACTGCATCTTTCAGCTTTCAGAGTTACATCGGTGAACAGCAGCCCTTCAGATTTCTGCAACACACCGGCACGAGAATTAGCGCTATTTTGGTAAAAAGCCATTACAGAGAAAGGTTGAATACACTAAAATTTTAATGCTACCTTTAAATGTTACCTTTTTTATGTCTAAAACGCTTGTTAAACATGTTTAAATGTATGTAATATTGTAAACTACGCTGCATTCACTCAAATAAATTCAGTTTGTTGTGTATTTTGTCCATGTGTTCGTGCTTAATAATAAATGTTTTGATCGTTTGACTATTGCTGTTGCCTCTAGTAATTCTGTGTGTGTTTTTGTACGTTCCAGTCCATTTAAACCAGCAATATAATAATTTTTAAACAATAGTTGACTTAAATAAAATAACCCAGCATGTTTGGTAAAAACATTTAACCTAACCAGCTGGGTCAAAATAACCCAGCATGTGCTCTGTCCAATATTTACCTAGTGCTGGCTTGCCAAATGACCCAAGTTAGTTTGCTTTTAACCCAGCTGTTTTTAGAGTGTACCCAGAAGGCTGGGTTAAACATTTGACTCAACCACTGGGACAAATTAACCCTGACACTGGGTTTGTCCATATTTCGCCCAGCACTGAGTTGTATTTAACCCAGCATTTTTTAGAGTGTACTGTATAATTATTATGCATACGCTTTCATATATCTGCAGTTTGTAATATGCAAAGGCACTATCACCAGCTATTACTCTGTAGTGGCTTGCAGGAATATTTCACCCTAAGATAGCCATTCACACAAGTAATTTAATTATCCAAAGCAAGGTGATGGAGTTTCAGTGCTTTTTGCCTGTAATGTTCACACACTGCCATATGCTTTATCTGAGATGGCCTCCGACTGCTTGTAGCCTGAGTGATTACTGTAGCTTTTACCTTTAGTGCTCATGTGTCTTCTAGTAAGCCACTCACCCTTTATCCAATATGTTTTGCTGTAGGGCCATGGCAAGGTCAGACATTTGAAGAGCAGCTGAGAATTTCTACAGCCGTGACCTTGACAGGCGGCATGTAATATGAATATAATTACACTGAGTGCAGAAATAATGGACCCCATAAATTCAGTAAACAACAAATATCCTGGCATCACCTTCACTGATGACATGTTTTTTTTTTTGTTTTTTTTGATAGGACAAAGTAATACAGTGCTCTCAAGAGACTGACAGGAAACAGTCAATTTGCCTGAACTAAATGTCAGGGCAGTCAGGCATGCCAATGGGAGAATGAAGTGCTGGAGTTGCACTTACACAAAGTAGGTACAGTAGCAGAGGACCTTAAAAAAATCTGCTTAGGAGTGTTAACAAACAGGCCAAGTCTTTTCATCTTTGCCTAATTGGGAAAGTTAGTGACCGTCACTGCAGCATATTGATGAGGATAGTTTACTGACCCAAAATCCTCTGTGTGTATTTGTGTGTGTACATAATGGATGGTAGGGTAGCATCAGTATTAATGAGCGGTGAGTTTTTTTTTTTTTTTGCAGTTATGCTGCATTAAAAGAATGATTATTATAAAGCTGCAAGTACTTAACTATATATTAGGACTGTAAAAAAATAACTGATTAAAATGTTAGAAATAATTAATACAATTAATGCAACATTAAATGCAAAATTTTTAAAAAATAATATGATTTTCATATATAATGTTCAATGTCTATAATTACTCATTTTATAATACTAGTACTATTAGTAATACTACTACTACTACTACTACTAATAATAATAATTATTATTATTATTATTGTTGTTAATTAATATTAATAATAATGTTAACTGTTATTATTAGTATTTGTATTATCATTTAACATTTATTTTATCGTATTGTATTGTATTGTCTGGTATGTATATCTGCAGTTCTGTACAGAAACTCGTTTCCGCCACTGAATAAAAAAATTAAAAAGGTAACTGCCACTTTTTATCTCACAATTCAGACTTTTTTCTTGTGATTGCAAGTTTACATCCAGCAATTGTGAGGAAAAAAGTCAAAATTGTGAGGGGAAAAAAGTCAGAATTGAGATTGCAACTCACAATTGCAAGAAAAAAGGTCAGAATTACGAGACACAAACTCACAATTGCAAGGAAAAGTCCATTTTTATCGTGCAATTCTGACTTTTTTCCTCACAACTGTGAGATTATATCACGTAGTTCTGAGAAAAAAAAGGAATGTAAGTTTGCATCTCTTAATTCTGACTTCAGAGCTCACAATTGCGAGCTTATATCATGGAATTCTGACTTTATAACTTGCAGTTGCGAGTACTTAAATCACAATTCTGAGAAAAAAGTCATAATTAAAAAAAAAAAGGTCAGAATTGAGATATTAACTCACAATTGTGAGAAAAAAGGTCAGAATTCCGAGATACAAACTCACAATTGCAAGAAAAAGTCCGAATTGTGAGTTTTTAACTCGCAATTCAGACTTTTTTTCTTACAATTGTGAGTTTATATCACGCAATTCTGAGAAAAAAACGTCATACTGTGAGTTTATATTTTGCAATTCTGACTTCAGAACTCACAACTGTGAGTTTATATCACAGAATTCTAACTTTATAACTTGCAGTTGCGAGTTTATATCTCACAATTCTGAGAATTGTGAAATAAGTCGCAATATTTTTATTATTATTATCATCATCATTATTATTTTTTAATCAGTGGTAGAACTGGGCTTCCTGAGTGCTGACCTTGATAGATAGTAAAATATAATCTTTTAAATTAAAAAAAATATATATTAATGATAAAATTAGTTAAATAATTATTCATTCAAATAATAATTTGTTTTTAATATCTTATATAATATCACATTGTTTTTATTGATTCTACATTAATTTGGATATTTAATATGTACATTTATTTATGTTTAGGCTACATGTTTTAATATTAGTCATGTTTTAATGTTGCGTAATTTCAGAACTTTGTGTAATAAGTTATATACCCACATTTGCAGGATGTTTATATTATATGCCTAAGAAGTAAAAGTTATAGAAGTATAAGCATTCTAATGGAAAGAACTCAAAAGAAGAGGGAAAATAGTGCATTTGATACTGCTTTATGGTACGTTGTCCACTGCTTGTCAAACTATATTCCACCACACTCACTGAGGACTGGACTAGCAGGACATTATTGGGATAATTGCATGTCCACTCAAGGGATGCAAATGGGCCTGTTATGTGATCAGAGTAATAGAAACTTTTTGACAGAGAGGCTGGGGTGAGGAGGTACAGTGCAGACGAGAGGCGTGAGTTGCTTATAGGGGTGTAATTATTCAGTCAAATAATGCTGACAGGGCACTACTCAGTGAGCTGTGGAGGAATCGAATACATGCAAGTTCTGAGACTTCTCTGAAAAACACTATAGGGAGAGAATATGACATTAATCATAGAGTCTCCACTAAGATTATACGCAGACGGACATACAGATTCTGTTCATACATTATTTCCAAGGTTCATTTTTCTCTTTCAGGTCCATGTGACCTGGCAACTGCATTCTGACCCCAACCTGTCCGTCGCTACCCCTGCACCCCCAGGCCTTTAAGATAGTCTGACCTCGAAAGTCCAGCTCAGCACAGACATCTGCCCTTGATGCTGATTTTGCATGATTGGCCTTACTCTGAAACCCTATCTATGACGTCCTCCTTTTCTCAGAGCTTCCTCTTGAACTTGGCGGATGTGGAACAGCGGTCGGGATTCTAATCCCGGGGTAAATTGGAGTTGAGTGCCCACTGGGCATAGCGGCATGGAGAGCTTTAGCCCCGGGGATGCAGGTTTTTAATTTGAGTGAGGCGATGTTGGTGGCCTCTAAATGAGCCCTGACAATAAGGAGGGTTTAATGAGGGAGGCTAGGAGGGGGAGAGAAGCTTAAAGTGAAGAGAATGTGCTCGCCCAAGGGCACAACTGTACACACAAAGATCACTCATATGCTTGAGGAAAAGCTTGTTGGTGTACTAGAGCAATATGCTAGGATGGTTGACAAATAAGTCTAGGAAAAAAGGGTTGTGGTAGAATAGAGTTTCTAGAAGCATGTCTTTGTGTCTAATTAACCTGCTTAATCTGTGCTAACTGGCTAAAACTTATATAAAGCAAAATCACAGTGAAAATAAAAGACAGTTATACTTTTGAAATAATTATTTAAATCAGTTAATTCTACACTCCAAAAAATGCTGGGTTAAAAACAACCCAACTTGGGTTATTTGGCATCCCAGTGCTGGGTTAATATTGGACAGAATACATGCTAAGTCAACTATTGTTTAAAAATTACTATATTGCTGGCTTAAAATGGACTGGAACTTATAAAAACACATGGAAAAAATACAAATTGAATTTATTTGGGTGAATACATGCATAGTTAACAATATTACATACATTTAAACTTGTTTAACAAGCATTTTAGACATAAAAATGTAACATTTAAAAGTAGCATTTTAATTTAAGTGTATTCAACCGTTCTCTGTAATCATTTTGTACCCTAATAGCGCTAATTCTCGTGCTGGTGTGTCACAGAAATCTGAGCTGGAGAAGGGCTGCTGTTTGCTGGGGTAACCGCAAACTTCAGACCATGGCCTCGTGTTTCGCTCGTAGCTCAAAAATGCCGTGACCTGACTCCAAAACCTGCGTAGAGTGTACCTGATCTCATGACGAAAACGTACAGTGGGAACATTTCCGCAAGATGTGAAATGCGTGCCAATAAGTAAATATCACTGCAGTTTCCAACAGAAATTAACACTAGAGGCTGTAAACCAAGCACTTGTAATCGTTTTTGTACACAGTTATGATTACAGCTCCATATGTTTTGCACGGAATTGGACCTAGGATGCGGAATCCTTGGGTACGAATCCAGTGAAAAACATGACTCACAATGAAAGAGCTGAATGATGAGCGATTGGAAAAACAAGCTAAAATGGCATGCTTGCAACTGCATTTTTACATCACATTCACTTTATTCATACTATCGGGTAGGTTTAGGTGTAGTGCAGATGGTATGTTATGCAGATGGTATAAAATAGACTCGGATATTTCAAGTCAGAACTGCTGTGACATGTTACAAAATCAACGTCACATAAAACGTACCATATGTACGTTCATCTCTTCCAGGAAAAAAACAAACACTTTTTAGCGCCACTCAGTAGACATTTCACATCGAATAGAGAATGTCACGAAACGTACATGGCGGTACATATTTTGCATCTTGCAAAAAAGTTCCCACAGGTACGTTTTGTTTTCGTCATTATTTATCGTGCATTTTTTGTGGCATTGTCAACTTATGACATGACCCGAATCATCCAAAAACGTCATTGTTTACCATCAGCCATCATTAATTTATAGGGATAGTTCACCAAAAAATGAAAATTCTGTCAATAATTACCACCCTCATGTCATTCCAAACCCGTAAACCTTTGTTCATCTTCGAAACACAAATTAAGAATATTTTTTGATGAAATCTGGGAACTTTCTGACCTTGTGTAGACAACAAGTGCTATGTTCAAGGCCCAGAAAGGTAGTAAAGACATTGTTAAAATAGTCCATGCGACATCAGTGGTTCAACCTTAATTGTGAAGCTATGAGAATACTTTTTGTGCGCAAAGAAAACAAAAATAATGACTGTATTCAACAATTTCTTCTGTTCCGTGTCAGTCTTCGACACGTGTTCACAAGAGTACCACGACGCATATGTGTGGTGCTGCTGACGCAGGAGCCGGCGTTCTGACATAGAACGTCCATCTCTCTTAGTTCATCGTCTGTATTCTGGTTCAAATAAGTAAGGCTGTGCAAAAATTTGCGACATGTTTACGAAGTCTGTTTTATGTACATGTCAGTTGCATTGCTGTCTATGCAGGGTCAGAAAACTCTCAGATTTCATCAAAAATGTCTTCATTTGCATCCCGAAGATGAATGAAGGTTTTACGAGTTTGAAACTACAAGGGTGAAAACCTGTTTTGGGATAAAAAAAAAAAACCTTTATTGAAGCTGCAATATGAAACTTTGACCTCTCTGTTACCATCTGTTGTTAAATCATACTTTTTTTTTTTTTTTTTAACGTACAATATACTTTGTATTTTTTTTAATTTTTGTTTTAAAAAAAAGCATTTATGCTTTAGTACTTCTAAAAATTAAAATTATTATTGTAGGCTTACCTTAGTGAATAGGGCAAGGTAAGAACATGAAAAAAAGTCTTCCGTTAGGGAGGAAAGAAAAAAAAAAACCAAGTGCCCCTTTAAATTGAATGAATTCAGGTTTTGTGATAAGTGCACTAATCGCATCATTCAGACACTCGGGGTAGAAATGAATGTTTCCAAATGACTAATTGCCATGTGTGTCCTTGACGTGTGAGAAGATTGTGATGAATAAAAAACAGAGCAGCTTGATTTCACAGTGAATAAAGCTAAGCTCCAGGTTTGGGCTTAAGGGCATCGTAAATTGGAAATTTGCTGGCCTATGGAGACAAGTACCTGACAGACAGATTCCACTCTACCCCCAGCCACGCTCGCTCTTGTATCCAAACTCACCTTTTTTCTTTCCCAGCCTTATCTCTTCCTCTCGAACTTGTCATCTTTTAGTCAACTACTGTAACAGAGATGGTCTATCGCTCTCATTTCCATTCGTTTTTCGTGTTTCTTCCTGTCTTACTCATCCTCCTCTGATACTGTATTAGGCTGCAGGCATTGTTGGGATCATGCGAAGAAAGCAGTGCACAGACTTCGCTCTCTGATATATCTCCTCTTGCACTCCTCGTAATGTCAGACTGTGTATCTGATGTATCTGTGCGTGAGAGGACATCTAAATGTCTTCTATTCTCATCCGTCTGAGGTAGTGTAAAGCAATTTTCATGCACAGTATTTCAGTGTAAAAACCTACATCTTAGCCAGTAATCTTCCAGCATTTAACAAGAGCTAAATGTGCTAACTAGCAATGTTTTTAGCATAAACATGTCTCCTTTTAATGTAAATTAGCTTGGCGCAAAGCATTAGCCTAGCGAGCTAAATGTAACAGCACATTTCAACCCACAACGCAATGATTCTAACAAAATTGACACAAAAACGAACTTGATATTGATATTGACTAAAATATTAACTTCACTACATAAACATATGTTTCTGTGTTGTTGGATAATGCTGTGTTTTGTGTAGTTAGTATCTGTTTTTTCTGGGAGGTTTTGGCCCAATGGTTTCACACAAGTCATGGTATTCCAGTGAAACACTGCCTTCCATATTGCATTAGCACAGTCTAGTTTCTTGCTTCTGTCTTCCTGCTCTCACTCCTTCTTTTTTCCCTTTCCCTCTAGCTGTTCTTTATCCCTCCTTCTCTCTGGCTTCCTCATTGTTTTGGACAGCATGACATGTTGTCAGAGGCAAAAGAGAGAGAGTTAATGCTTATTATGGGAATTAATCCCTGCATAGTCCAACAACATTCCCTGTTACTGCCTCCTCATCCTGGCATGCATAATAACAGGTGATGCACGCAATCTATTTGAATAAAAAAGCAGGTTCTGTATATTTGTCTTTAATAATATATAGGTACAGCACAGGGTTTGTTCACTGAAAATTGATGTATCATGCAAATGGCTGAGCTGGATGATGTGGTCCATAAATAAGCTTCTTTTCCTTGAATTTAGACCGTTGTTAATGGGAGGAGCATTTAAGGGAGATCTGCGCTTTGCTTTGCAGCAGTAAACAATGATAGTGACTTGTCGTTTGGCAGACATGTTTTATCTGAAGTGACTCGCAGTACAGTAATTGCCGGAACAAATTCCCTTGAGCTGTATGGAAGTAAGTGTCTTGCTTAAGGACACAGCGTTGACATAGCAAGAGGGGAAATATTAGCGGTTCTTGAGTTCATGGACCACCCTGTCTAGATTTGAAACTGTAAACGGTTTATAGTCCTGAGGTGTAACCATTCGGCTATTAGCGAGGGGATGGAAAGACTATCAAACAAAGATTGACAGGTCTGGATTTTCTGTCCTTGTCTTTTGAAGCTGCTCTGCTCTGTTCCTCAGTCAGCCATTTTGATTTTACATACTGTACTTCTAGTGCTTTATGATAATCTACACAGTGCATAAAAACAGGGGAGTTTCCCTAAGGAGGTAGTATCTCCTCAAAATATTGGATGAGAAAAAAAAAATCATAGTAGAAAAATGAAACAATGCCAATATTACAAAATATAATATTAAAAGTGTATAAATCTCTCATTTTTCTAAAGAAACACTGTCCAACAGCAACACCATCACGTAAGGTTACAGGAGTCTGCATCTCTCTCTCCTCTCCTGAGCCCATTGAGTTTTAACAGACCCCCTAAGTGTGCCGGGAGTTTGATGGGGGTAATTAAAAAAAAAAATAAAAATAGGGAAGGTCACGTAATAGGAAGCAATGCTTCCATCGCGATATGTTTGGCTGTGATTGGTTCATACCATAAATCCTCGTTTTTATGCGCGTTCTGCATTCATGAATCAGTCTGAAGAACATAATGGCAATAATAGGAAGACTAATTTGAAAAGTAAGAAGACAACTCACACACAGAAATAACCACTTTATGTCAAAATAAGACTTAAAATGGCATGAAAACATGATCTGTGGGAGTTTTTAGCAAGTAATCTGCTTGGTGGAAATTTAAGGGTGCTTTCACACCTGTAGATCGATTGCTTTGTTCCGAAACAGGGATTAAAATTATTACAATGTTGCCTTTTATTCTTGGTGCGGTTCACTTTCACACAACAAAGTTTCTAAAAGGACCGAATGTGTTAATACAAGTCACGCGGGAGTAAGCTGTCCTCTCATTGGTCAAAGTTCCACGGTTTATTTTCCGGGATTCCGCTCAGCTGTCATCCGTCAGGATGGAACAACAACAGCTTTCCGGGCTTATCGTTGCATTTTTTGTAGCTGTCGTTATATTAATTTCTAAATTTTTGACCAATAGTCCAGGATTCGTTGGGAAAACTTTTTTAAAAATAAACCTACTACAAAGAGAGCAATAAGACGGCATTATAAAATGAATATGCGCGCTTTGATTTTGAATAGTGAAGACGTGCCCACATTCACAGGTTCATTTTAAGCGGTATTAGCAAAACAGCAAAGCTACTGCTGTTCACGGAACTGTAATTACCCATTATACATTGTGGTATAGCCTGGTTCGTTGGTCTGTTGGATCGGATAGCTTTCTCAGTACAACCGAACCGCTCCAGAGTTCGTTTTCAATCGAGCCGAAACCACCTCGTTCAAGCAATCTCAGACCGATTGTTTTGCCGCGGATCCAAGCGTGATTGTCGTGTTCACATATGCCCAAACGAACCGAGCTAAGGCACTGATTTGGTGAAATTTATACAGGACTTTAATAAGTAGAATATTGATTAAATTGTTAATGTAAAAATATACAATAGATTTTTTTTCTCTTCTTTTTCTGATGAAAGTATGTAAACCTGACTCATTTCAGAAAACTACTGCACATCTTTGATAAACCCCTTAAATGTAACATGTAAGTTGGAATATTAGTCTATTAATCTGGGTTGGATGGGTTTCAGTCTTTGTAAACCTTAAAATATGGAAATATTAAATATGCAATATATGCAAAAACATGAGTTTTAGTCATTTTAAAGCTACTTTTAAGCAATATGATGCTATTTTTTTTATATTATATTATATTATGCAGGTATATGTAGTTTAAAATATGAATAAATTTTAATGCATACATCTTTATATATTTATATAGAGCAGTCAAGCCAAAATTTATTCAGACACCTTCAACATTTCTCACATTATCACAGTTTATTCGCTATAGTTTAGAAAAAGGTAATAAAATATGACAAGAACTCAGAGTTAAACTGTGTCAGAACAAATTCATTTTGATAATGCCATCCTTCTGTTAGACTGTCTTACAAATGAATTTGGTTGAATAGCTGTCAGCAGTTAGCTGTTAAATTTAAGTACACAATTAGATAATACCAATTTAGGTCAACCGGTTACCAAGCAATGCTTAATTTTGTTCAGTCTGTGGTGTAAAAAGGTCGCATTAGCAATTAAAAAAAATCCTTAAGCAAAACATGGTCAGGCCCAAATGTCTGAATAATTTTTGGTCCCATTTTTTTATTTTTTTTTTTATCAGTTTTACCAGTAGTCCACTGTATGAAATATTTTGGGTATTATATGTAACACTTTACTTTATTTTGCCATCCTCACTTACATAAATAAACTAGTGTCCTCCACCCACTAAAAAAAAAAAAAAAAAAAAATAGTAAAAATTATATCTGGTGTCCGAATAATTTTTGGTTTGACTGTATGTATTTTATTTAAATATGGGGTCATGTTTATATAAGCGTAATGAATAGTTTCAAAAACATTAGACTTTAATTTCTTGAAGTCTAGCAAATCAAATACACACATACAAGTCTCTCATCCCACACAAGATATCTCAAACAAACCAAACCTTTATTGTGAGCCTCAGGGACAGTCTTGAGATCTAATTTCTGCACTTTAGTGATTCAGTGGCATTGCTTGTTTACAGTACTTTGTAATTTAGCCTTCTTTAAAATGTGAAAAAGACCTTTAAAATGTGTTTTCTTTAAAGTCAAGATATGAAAAATACATTTATTTTCTTGACTGTCAATTAATCCACATAATAAGCAACGGTGGCATTTATGTCATAATGAGATAAGGTGCAATTAACAAGCCATGCGTAATTAGCATTAGCCTGTTAATCTGACCCAGTTTGTTGATGTGGTCAAAAATGAAGGTGGAGATACAGACTTCTATGCTTTGAGCTTATTTAGGAAATCATTTCCCTTGAGACTTTCTACTTCCCATTTTGATGTTTTGATCATTTTCTTACACAAGCCTAAAAGAAAGAAACCGTGTGCCTGCTTACCCTGAAGCACAATGGACTGGTCATTATTGTTTTCCATCTCATTTATTAGCTCTCACATCCAAACAGTACATTTGTACTTTAATCAAATCCATCAAACCATACTTTGAAGCTTCATTTGTGATTATATTTGTTTAGACTAGATGCTGATTCATTGTACCAAAAAAGAAAATTTTGTGCATCAGTGCGTCATAGGTGTTAATGAGGTAAGCATAAACGGCATGAGTTCAGTCAGTCTTTATTCCTGAATACAAATGCAGCTGTTAATGTTGCCAAGGATACCGGGAGTAATTTAACACAATTATTCAGAAGTGCGGGATTTAAAGATAGCTCAACTTCATAGAGGGGAATGCATTCTTTATGACTGATTACTAACTGCTGGGTGGCATTTTATGTTATTTGAGATGGACTGAATCCACCTTTCCAGACTTCATGTATAAGACGTTTCTATTGTACTCATTGTTAAAGCAATTGTGTTGTATTCTGTCAATACTGCCCAAGTCACATAGAATTACAAGTTGCTGGGAATGAGTGGAGTAATTTGAGCTACTGAGCAGTATTCTTGAGTCAGCCTAGCTGATATTGCCCATAAATCAATGTAGCCCTTAAACTCTCTGGTGGTTTAACTCTCAGGTGGACTCATTACAGTGTCTGTCTTTGATTAGTAACCATTTCGAACTCTCAGTAGACATTCAAGGTGTCATTGGACTCAGTCAGCCTGCATTCTGGTATTTATAGTTATGAAGCACATGACAGAATGTTCATTTGGTATTTCATGAAAATGCCAGTTTCACACTTTAAGGAGTGCTCACAAATAGCGACCAAAGTTAGCCCAAGCCATTTATCTCCAGGTGCACATTTACAACATGATCTTCATTAGAAAGATTCCGATGATGATTCTTTAAAAGGTTAGTTCACCCAGAAATGAAAATTCTGTTATTAATTACTCACCTTCACTTTTTTAAACTCGTAAGACCTTCGTTTATCTTCAGAAAACAAATTAGGATAGTTTGATGAAATTCGAGAGCTTTCTGATCCTTAAAAGACAGTAGTGCAACTACCACGTTCAAGGCCCAGAAAGGTAGTAAGGACATTGTTAAAATAGTCCATGTGAGATCAGTGGTCCAACCTTAAATGATTAGTTTACTTCCAGAACAAAAATTTAGAGATAATGTCATCCAAGATGTTCATGTCTTTCTTTCTTCAGTTGTAAAGAAATTGTTTTTTGAGGAAAACATTTCAGGATTTCTCTCCATGTAATGGACTTTTATGGCACCCCCAAATTTGAATAGAGCTTCAAAGGACTCTAAACGATCCCACCCGAGGAAAAAGGGTCTTATCTATGCACAATTTATATACTTTTTAACCTCAAATGCTTGTTTCTTCCACCTCTGTGTGCACTCCGTTTTTTTTCCCGATCATGACAGTTAGGTTATGTCTAAAAACTCTCATTTTCTCCTCCAACTTTAAAATCGTCCTACATCGCTGCAGAAGTACCAACCCAGAGTTTACAAAGTGAACATGCAAAGAAGATCAAACATCTTTTACAAAAGAGTTAAAACAGGGCAATTTTGAAGTTGGAGGAGAAAATGAGACAAGAGTTTTTAGATGTACTCTTACTATCATGACCAGCAAAAAAAAAAAAATTTAAGAACTAGACACGACGAGCGTTTGAGGTTAAAAAGTATATAAATTGTATTTTTTTTTTAATTTTTTTTTTTTTTTTTGAAAATAACCGGTCGTTTCACCAGATAAGACCCTTATTCCTTGGCTGGGATCATTTAGAGCCCTTTGAAACTGCATTTAAACTGCATTTTGGAAGTTCAAATTTGTGGCCACCATTAAAGTCCATAACATAGAGAGAAATTCTGAAATGTTTTCCTTAAAAAACATAATTTCTTTATGACTGAAGAAAGAAAGACATGAGCATACTGGATGACAAGGGGGTGAGTAGATTATCTGTAAATTTTTGTTTTGGATGTCAACTAATCCTTTAATTTTATGAAGCTACAAATAATACTTTTTGTGTGCAAAGAAAACAAAACAAACAAACAAAAAAACATCTCATTAGGACTGAATACTAAAAGGGACATGGAAAATGTGCCTAATAAAAATTAATTAATAGTTATGAATTTGTTTCAAGTGAGAGCCCGCCCACACGCTTGTCTGATTGGCTGTGATATTTGATTGATGTTGTCACATCTCATAGCTGTGTGGAAAAATTGTTTATTGTTTGAAGATTATTGCATCGTGTTTGGTTAGGACCCAATGTTAAATACTGTATGACTGCATTATAGCTGAAATATATCCAAATGAATCATAATTGAAATAAAGTAGAAATTTAATCCAGAGATTGAGAGATGGGAATCAAGTGGCAAAGTCTGTACTGATACCCAGCCCTAATGTGTAAACAGTCCTTTTTATTTTTTTATGTACATAAAAGAAAGTCTGTCCTCAGCTGAGTAAAAATCTTATACAGTAGGAACAAGCTGTATAGACGTAAGTGGCTGTCATATTTGACTGTGTTATCTTTTAGGTTACCTTACAGAAAATGGCAGTCATCATCTCATCACATTAAGTCAAACATCATATTTTTTTAGTCCTTTAATCATCTTGGTTTGGTTTAAAACAGTCACCTTTCAAAATCATTCTTCCTTGAGACCGGTTTTCTGCTTCCAGAGGAGCTCTGTGTTTTTGTTTGTTTGTTTGTTGGCTAATTAAAGACTTTCTTGACACCTGTGCTAACTTTGCCCTCCCAAGAGTTCTAAAATGCACAGAACTGTGCACACAATCACACACCGTCACTCATCAAGATAAACAGGAAAGAATGCACACGCACACACGCACACACTTGCACACACACATTCCCTTGTGTGCAATTACTTCCCAGTTATTTACCTCTCTCCTCGCACTAGCTGTTTGATGGGCTGCAGGTAAACAACAGTGTTCACATCATACAAGACGGACGCGATGCCCCTGCCAATGAGATGGCACATGATGCGTGACCCCTGTCTGATTCATGAGCCTTTATATCACCCCTACACTCCACCAAGCATCTCTCACCCAAGCGCTTCCTCATACCATAGCTCCGAGCAACCTTATTATGAGTACCAGAGTGCCGTATCCACTTTTACTGTGCGTGTCATTTGTTATTGCTGGCTGGTAGAGGGTGAAACGCCCAGCCCAATGCAATACAATCCCTCTGTCAAACACAGATGCTTGTATGGTTGATATTGGGAATAACAGGGCTTTGTGTCTGATGTCATCCCAGTGGTGGCCCTCGTAGCGTCTGTTGATGCAGTAAGCTGAATGATTGCGCTAACTAAAACATATGGACGAAACCTAGCGTGGGATGTAATGGCTCACTGTTACAATGGAGTTTAAATATAAGTAGAGGAGTGTGATTTCATCTACAGGAGTGGCATAGTGCAGACAAATTATGTGAGCATAGAAAAAAAGTGAAGGGGGATAAAAAAAAAATCCCCAAACCTGGTATTAAAATTTATCTGATCATATGCATTAAATACAAAATGGCTTGTTTTCCAGTGAAACAAACAAACCTGGTTTTGTGTTTTTTTTTTTTATACAGAAAGTCATTGGGAACCCAGTGTTGTTTTGGACCCCACTGACTTTCATTGTATGGACAAAACAGTTGAAACATTCTTCAAATATCATTTCACAGAAGAAAGTTTTATTTGTTTTGTTTTGTTTCCATGCAGAAAGTCAAGTGTTGAAGCCAGTGTTGAAGCCAAAACCTGGTAATAAAATTCATCAAATCACATGCATTAAATACAAATCAAAATGGCTTTTTTTTTTTTTTTTTAATCTGTGAAACAAACAAAGAACCATCTGGTTTTTGTTTTGTTTAATTGGAAAGTTAATGGGAAGCCATGTTGTTCTGGACTCCACTGACTTTCATTTCATTGACTTTCAAAATGCAGATGAATATAGAAAAAAGCGGAGGGGGGGAATTTAGAAAAAAATAAATAAATAAATAAATAAAAACTAACCCAAAACCTGGTATTAAAATTAATCTGATCACATGCATTAAATACAAATCAAAATGGCTTTTTTTCTTGTGAAACAAATAAACAAACACTTTCTTTGTTTTGTTTTTTTTTTGTTTTGTTTTGTTTTGTTTTGTTTTGTTTTGTTTTGTTTTGTTTTGTTTTGTTTTGTTTTGTCTTGTTTTGTTTTGTTTTGTTTTGTTTTGTTTTTATTTGTTTTGTTTTGTTTTGCTTCCATACAGAAAGGCAATGGAAAGACAATGTTGTTTTGGAACCGACTGACTTTCATTGTATGGACAAAAACAGTTAGAAACATTCTTCAAATATCTTTTGCGTTTCACAAAAGAAAGAAAATTTTGTTTTGCTTTTTGTTTGTTTTGTTTTTGTTTTCCATACACTTAAAAAAAAAAATGTTATTTTGAATCCCATTGACTTTCATAGTGTGGACAAGAAGTTAAAACATTTTTCAAATATCTTTTGTGTTTCAAAGAGCAAACAAAGCTTTGTTTTGCATTATTTGTTTGTTTATGTTTTGCAAACACTGAAAGTCAATGGAAATCCAGTGTTATTTTGGATCCCATTGACTTTCATAGTGTGATCCAGTACAGATCCAGTATTATTTTGAAGATGAAGTGACTGGTTGAAAATTAACGATGCACCGATACCACTTTTTTCAGTACCCAATACCAATACTTTTATTTTTGGCACATGCCAATTCCGAGTACTGATACCGATATTTTTAAATTTACTGGTAAATTTGTAA
The DNA here is from genome assembly GCA_036247105.1 of Cirrhinus mrigala. Classification (NCBI taxonomy): domain Eukaryota; kingdom Metazoa; phylum Chordata; class Actinopteri; order Cypriniformes; family Cyprinidae; genus Cirrhinus; species Cirrhinus mrigala. The sequence continues at coordinate 13,344,827 of CM070020.1, forward strand.
AATATTGAGTACAGAAACTAAAAGGATATGTATAATGTTAGTTGGTTAACTTCATTTATCAAATAGATACAGTCAAACCAAAATTTGTTCAGACACCTTATCATTATCAGATAACATTTCTCACATTATCATAGTTTATTTGCTATAGTTTAGAAACTGGTAATAAAATCACAAGGACTCAGAGTTAAACTGTGTCAGAACAAATCCAGCTTGATAATGTCAGCTAACTTTCATAGAAAGTAATGGATTACAATCATCAAAATAAATAAATAAATAAATAAATAAAATTCAGACAGTTGTTAGCATGACAATATTTACATAACTATCAATGCTTTGTCGGGCCACCCTTAGCCTCAATGACAGGCTCCTGCCCATGCTGTCAACTAGGTTCAAATGGAGTTCATAATTTTTGGTCCCAAATTTGAATACATTTTTTCCTGGTAGTCCACTGTATTAAGAATTTTTGGGTATAATATGACACAACAGAGTTTATTTTATATTGCTATCCTCACTTACATAAATGAACTATAGTGTCCTGCACCCACTAATAAAACAAATATCAAAAATTATATCTGGTGTCTGAATACTTTTTTGTTTGACTGTATATCCTTCAGTTATTTCTACACTTAGGTGTGCCAATTAGAATGTATTTTACAAGTTTTTGTTACTTTTAACTGTTCATTTTTCGCTCAATATTGTTATTACACGTTTTGTTGGCAGGGAACCACTCGTTTTAAATCTCCTAACGGTGATATTTTCATAAATATAAGTCGTGGATCTTTTTCATCTGAAACATGCTGTGATTGCTATAATCCAAAGCGACTCGTATAATGCAGAAAACTCATGAAGCAAGCAAAACATGCGCACTGCACGCACGTATTTGTATTGGTGCAGATTAGAATGAGAAAGACAAGCACAATAGGCTAGGCTGCAGACTAGCGCATTTCACACAGGCTGCTAATTTTACTTTCGCCATAAAGTTGTGTAAGGCATGTAAATTAAGGCTGAAAAATAAATGATATTTATAGTGAATGCTCCTATAAATTTAGTTTTATATTTATGAATTAGTTGTAATCCAAATGTGCTAGGTGAGTGAACATCAGTAAAGATCACGCAACAGAAGTGCTCTCTCTCTCTCTCTCTCTCTCTCTCTCTCTCCCTACCATTAAGTAACGTGTGCATTTTTTACGTACTTGTTTTTGACCGAACTTCCAACTTTCCAGTGATGTCTGAAAGAAAGGGATATTGACTGAACAAGCTCGCGCATGTGTGCCGCTGCGCACTCAATATATTCTGCGCGCTTTGCTTATCAGCTCACGCACATGAGCTATACGGGCATTAATACTGAATGATTAACATTATATTAATTGCATACATATACTTCGTAGACATACTTAATCTCTACTGACTTTATTCTGCTGTCTGTTGTTCTGTTGTCGGTGTTTCTTTGTTGTCACATAATGTGTGGTATCGGCGTTTGGTATCAGGGCATTTTAATGAGTATCAGTATGAGTACAGGAGCTCAGTATCGGGCATCCCTATTTAAAATAAATGAGTTTGAGCAATGGAGTTTGGGTCGAGAAGATAGGCACAGATATGTGAATTCAAGGTCACATGGTGTGGGGTATCATTTGACTAGGCCAGAGACAGTAGTGCACCCATTCAACATGTCCAGCTCTGCTAATTGACCCCGGTTAGGCTTCACACACCCATCTGGGCTCACAACAACCCTCTAATTGCCATCGCTGATTCTGTTCTGATAGAATTACTCTTGTCAGTGAAGGTCATTATTCTCTGCCTCAAACTCTGTAGGAATGTCTTTCTTTCTTATTCCTTCTCTCTTCTTTCTTCCTTATCAGGCTAATGGGCATATCATTCTGGAGCCTTCTCTTTCTTTTTCATTAAGACTATGTGTGAGTGAGAGGATCAAGTTAATGGGTGATGTTATTCCTTACAGATAAAGTGAAATGAAACATCCTTAGACAGTCTAGAGACATTACAAAAAGGGGGGAAAAAGATGCATAGGGTGGCTCATCAAACACTGATACAGGCGATTTGCAGATGAAAAGAAATCATGCTAATTTTAACCCTCTGATGCATGTGCTTTTAACATCACATCAGATTTATAAAAGCGATTTTAACCATTCAGGGTCTGATTTTACATTCAAACTGCTCTCTTTTTGTTTTCATTGTTGTTATTATTTATGACATCATGATTATTATTTTAGCATGGCTCAAACTCTTTCAAATTCTGTCATTTTGAGGAAAAAATAATTTAACAATAATGCATTAGAGGGTTTAATGGATATCATTCTCAGGGACTAAGAAAACTGAAAGAACTGAGGGTGAATTGTGTAGTTGTTTTTCTTCTTCTTCATTTCTTTTCTTTCTTTCTTTCTTTCTTTCTTCTTTCGTTTTCTCTTTAAAGTATAACTGTTTGCTCCACGGAAACTTTAGGAAAGCATAAGGAAAGTTTTGGAGTTGAAAACACTTTAGAAGAAGGATGCATTAGAGATCAGTGCATATACAGTTTATCGACTCAAGTCTGTCAGTCGAAGTCCGGGAGGTCTTTATTCTTTTCTGCTTTGGTTATTTTTATTTATTTTTTTTTTTCTTTAGTATGCACCTCACCCAAGGCTTTAGCAGGCATGAATAGTTGATGAAAAAAAGAACAACAATAGTTACTTAAGGTCTTCATACAATATTTAATATACACAGTGCATAGACTGGGGAGAGGTAGAAAAATGTTGTCAGCTTACCCACAACTAACTGCTGAGGGAGCAGGCCTAATGAAAGAGGGAGGTTTGTCTTTGAGGGTGGGGAAGGTTAGCTATACTGAGTTGTTGCTCTGCTCTCAATCTACAAGATTTTAATTGGAACCTCAGAGAGATCATGCTATATTAATCTGAACTTAATGCCCGGATGAGCAGGGCTAATACATCAACTATTTTTTCTGTAACACAACAACACTTTCAGGACTGAGTGTGTACAGATTTCTCTTGCCTTTATAAAGTATCAAAGCCTATACTTAAAGCCTATACAAAGCCTAGTCCCTTCTGGTAGATGCTGGAACTACATCAGCAGGATACAAAAAGCATCTTTCTTTCAGTGCAGCCGTTCAAATGTTAAGTGTATTCTGATTAAATAAATCATTTGGAAGGAACAAACACTACACTGCATTCAGAAGTTAGGGGTGGGCAAGGTATTCCATTTTATTTTATTTATTTTATTTCTTATGCTTATGAAAAGAAACATGTTGACAGTACTTGTGGTGCTTAATATTTCTGTGGAAACCTGCATACTTTCTGTTTAGGATTCTTGGATGAATCGAAAATTGTAATTTGAAATAGAAATATTCTGTAACAATGTAAAAATGTATTTACTGTAAAGTTTATGTTACAGTACACTTTAAACCAATATCATTACAAAAACGTACCTGTGGGAACTTTTTCGCAAGACGCAAGTTACGTATCGGCATGTACATTTTGTGACATATTTGATGTGAAATGTACACTGAGTAGAAGAGTGTTTTGTTTTTTTTTCCCGATGGAGCAGATGAACGTACATATGGTACATTTTATGTGACGTTGGTTTTGTACGTGTCACTGCAGTTCTGATATTATACGTGTGCAAAACATAATACATAATATTATCTCAAAAATACTAATAATAGATTTTAAACTAAAATTGTATTGTTTTTTTGTGAAAATAGTTCATAAACAGAGTTGACCCTTTTAAGTAACAGAATTGTAAAGTAACAGAATTGTGTTACCGCATTGACAACATTGTTACTCTACATTGGTAACAGAGTTTGACAGTAACAGAATTGACAATTTTATTCATTTTTTTTCCAAAAACTCCACTTGCTAGCATAATTGCTAAGAGCACAATGCACTAATGAAATCATGATTAAAAGACTTTTAAATAACACAGTGTGTGATCAATGAACAATTTTGTTTTACTTTTGATATTGTGGTAAAAGTTTTGACACTTTATAAAATAACTCTTGATGTAAGAACTTTTTAGATTAACATATTTTCTCAGAAGCACACATAGACTTTTCAGTGCTTCAGATCTTATCAGTGACATTATTTCCTGTACCTTACATAGTTGTGGGAGATAATTCCACCAATTTAAAGGCGAAGTATGGTACGGTAACAGGGTTGATGCAAGATTTATGGACACACATTTTTATAAAAGTTATTTTTTTTTTTTTAAATGATGTTGTATAATTAGGTAAATGACTATTTAGAGCTTTTATAAATAAAAATAATTAAATATTACCAAAAGAAAAGTACAATAAAATATTCTGATTAAACAAATATATGATGCAAAAATGCACTGACTAATTTCGAACAGCAAGAAATCATGATTTTCAGCTATTTAAAACAGAAATTATGTTGTGATGGACAGTAACATTTTGTAATTCGTAACAGTGAGTAACACATTATTAAAATAAATAAAAAATATAACCATTTTAAAAAAGCAGAGCAAAAATAATGACTTTGGACAAACCAAATGTACCTGCAATTATACAGTCACCCAGGTACGTTTTCATCACGAGATCAGGTAGCGCTTTTTTTTAATGGTTCCATGCTGAACAAATGTATTAATTTATTTAAAACAAATAAACAATCATTCGATCTTACTGACCCCAGACTTTTTCCACCAAGGCCTGATTATTTTTAGAGTTCTTAAAAAATGAAATTGGCATATATTTTTTTTAAGGGACTGTGCACCTTCTTGTCATGCCAGTTAGAATGTCATGATTTCATTTTACTGTATCTACAGAGTCATTTACATTTTTGTTCTGAGAAAAAAAGGTGGAATCACTATGCTCTACCATCTCAGGGTGAGTAGGTCAGTAAAAAAAAAAAAAAAATTAGCTTTTAGTTTTAAAATAAGAAAATAGTCCACAGCACATACAGAACAGGGATTTACGGCCTTCTTCAGTGAATTGTTGTAGCACTCATGAGCAAAGATGGCAGGTTTCAGATTGCATACATTTGGGGAAGCAACCAGCCATTAAGATAAATGGAAATCTCAATGGATATCTTTCTCCAGGTATTACAGACCCTCTTGACCTTTACATCCTTACTGTACTACACCACACACGCATGCACACACAGCTGTTGACATCTTTTCTGGAACATATTGAGAAAATAACCCTCCAGTGAGTAGATAAAGAGTTCTGCACATGCACAGAATGATAAAAAGCAGAAATTGTAAGAGATTACAGATATATCTCAGAAGTAAATATCCAGCACCAGCTGCATTGATGAGGCATTGTGAAAATGTCAGTATGTACAAAGCCAGGCTCTCATTTCAGACACATTTTCATTTCTCTCTCTCTCTCTCTCTCTCTCTCTCTGTCCCTGTCTCCCAAACCATCCTGAAACCCAATTACTCAAACACCACTACAAGTAAGCAGTGCATGAATACCAAATGCAGTATAATTGATTACTTAATTTATGAAAGAACCAGCGATTTTTTTTTTTAACGCCTGTTATTTATTGCGCAAATGTTTACTCAATTCAGCTGATATATGAGTCTTCCGCTGTGGGTCAAACTCAATAAACATTTTTTAAACCACACACAGTTTTGGCCCAGGAAATACTAGCGTAGCCCCGGAACAGAGTATATATATTTAAAAAAAAAAAAACTAAAATATAACGGAAATCACATACCGCCTCTTATTTATGAATAATTGCTTATGTTTTTCAATTCATCTTAAAAGAACTATCAGAGGAGTTGTATCAGTAGACATGTCTGCAATGGGTATTTCTTGTTATGACATTAAAGATGTAGCAATGATATGCTTCTTGTTGCTATTCAGCGAACAAGATGTTAAAGTGAAATGACAGCGAGACTCTACAGGGAGTTTGTCATCATTGCATTCTGATGTAAACCTCGGGGAGTGCCTGGGAAATGCAAATAAAATGCATTTGTATCAGAGCAATCTGGAGAGGACATATCAGCGAGTGGATATGTAATGAAACCGTCTTCCGGATGTCTTCCACTATAGTACCGGGCTGTTTAGCTGTTGGCCTGCAGACTTGCCCTCCCTTGACCCCAGACTGCTGCCTGTTCCAAAGCTATGCCAGCTTTAATTTGCAGTTCTGTGCTCCTCTCATTCCTACCCATAATCCTCCTGCACAGAGCAGAGCCCAGCCAAAAAAAAAACCTACTCTGACGGCTTCACTTACATCACCAGGCCAGCAACTGATCTCCTGTGACATTTGTGGCAGAGAATGACTCTAGGATGTTTTTTCTTTCACCCCCATTAGCTAGCATGATTTGAATCCGATCAAAAGCATGCAGAATAGAGTGAGGGCAGCGGTATCTTGGTCCCACCACAGGCTTGTGTTTGTAACACTTAATAGAATATGAATACAGAGTGGCTTAAAATAATTGTGCTCTTGATACTACCGTATTAAAATCAGAAACTCATTTCTGTCTATATTTAATATTTGATCAGCTGAAAGACCTCCTTTGAGTTTTAAAACAACAAAAATGGACTTGCCAAATAAATAAAAAAAATAGCAATCCATTGAAGACATTGTTTGCCTTCAAAATTAGACATGCAAGGCACCCAAATACATCACCATGAGTCATTAAAGGGATTGTTCACCCAAATATTAAAATTCTGTCATTTAAATACTGACACGGAAGAGAAGAAATTGTTGAATAAAGTCATTATTTTTTTCTTTGTGCGCAAAAATTATTCTCGCTTTATAAAATTATAAGGTTGGACCACTGATGTCACATGAACTATTTTAATAATGTCCTTACTACTTTTCTGGGCCTTGAACGTGGTAGTTGTCTTGCTATCTATGCAGGGTCAGAAAGCTCTCAGATTTTAGAACAAAGGTCTTAGAGTTTTGGAACCACATGAGGGTGAGTAATTATTGACAGAATTTTCATTTTTGGGTGAACTATCCCTTTAATACTGTGAAGTAATAAAGGTGACTTGTCTTGTGAATTACATCTGAGGCAGATATAAAGGGATAGTTCACCCAAAAAATAAATTTCCGTCGTTAACTTTCTCTCATGTCGTCCACATGCCATGAATTTTTATTTTTGGGGTGAACTACGACTTTAACTTCCAGATCTTCACTATTAGTGGCACTCCAGAAACTCTATTTCTCGATGTCAGGGCCATTTTAGATTGAGGCTCATTTGAGATGTAACTCAAGACTGGTCATCTTGTTGCCTGTCCTCTAAATGTCACCGTAAGAGCTCAGTAAGTGACTGTCTCTTTCTCAGCTCATTTCATTCTCTTCTTCTTCAGCGGACATCTTCAGTAGTCAGACATTATCATTTAATCGCAGCTTCTGCAGGGGTTTTGGAAGTTTTAGGATCACACCCACATCTCATATTCTTCCATGTTGCTTTTCTCAGCTCTGCTCAGTTTTTGGAGGGAGCTGAGATGAGAACACATATAGATTTGAGCAATAATTAAAATGATATTATAGATACTATAGCTTTTGGAAATGAAGATTACCTTGAAAACTGGCAGATTTATATAGACATTTAATGTAAGCCTTCACATTGCATGAAATAAACGGATCTTGTTTTAGAAAAATAGTTACAGTAGTTTCAGTGCACTTCATATAAAGACAGAAAGTCACCATTAATTGAGGATCCAGTTTTAGCTCTGACCAAGAATGTCTTAAAACATTAAATTCACAGTGATAAAGTGTCAGATCAAGCAAATGGGTCCATCTCAATAGGTAATACATTTAATAATGGAATTCTTCAGTAAAGCAGCTAACATAGTGTAAGAACTGAATACGTTGCTAGCTGAATAGTTTCAGTAAGAAAGTAATATTTTCATATTATTATATTACTGCAGGTTAATATTATCTGATGAATGAACAAATTAGTGAATTTATGAAATTAGCTTGCTAGCACAAATGTTCAGTCATTTACTTTTTCATTTAGCACACTATTTTATCCAAAATGAGTTACAAATGAGCAAAAATGAACAGAAGTTCCAGCAATTTATCATTAAAACAGCCAACAATATTAGCAGTACCGCTCAACAGATATTATATTATATTATATTATATTTGTAGTAGTAGTAGTAGTAGTAGTAGTAAATGCCTTTATGAAGAAGTGTTTCTTCAGCAGTTTCTTGATGGTTGTGATGATCTTAGCAGGTCAGGTTGAGGTTGAAAATGGTTGCTGATGGTCGACGTTGTATCAGTGAGGAAAAAAGTGCAACATAATCAGCAGTCAAAGCAGTGAAGAAGGAGAGAGATGTTGTGAACAGTGTTGAGCTGTAACCTTGGCTTTGGTCTGTGTTTTGCAGGGGTCACGGATAAAGGAGGTGCGATTGTATTCATTTTTATTGGGAAAAGGAAGTTCTGCATTGATGTTAGATGAACTAAGCATTTCACTTCAAAGTTTTTGACCAAGACTGACAGAAAGAGAACTTTCTGTCTTTCTGGAGAAAGTTAACTTTAAGTCCACCCTACCAAAATCAATTGAATATGAAGGCAGAGGTTTCCAATGTTTTTTTCGTTAGACTAGGACAGTGTATATACTGAATAAGCACAAAAACAACCGAAAATCAGATGCTATCCTTGTCTCGCTTGTTTTCCACAGGCTTGAGGAAATTTCCTGGGACTTGTGAGGAAGTTAGCAATTATTGAATCACCCAGTTTTGTGTTAGACAGGTCTAACAATATCTTAATCAAAAGGTGTTCAGACATCTAACCTTCCCTGCACGTTCCATAAATATTCCCATTAACATACTTTACTAAAGTGGCACTTAAGGACCCTAATTAGTTTCAAATTAACGTCAGCGTGTCCATCCAAATATAATAGATAGGGGAGGAGGAAAATTAGACATAAATTACAACAGCAGTAGACCTTTTTATCTCTCAAATCCGAGATAGAGTTCATTAGTATTGTACAACAACTGCTATCATTAAATGTAGCTTTTTTGGGGGAAAATACATGAACTTTGATCTAAAATGTGAAAAAAATAACTAAAATGTGAACTTTTGTAATCTTGGAAATGGACATTAAAACAACCCTTTTTTTTTTTCTAGTTTTTCAAAGTATTTTTGATGAATGCATTTAAAGAGCATACAGGTCAAAGAAACGCATCAAAAAATTGGTAGGGGTTTTCCGGCTTTTTATTCTTCAGTCATATTTAATGAACTAAAATGAATGCACAAACATAAAAAGAAAGCTACAAACTCTGAATAATCAAAAGCATGTATTTAATGCACTACATGTAGAATATAGTTCTGTTGGAATTAATGAGATAATGCCTCTGGATGTGTTCTACTCCACATCTGCCATTTAACCTGCTGTTTTTACAGTTCCTTTGTGTGTGTGTGTGTGTGTGTGTGTGTGTGTACATGACTTGAATGTACATGTGTCAAAAGCAAAGAAACAGTCAATAGAGTTTCTTTTCATTCAGAATATTATCTGCTTGAGCATCTAGAAAATGGCTCACATAACCCCCTGAGACAGACATCAATGTTGTTGCAAGTTTTTACAGAGAACAGTTTCCTGCTTGAATAAAAGTGCTATTAAATTAGAGACAACGACTGAACCAGAGAGACACATGATGAGCGATAGGTAATGCCACATCACAGTTGATAAACTACAACCATTACCACAAGTGACGTTTCCTCCAGTCAATTTTGCAAGTACTTACAAACTTTCAGTTGTAAAAGACAGCCACATGCAAACTAGAGAACCTTTTAGTCTTGTTTTGCATTAACAAAAATAATGTTTCAGTAATGCTTGACAGAATGATTCCATTTAGTTCATGCTTTAGGTATCATAAATTAAAAATGAACATTTTTAAGACATTAAAAGACATTCATTAATTCATATTTGTTCATAATACATATCCACATTACTTTTTAATGTATTTTTTTTTTTACTTCTAAACTAATGTACTAGTATATACAATCTGTGAATGTTTTGTTCAATTTTTGTTCATGTTAATCTAATTTAGTGTCACTAGCCTTTCTGTAAGTAAAAGCCATGCATGCATTCTCATCTTTCAGTTTGTATACCATGAAACACCATGTGTCATTATGTCCCAACATTATTCTTATTTAGCCACACTAGGATGTTAAGTAAAACACAGTTCCCTTCACAACATGATATGAACCTACACAGCAGGCCATCAAGCAAAGTATGTGAAGTTTTAATCTATATTGCAGTGCACACAAACTAAGACCAGAGATTTGCTCTCTTTAACATCTGGCTTGGATTATGGGCTTACTTATACAAGCAGTGTATGATATAGCAGGTTTATGTGCTGAATGTTTAATGCTGATGACCCTAAACCGCTGACAGATGTTCAATGCAAGATTATGACTGCATTTTTGCATTCATTTTAGAATAGCGCCGTGAAATTGCTAAATACATAAATGACTTCAATTAAGAGAACAGATTTTGGTTGTGCTTGTTTATACGTTTTGTAATTATAATTCACTGAAAGACTTGTTAATTTGAAGGCAGCGAAATAAAAACAAAGATATCATTTCCTCTGTTTATATTAATGTAACTCAAAAATTAAATCTGATTTATAGTATTATGCTATTTTTATGCACTGAAGGATTTATAAAAAGAGGCAATTAGCTCAATAACAACTTCAAAGCATCAGCTTTGCAACCAGGAGAAATGCAACAGCAACAACCAAGCAATGATTAGCATCATAACATTGTTTAGAGTTGCTGCCTTCTCCCAAAGCACAGCGGAGAGAAGAACGAATCCCAAACAACGAGCGTAAGCAAATCCCACCTATCATGTGCTACACTGTTTACAAACTATCAGATCAGCATATCAGCAGGTATGTACACAAAATGTTCATTCAAGCTTTGTAAGCAAATGCATTCTGGGAGACAGAATTCATTAATTCACTTCTCCGTGCGGCTTCTATAAGTGCAACCTTGGCATGATGAGAAACGCAGATGAAAAAACACCTTGTCCCTTTGCTGTAGATCAGCGGTGGGAGATAATTAGTCTCCATAGCTGGGCTGCTGTGACTGGCTACACATGTTCCAGCTGTCACAGGTGTATTCCTGGAGACTGAGGCACTGACAGCCATGACGGGACCATCTGGGCCTGTTCCCATCACGGGAGGATGCCTTGCCAATGACAGTCTCCATTCTGCTTGAGGAGGAGGCACTGAGGGTGTGTGTGTGTGCGTATGTGCATGTTGATTGACTTTACATGTGTCCCACAGGACCCCATTTTAAGGGATTCTAGTCTGATTCAGGCTTTGGTAAAGTTGTCTTTGTGGATCAAACACTGGACTGATCTCTGTGGGGCACCAGTCATGCAGGCTGCAGCTGAGTGCGGGTCAGTGTGCAAATATGTTTAGGTGCGCACTCAAACCTAAGGTATGTGTCATGTGTTTGTGTTTACTTTTGTCTCAAATCTTTTGAAGTTTTTACTCAGTTATGGGTTATCCAAATTTGTACACTTTGAATACACCCTTGACCCCAAAATCAAAATTTGATGTTAATTTACTCACCTTCGGGCCATCTGAGATGTAGGTGACTTTCTTCTTCTACAGTAGAACATTAACATTGATTTTTAGCTGAATCCATGGCCTTTGGCGGTTCATAAACTCATGCCATTCTTGTTTACAACAGAGAGGGAGATTGCATGTACAACAATGGCATCAGTTCACATGTAATTTACTGTGCATAAGTGTTCGTCAAGCAGTTGGCTTGAGCTCCAGAACAGTTTGCATGAGGCTGTAGATTACAGGTAATAATGTTTTCGCTCATAGGCGCTAATCCCATGGGTTCTTGAGCCTCCGAGCACACACAGGAAAAACTTGAGATATTCTCTTTTCGCTAACATTGCCGAAACAGATCTGGCAAACTATCCAGTGCATATTTGTGTTTGCACTCTGGAGGGCATCAAAAGGTTTCTATTACATTGTGGGTTTTTTGCAGCGTTGAGCAATGTAGCCACGTATCTGTTGATTTCTTGAACATAATTGTCAATCAGAGGCATTTAAAGGAGAAGTCCACTTCCAGAACAAAAGTTTACAGATAATGTACTCACCCCCTTGTCTTCCAAGATGTACATGTCTTTCTTTCTTCAGTCGTAAAGAAATTATGTTTTTTGAGGGAAACATTTCAGGATTGTTCTCCATATAATGGACTGCTGTGGTGCCCCGATTTTGAACTTCCAAAATGCAGTTTAAATGCGGCTTCAAATGATCCCAAAAGCAGTTGTAAATTATCCCAACTGAGGAAGAAAGGTCTTATCTAGCGAAACGATCGGTTATTTTCATAAAAAAAACAATTTAAATACTTTTTAATCTCAAACGCTTGTGTTGTCTTGATGTCCCTGAACTCTGTGTATTATGGTTCAAGACAGTTAGTTGAAAAACTCAAATCGTATTTTCTCCCTCAACTTCAAAAATTATTTTAAAATCCTACATCGCTGCAGAAGTATAGACCCAGTCTTTGCAAAGTGACCATGCAAATAAGATCAAATACCATTAACAAAAAAGGTAAAACAGTGATACAGGATGATTTTGAAGTTAAGGGAGAACATGAAATGGGAATTTTTCGACATACTCTAACTGTCATGAACTGGAAAAAAACAGTTCAGGCAGAGCAAGGCAAGACAAGCATTTGAAATTAAAAAGTATATAAATTGTATTATTTTTATGAAAAAAAATGATCGTTTCACTAGATAAGACCCTTCTTCCTCGGCTGGGATTGTTTACAACCGCATTTGGGATCGTGTGAAGCCGCATTTAAACTACATTTTGGAAGTTCAAACTCGGGGCACCATAGAATTCCACTATATGGAAAAAAAATCCTGAAGTGTTTTCTTCAAAAAACATAATTTCTTAATGACTGAAGAAAGAAAGACATGAACATATTGGATAACAAGGGGCGAGTACGTTATCTGTCAATTTTTGTTCTGGAAGTGGACTTCTCCTTTAAGATCCACTCACTGCTCAAAACACCAAAGCTTTTGTTCATTGTAGAGTTTTGCAAGTTTGCGAATCCTCTCATAATAACAAAACCTCATGACGCCGCCTTAGAATTATAAGGTTTTATCTGACATTTTTGTCAAAATTGAGTTATTCACATATTCTTATTTTGTGACTTAACTTATTTACATTATGTGATGTTTCTTTTGTAAGGTGTGTACATTTTGGGCCTTTTCTAAGAAAACAAAAAGGGTTCTATCTACAGAAGTCTATGGAACGCAATAACTGAAGCTCAATATCTCAAAACTGCTCAGAATGCAGATATAATTCCAAGGTGGCAATGAGACTGCGATGAATTAAGATGAGGGACAGCTTTTTAGTGATTATAAAGGGAGTGTGCTTTGTGCTTTTAGGGTATATTTAATCCATTCAGAATTTGTACAAAACTTTTGTTTTTCGGGAATGACATTTGCATATTTATGTAGGATTCACACTTGAAAGAGCAATGGATGGGAAAATATACATGAAAATGTATGTCCATTGAGGCTAGAGCACACTCACTCATTTTTGAAGCACCCTCAGTATTTAATTCTGGAACTGGGCCTGGATAAAACTGTGTTTGAGCAGTTTTGATTATCAGTAGCTCATATTTAGGCTCTTTATTATTTTGTTTTATTTAGTGCAAATCACCAGTTTCAACAGCTCTGATATGTAATAAACAATGTGACATGCGTTGCATCTGATCAATGGTAACTTTACTTTAATCAAAACAAAAAATTATTCACGAGGCATCCAGTACACATTTTCCCTGTCCCAGATAGCACACGTACGTCTGCAAGATGTCTGTTAAAGATCACTTGATCTGGAAAGCATCTGCTGTGTACAAACATCTGACAGACATCTCTAAGATGTCAGTTTTACATGCATTCTAAATCATAAACATCTTAAAGACCTCTAGTAGACGTCTATTTGATATCTGATTGAAAACGTCCTATAGATGTATTGCAGATGAGCAAACAACCTGAATAGTCTCGCAGATGTAAATGCAGATGTCAAATAGACATCTCCGAGATGTCCAATCTCCGATTCTCGCATAGAGAAAAAAGACTTGGAAAAACGAATACCAAATATAGGCCTAGTTATTACTAGTCAATTATATTTGGTTGATAATGTATTGGGCACCCACCCACCCACCAAACATAAAACATAAATTGGTGCCTATGTTTCCGATTGTTTCGCTTCATAAAACCTCAAAAAAACATCAGGAGCCCAGTGTTTAATTTTGTGTTTTCTGTACCTGCTTTTTTGAACCCCTTGACTTGCATTTAATGAAAAACCAAGGATCACGGGTTCAGCTAAAAATTAAGAGTTCAGATGCAAAACCCTCTAAAAGCCACTTTGGTCAAAAATGAGATAATGAGTAAATGCTCTCAACACATAGTATGCATCCATCAAATACTTTTACTTCAAACTCACTAAATCCCAGCCTCAGCCCAATCGGAAGTACCATACTTACAGAAACCTAGGAGCTTGATAAAAATGCTTATTTTAAAGAAAATCGTTAGATGGAGTGAGAGGCCTTTGCATCTGAACTCTTCAAATCTCCTTTAATGTTCGCTCTATAAAGAAAGTCACCTACAGCTTGGATTTCTTAAGGGTGAGTAGCAAATTTTCATTTTTGGTTGAAGTATTCCTTTAATGTATTTTGTTTTGATTATATATTGGAGTTTATCAATTCAACAAAAGCTAAATGGGAAGAAAATGAATGTTTGTAATGTGAACACGATCCGGACACACTACATCCAAAATGTTATTTTCCTTTATAACATTTAAATTATTTACTAAATTAGGTACATTAATGTACTAAATTAAGTTTTGTATATGTAAATTATCTAATTAATTAACTTACAATTTATGGATTATCCAAATATGTTCACTTTAAATATACCCTTTAGTTTTATTCCCAACACCACTTCAGTACAAGCTGTTCAAATCTGTTAAGGAATTTGGTTTTGATTATATAAATTTATCAATTTGACTAAAACTAAAGGTAAAGAAAATGCATGTTTGTAGTATAAATGCATATATTGCATCCTTGTTGGCATTGTTGTGCAACCTATGACGTAAATCATATTGCTGTTTCCCACTATTATTCCCACTAAAGGAAACTATTTTCCGTTATGAAATTACTCTGAGCTATAAAATTAAGTCAGTTAACTTCCTTAGTTGAGCTAAATTATGTTTAGCCTATGTGTTTTATTAAATTAATTAACTTACACAAGTAAATTACATTTTGTGGACAATACAACCAAAACTCCTAACAAACTACAATTATGTATACTAATTGTGTCTGGCAGTGTATAAAATCCATAGAGAGCTAAATTAGAAGCTGGATTTTTAAATAAAATAATAAAATTCCAGTGTATCTTTTAGATGCTCTTATTCAGTGTAAACAAAGTGCCACTTATCTATATAAATACTCTTTCCAAACAAAAAGGCAATTTCACTTTGCGGGCGAAAACATGATGCATGCGTTTAGTTTGATTTGAAAAATGTCCCTACCAATGCTAAAACCAAACCTACGCTTTTGGATTATATATTGAGGCAATGCTGCAAGAGGTGAGAGGTCACTTATCTCTGAGCATTGCCTTTGAAAAATTGATGAGTATTGAATAGCGAAATAATTTGCACAGCATTGAGACAATATTGAGCAGGCAGTACAACACTCTCTACATAAACCGCCGGTGATTTCCATCTCCAAGTACTTTTGTAAATCAAAGTGGACAGTGTGATTTGCGTTTGAATTAAACTCAAGGAGTTTCCGTCTGCCTCTTCACATGCTAAACAGCTAGTAGCTCCCACAGGTTATAATGCCTCTTTCGTTTCTCTCTGTATCCGTCTTTTTCCCTCCTTTGTTTTTGCTGCATCACCTTCCTCCCTAAGTAGAGAGAATGTGTTAGGAGGCTGCTAATGAAAAACCTTTGCAAGGGTACCATACAGCTCATATCAGGAGTAAACATTGCTGGCCCTCCAATTTACCTACTCTCATTCTTTAGGCCCCAAGAGCCCATTGAAAGAAGAGCAGTTCTCACACCAACACAAACACTCTTCAATTTGCATCTTTCCTTGTGTTTTATTACCCATGCTTTGTTTTGAGCCTGTGTCCACTTCTACCTTCAGCGTTTGATGGTAATGAGCCGCACAATATGAATTAGACAAGTAAATTAAAAACCGTTGCTAATGGGAAATTAGCTGTTTACTCTCAGTTTACTCTCAGCAGCTGTTATTGACAGTTAATTTTAACAATGATAAAATTATCATCCAATAAATATGCTGTCAATGAACACTGACCTCCTTTGGGAAGTTGCTTGGGTGATTTTCAAGAGTCTAAATAGAAACAAACCCATCTACAGTATTAATCTGTAAATGTTTGCTTTAAAAGGCCACTTAGTATGTCAAGTAAATGATGCATCTAATTAATAGTTGTAGCGTGAAAGTCATCTTTGAGTCCGATTTATGTGAGAAGTTCTTCAAACCTGAACCTATGCTTTTTATGCTTTCACTTGTGATCTTTCCAAGGCAACTTGAGGGTAGAGTGTCCCAGCCTAAGGTATATAAACAAACACAAACACAGACTCCAACTGTCATGATCCTTTGATGCAAGAAGTGGATCAGCGATCCCAGGATCAAATGTGGTCTGTTCCTCATGACTCCAGAGGCCTCCGTAATCCCTGATTCTTCCATATTTCACATGGTGAGGACCAGCGCTCTGCATCCACACTCACACTTCAAAGCATTCTTTTCTTGTGTGTTTTGAGTAAGCACGTGAATATTGCTTGTATATGTGTTGCAATGGTGGTGGCATCGCTGACAGAACGAGAGGTAGGCATCAGGTTGTGGCAGTTAATAAAAAAATTCAGCAAACCTTTTTAAGCAACACACAGTAAAATTGGGTTTTTGAGGCAGGTATGAATTTCCTTCTTTTAACCTGGAAAATAAAACTGCTGTACTTTGTAAAAGTTAAATTAGCAATGCATTGCTTGGTTTAGGGTAGAAAACTGAATCTAATTAGCTTGATGAAAAACATCATACGCTTGTGGGCAATCATACTGTCTGTACAGCATATTGTGAAATCTAACCTCACATTTTTCTGATCAGCTACAATGCATTAAAAATAGCCCAGAAGATGCAATGACCAGTTGCCCTACAGTGTTTGCAAAAGATCAAAAGAGCCTCTGAACATTATTGTGATCCTAGTCCTTTCTGCTCAAGGTACTGGATTAAATTAATACTGCACATAAGTTTATAATATTTTTTTGTCAACTGTATTTTTTTAATTTAAGATTAAAGAATGTTTTGCTAACTTTCTTTTCCCTGTTCCTGTTTTCCATTTTAATTATAATCATGAACTTTCTTTTGAACATTTGGGTCACATATATTGCAGCTTCCACAAACAGGGTACAAAATAGCACAAGTCTTGCAAAATGAAGTCTCATTTTTCCCCTTTCCACAAATGGGTCAGTGAAAGGTGTTTAACCTTCAGAAAATGTCGATCGACAAGCTCAGGAGGTCAAACTAAATATTATATGATCTATTTTGCTTTCCATTCATTTTATATGAGGTTTGGAGTTCAGGCAGCCCTTACCAACACTTGGAACACAGCACAGTTTTATTTATTTATTCTAGCGATAAACATTAAATCGTAATTGAGACAATTAAAATTAAATGTTAATAATAAAATATCTGCAAAGTAAATAAAAATATTTTTAACTTGTCTACCTGCCATTGTTTAAAAATAGTCCAAATTGTGTTATTTCTTGGGAGTCCTTCTTGTGGATACAGACTAGGGTTGGGAAATTATATTGTTGGGTAATACCGTATATAAATTGCGGCCATCAGGGAGCCGTTATTAATACGTGGGGCACTGAAATCACTTTTTGCTCGCTTTTTACTTTCACTTTAGAGATTCGCGATCACACTACACCAGACCTGGGCATTGTACGGCCCCCGGGCCACATCCGGCCCTCTGGCTATCCTTGACCGGCCCGCGTGAGGTAATTGGTGAATTAAAAGTCAATCGCAAATAGGTGTAATTATGTGCACGCAATACAACCGCACTGCTTTTATTTTCAAAGTGCTATTATTATTATTATTGTTATTATTATTATCAACAATTACGTGCGTTCGTGTAACCGTATCTCAAATGTGTTCGTGATCATATAGCTTTCAAGAAATGTGAGTTTGCAGTTAGCCGTAAGATTTATTTATTTTTTCTTTGTTCTTCTTTTTGTCAAAATATTTTTCTTTACGTCTTGTTTGGTCTTATTTCGTATCATTGCATGTTAAAAATATTGTACTTAATGTTATGCAGATGCAAAATGTGAAACTGCAGTCTTATTCGCATAGGCTAACATTTTATAAATATTTGTATGATAGTATATATTCAGCATAATTTACTTAACCTATCTTAATTATTTAATTCATAAATGAGTAATTAAAACAGATTTAATTTTTTTAAAAGCGATGTTTATGCGGAGTGTGGAATTCACCTAATGCATGACAGAGAAGCATTCGTGCGATCACTTGTATTTTTCCTGATAATGAAACTAATTTTATTTCTCATAATAACAACAAACGTTGCTTTTGTAGAGTAATAAGAACAAGCAGGACGTGCTTTTTCCCATCATTTAAAATGTCTACTTTTAAACGAACAAATTCAAAACGAAATCAAATACCCCCTGATTATGTAATCTGTATGAAGGTTGCATTTCTCTCTAAAAGCGTCTCCATTTTTAAAGCATTTTATACGGATTTCCGTAGCCAGATGAAGTCCGCTTTCAGAACTGTCACATCCGTAACATTGATTTTTTTCCTCAGAAACAAAAAAACGATTTTATTGAAGAAAACAAAAAAGGTATATAGCCTATGTTTTGTGAATTGCTAACCTTTCTCCATCTGCCAGATATTGTTGCTTTTATACTGATACTTTTCTTAGGGTTTTAGAAAAATATAAATAGATTGTACAAGTTATTGGTAATGAATACATTCTATGAGAATTTATGTTTCGGGTTTTGACTGCAAATGTCATGTCCATAACGCTGAAACTGCCTCATGCTAATCTTTGAAATGCTTGTTTTTTTATACAAAGTTGTGATGGTAGTTTTTGAAACAGTGCAATATTTTTTTTTTAACTGTTTTTGTGAATGTTCATCAAATAGTAATATAAATATGTGCTCCACATTTTCATTGTTTGATTGCAATGTTTTTTTCATTTAATGTTTGTTTGTTTGTTTGTTTATTTATTTATTTATTTATTTATTTATTTATTTATTTATTTATTTATTTATTTATTTATTTATTTATTTATTTAATAAAGAGATATAAAATATATTGGGCAGAACTGAGTTAAGTGTATTGGTCCGGCCCTCTGCAACCGCTCAAGTTTATCATGTGGCCCCTTCGGAAAATTAAGTGCCCACCACTGTACTACACATTTTATAAGACAAGATGTTTGCCTTGGTCCTCAGGATCTGCAAATCATCCTCCATCGTCCTGTCAGTCACCTCTCTTTATTCTGTTTATGTGGTAGGTGAAATTTTATGTAGGCTACTATAATGTAACAGGCTAACGTTAGCAAGGCTAACCATGTCCCTATAGTGGCTCCGTAGAACGCGTTATTCCTTTTCTGTGCCTTTCCGAATACGGATTCAGATAGCACACGAACATCTCCAAGATGTCTGTTAAAAAAATCACTTGATCTGGAAAGCATCTGCTTTGTACAGAGGTCTGTAAGATGTCTGTTTTACATACATTCTAAATCATAAACGTCTTAAAGGTCGATTTGACATCTGATAGGAGAAATGTCCTATAGACGTATTGCAGATGAGCAAACACTAAAAAATACGTCTTACAGATGTAAATGCAGACGTCAAATAGACGTCTCTAATGTTTGGGTTCTATCAGGGATGCGCCGAGGCATCGCCCAACCTAACCCTGTTAAAAAAAGAAAACAGCATATGCTGGTTAGGTAGCATTAATTCTGGTTTAAGATGGTCCTTAGCTGGTCCTTTGGTGGTTTATGCTGGTCTTTTGCTGGTTTAAGCTGGTCCTAAGGGTCATTCTATAAATGTGGGTACATCTCATGTCTGTGAAGTCTAGTTTTAATATATTTTCATCAGTATAAATCCCCGATGCTTAATTTTCTAGTACACAATTACATTTTTCCCAATTACACTACTATAATGAAAAAGCCATATCTTTTGTTCAAAAATGATTTTCACATCACATACAACCCCGGTATTCAGCTGCCCAAATTAATTTCATAGTTTTGTCAGATTAGGTTATCAAGACATTTGGGTGTGCGCTTCATAAATAATAAGTGTTTATTGTGATATAACTTGTTTTATTTGTGTCCATTGTCAACTAAGTTACCCACTAGAAAACCCCCCTCAAAAACGAATGGTTTGTCCCATTCTTGCCTAATTTGCACAGTGTGATGATTTTTCCTCTAGAAGCACATGGATGAACACTAAAAGTTATTTTCTCTCTTTTTCCCCTTATATTGGTTAAACTAACAAACCTGTGTCAAGAGTGGATTAATTGACTGTCAACAGTGTTACACAAGTATTATTCCTGCAGATTTTAGTTCTAGGCTTCCATGTTGAGTATAGGCCCAAAACACTAAAAATATCAACTAAGTTACCTTTCAACTGTGTTACCCAGTAAAGGTAACTGGTGGACAGCAAACGTAGATGCTATTTCATGCACATATTCCTACAGATCACCTTTATTTATATATCACTTTATACAATATAGAATGTTTCAAAGCAGCTATGTAAGGTCATATTTACGTTTTTAGGAAAAATGAATCCTTTTTTCTTCAAATTTTAAAAATTCTAAATGTACTCCTAATTATAAAATGACCCCTAAGCTGGTCCCTCCTGCTCAGCACATGACCAGCTAAGTACCCCCTTAAAACAGCTAAAACCAGCATCTATGCCTTATACGCAGTTTTTTTTTTTTTTTTTTTAACAAGGAAACAGAAATTTGAGGTTTTTAAAACAATTTGCTTTTCATTTAGGCTAATATATGTAGTTAATTATGTTATGTAGTTCCCATTTCAATAGTTCATCAAAAGCTTACTGCAAAATCATTGGATTTGTGACTCTAATGTGAAACCAGTTTGTACCCTATTCATGGAAAGTGCCTTGTGTACCATATATAAAGCCCTCAGTGGTGGAGTGCGAGTGAGATAGTAAATGGAAAGAAGGAGCACCTTTCTACAGTCGACTTCTCAGCCTGTTGGTCTGTGACTCAGCGGATTCCGCTTGCTTTTAATCACATGCGTCCCCAGAGCTGGTGTCTCACAGAAGCAGCTCTCATTTAAAGCAAGACATAACACTTAAAATAGTGCAACAGCAGGAAGCTCATTTAAGCAGTCACTGTGAGGAACTGCAGAAAAGCCTTCCATATATCTCTCGAGCTGCAAGAACATTTTCAAAAACAATCTCTTCTTTTTTCTCGTCAATCTTTTTTTGTCACATGTGTGCGTGTGTGTATAATGAACTTGTTTTGAGGTCTCTGAAATATTCGCTGATTAGCAATGTATGTAAAAGTTACTTCCATACTAGTTGCAGACAACTTGTGAAAAATGTTACTTTCTGCCTGTCAGTGCAGAAAGCGGCTCAATGCTTGACAAAGTGAGTGGATATGGCTCTCATTAAAAATCAAATCTCTGTTTTACCTCCTGTTTGCTCACACAGGAACACTCAGTAAACAAAACCTGTGAGTTGAGCACAGAGCTTCAGTTATCATGGATCTTTTGTACGTTGATGGTGAGATTAAATATGAATAAGCTGCCGTATTTGTATATTTGTATTCAGCGGTGTGTGTGTGTGTGTTACAGTAGCTCCCCCTGCAGTGAGCTCTCAGGAGAGTTGCTTATTAAAGCGAGCTGTCAGTCAGCCGCTCAGGGTGCAGGAGGCCCTGATGAAGCCATCCATTATTTACTCAGCCACTCCAGTGGACAAACAATCAATTATTTCAATGGGAATTATCCATAAGCCTCTTTGAATGCAAAATATCTAAATGTATGTGTGCAGGAGCGGGAGAAAGGAAATAGACCTCTTCCAGTGAAACGAAAGGTGGTTTTGGCCGAATCCCCCTCGTGCACACACAAACACACTCTCGTTTTTTCCTTCTTTTAGCAATAAACAACAGCACATTGAGCGTATGGTAATGGCCGACACGCTGAGACATGGCTTGAGGTGCTTTATTATTCATATTTTGGGGCGATGAATAATCAGATCTGACTGATGAATGGTTTGAATAAATCATGAGATTGTGATTAGTTGGAATGGGACTGGGGGTGGGCACAGTGATGGGGGGCACCACGGGTGGCAGGGGTCACCTGTCTGTCACCCAGGTACACCTCCGCTCTCCGAGAGTGTACTGTATATGCGTGTTTGTTTGTTTAAGCATGCGTCACAGGTGTTCACTTGAAAGCATTCGAAAGTGCTTTTATCTCCACTTAAGCCAAGCTGCATTGTTTTACCTGCTGTTTAAGCACGCTGCCTACATTTACACTCCGCATAGCTGAATTCATAGGACATAATTGTCGTAATTGAACATTTTCCATTTTCCGTGGATGCGGGTTTGAGATATTGAGGGTTTATTAAAACGGTCAGCCTTTTTAGACTTTCCTCACAAGCATCTCAGAGCATTTAAAGTAAGGAACCTCATCTTGAACTTAAATGAAACACGCTAAAACTAATTATTGTGTGTGTCGACTACATTTTGCCTGACATTGTGTCACACGTTGTGGAAAACCTCATACATCTTTTAATCTTCACAGCTACCTGACAGCGTTGTAAAGTGCTTTTTACCGTCTGAGCATGAACCGATTCGCTCTTCAGAGACTCCTGAGGGACTTTTAATGCCATGCGGACCTGATTTTCAAAATGATACTTGACGTCCATAAACAATAATGTCTGCTACCGCTGCTTTGTGCCTGGAATGTTTTTTTATACTTTGCTGAAGGCTCTTTATTCATGTGCATTCATGGGTTTGTGTGCATTTGCATGTGTTTACTTTTATGTGTTTCAGTGTCCTACTGGTCAAATGGAAGCAGAGGGTCTGTGTTTGGCTCAGAGTCAGGGACAACAGCTTTAGTTCAATGATCTGATTCATGGGTGCAGTGGGGCCGATTGGAAAGAATAAGGTTTGATCTAATCTCATTTGCTTAGCTTTCCAGCTCAGTTTCTCCATTGGCAAATACCATGAAAAAGCAGAGGACTGCACATGCTTTCAGTGCCGGCTATGGAGCTCTGGCACAAGAAATATGCAAATAGAGATTTTAGATTATGTAAATATGCAAGCATGCAAATATAGAATGAAAATGTAATCCCTATTTGGATACAAGTCTAAAAATGTAAAACGCTTCAAATACCCATTGAGTCTGAAGCTTGTTTTTAATGCATGAAAAAGTTTTCATTTATCAAGGGCTTGTTTGTCTGGTTAGACAAAGAGCTTTGTCTTGTAGCGCCAAGCTTTTTGAGCAATGAAACTTTTTTTTTTTTTAATCTCTGTGCGATAGTTCAGAATACATAGATATATGATGTGTGTGTGAATGTGTGTGTATGCATCTTTTTCCAATTATATGGAAAGCAAATATATGACCACAAAACCAGTCTTAAGTAGCACGGGTATATTTGTAGCAATAGGCAAAAATACACTGTATGGGTCAAAATGATCGATTTTTCTTTTACGCCAAAAAATCATTAGGATATTAAGTGAAGATCATTTTCCATGAAGATATTTAAAAGATTTCCTACCATAAATATATAAAAACTTAATTTTTGATTAGTAATATGCTAAGTTATAGTAATATTGCTAAGAACTTCATTTGAACAACTTTAAAGGCATTTTTTTTTTTTTTTTTTTTTTTGGCGCCCTCAGTTTCCAGATTTTCAAATAGTTGTATCCTAACAAACTATACATCTGTGGAAACCTCTTTTATTTAGCTTTTAGATACTGTATAATTTTTGACAATGTATAAATTTTGTGGTCCAGGGTCACATATAATAATGCTAAACAGAAATGCAATAATAATAGTACTTCTAATAGTACAACTAATTCTTACGTAAATTGCTGCCATAAATTCTGCATTCAATTCAATGTGATATTTCTAAACTAATCATGGCTGCATATTGGCAAAAATGACTAACAAGGGCGGTGCGCCTCTTGAGACATTTTAGTTGTCCACTTCTGAAATAACAATCAGGCTTTAAGGAGTCACGGCTTCTCTCACAAGCCTTAAGGGTCCTTCACTCTGTCTCAACCCCTCTCTCTGACCATCTGCAGAAAAATACCCTGGAGCAAGGTTTATATTAAAGAAGACACTTATTAGGCAAAACATGTCTGCATGTGAACATACATGTGCTGTACAAAGAGAGTTTCAATTTCAAGTTCACAAATTCCTCTAATGATCTGTATAATGCCAAGGTGATTTGCTGATATTGATATTTCTGGTTGGATGAGAAAGCAGCATGCGGATTACATGCTACAATACTTATGTGATAGCAACAGAACAATAGCCTGTACTGGACATTATTTGCTGGACTCTGAAGCTCTCTACATTAGCCTGAATAGAAAACTGAGACTTTGTTGCTTATTAAAGGAGACATTTAACAGATGTGTTAGAGCAGATTTAATATCTCGTCAGAGCCCAAGGCAGGTTAACAATACATATACACCCTTTGGTTATGTAAAGGGGGGAAAATTATAATCGAATTTTGTTCAGTTTAATGCCTTCCTTTTCCTTGAGGGTAAAATAAATTGAAATAATCTTGCTAAAAATGATTAGCAGTGAGAACCCTTGAGACATGATAATCAAATTAAAGTTCCCCCTTTCCACTAACCTCACTATAATCTTATGGATGACACTAAATTAGAAACCTTGAGCGCACTGACCAATGGCAAAAAAAAAAGCATGTTTTTGATATTGAGGGATGGTTTGATATTTATTAGGGTCAAAGGTCACTGCTGTTTTGTGTGATATAATTGGACTATATATCACCAAATGGCTTAGATACGAATCCTCTGCAAAACCTGTTTGTTTTATGTTGTGTTTCTTTAATGAACTACCGTCTTGGCCTCTGAAATACATAATCTGAATTGAACATTAGGCCATGTAACTTTTTCATAAATATGTCATCATGAATATGTCAACTCTTCCTCATACCTTTTCCTCATGCACCCGTAAGATTTGATTGATATGACAGCTTATGTCCTAAACATGGTTATTTAATAGCATGTCATCAGCATAGAAACATGAGCTCAGTCTCATTATTTTGTATGTGAGGAGACAGCGATGTAGTCACGCGTGATGGATGAACCACTTGGGGACAGTAAAAGATGTCTAGTTGTATAATAAGCGGCCATATCAGGTGAAAATGTTATGTTGACCTCCCTGTGAAATCACCACCACAATATTGGAAACAATAAGATATATGCATAATCATATCGATCGGCTGACAGATAAAATACACTCTGACATCACATGAAGGTGCAGACATTTATCATGCAAAGGTCTCGCTTAGATGTCAACCACTCATAAAATGCAGTGCTACATTTTCTGTGATATACTGACTCATAGAAACCTCAAGCCATTTCATATATCATGTCTCAGTGTTTCCATAATAGAAACTGACTCATTGTGAATCACCGTAGATGTGCGTTTTATTTTATTTTATTTTATTTTATTTTATTTTATTTTATTTTTTATTTTTCACTCTGGCTGAAAAAAAAAAAAATTAAGATAATATGTCTATTATAGTATGGTTGACTTTAGAACAGATTCAGGACCAGTGATATCAATAATCCTTTAAATGTACAATTTAAGGCTAATATGTTTAACACAATATGAACCCTTTCAGAGTTGCCCCACAATACAAGCTGAATCATCTCGCTTGATATTCTGGCTGTTTGGCTGCAGACCTTTTCAAAGACTCTTTTCCAATCTGCGAGCGCAGGCTAAATTAGAATTTAACAACCTCCCCTTCTTTTTTTAGGCTGTAAGGCATTATGCTAATTGGTCCAGTGGTTGTGACAGATGTGCTATGTTTTAATTAAAACACTTAATTCACCGATCTGCAAGGTCTCTACCCCACAGCACTCAGCTCACACAGTCACTTTTGTTGAGGTGCGTGCGCTATGGACTTACATTTAACAGTCAAAAAAAAAAAAAAAAACACCACTATTTAAGCAGATCTATGCCCCTTGCTACATTTAATAGACTGAAGTAATTTTTCTTGACAATCCCGTCTCACAAATACCAGTCACGGGCAATTGTGGTTTAGTATCCATCTATCAAAGTTAGTCAAGGTGTGACACCCGGCAAATATTGGTGTAATGAATCTCCAGTCCATTAATCTGGAAAGAGCATGTCACAGTGGAGTGCGAACTGTGAGTGTTGGTGGGCAGCATGCTAGGGAGATATGTAGTGATTGTCACCTGTATGAGTCATGCTCATGGCTGATTAGAGCTGAGCGTGAGGCGCAGCGTGATGAGGAATCAGCGAGGGGGAAACTGCAGGTGGCTGACCTTTTTTCCACCATCTCCATCTGTCTTCATTTCTCCACAAATGTTCTTCTATTCTCCCACTAAATCCCAATTCTTTCACTCTTTTGAACAAACAAGCACTCTCTTGGGCACAAAAATCTGATTGTGTTTGAAGTTATCAGCACTCTAGCCAATGTGTACAGTTGCTTGCCTTTTCAACATCGCTAAACAGAAAGAATATGTTCACAGTTTAATGTTTAATAATTACATGTTGGTTAGTGGCCAAATTGCAATTTTATTCAAAAGTAAAGAGTAATAAAATAGTATTTCAGTATTATTTGTTTAATATAGTATTATTTATTAATATTGTGAATACATTTTTATTTTTATATTTTCAGCTTTTATTTTTTTATTTATTTTTAATTTACACTTGTCATTTTTATTGTCGTTTTTATTTTTTCCCCTTTTTATCATTTTTAAAATGTTTCACCCGCTTTTTAAATTCTTGCTTGTTGTAAATTAAATTATTTTTCCTTCTTTATTTAGATTATTATTTTAGACCATAATACAAACTCTGTTTTAATCGTTGAATTTGATTGGCCAAGATACAATCACTGTTTTCTATTCACTTAATTAATTAGTTAATTAATTTGTGTATTTATTTATTAATTTAAAAAATACAACAGTATGTGTGTTGGTAGTGGGAATTTTTTTATTAGGCAGCGGCTATTTGCGCAAAGTGATAGATGCTATTTACACCAAGTCAAAATACCATATTTTCTTAGTGATAGGTGCTATTCATACTAAATGCAAATAGTGATAGATGCTATTTACACTAAGTGCAAGTAGTAATGCATTCTATTTACACTAAATGAAAATAGCATTATTTTCTTAGCAATATGCCATTTACACTTGTGCAAATACTGATATATTCTATTTACACTATGTAAAAATAGCAGTATTTTCTTTGCAGTAATATTAGTTAGATGTTGTTTATACTACACAGTGCAAGTGTCAGATCTTTGCACCTCAGTATTGTAGTACATTATAAAACAGTATGCAATAATAACTTACTGAGTGTAAATGATTATTTTTATTAAAATTATTAAATGGATGCCACCTTATTGGGACAATAAAGCCATCCCCACACCTAACCCAAACCCATAAACACCCGTTAGGCACTTTATTTTAAAGTTTTAGATTATTTCCTTCGTTTTATTGAACACAAATGCTTTTGCCATCTGATGTGATGTGAAAAGGGAGAAGAATGGGTTTGGTAAAACGTTTTATCACCTACTCCACTGGAGTTGTTATTTAACAGGCCTTTTTTTGTGTGATGTTGACTATCCCAGCCACTCTTTTGTGGGCAGAGTAAGTGTAAATAGCCTCTGCCAACCAGACAGACACAGCATTTTTTATTATTTCTTGAAGCTTACATTATTATGTCAGTAGGTGGCGACGCATAACTGTCTTTATTAGTGGGTTATTTGTTCCATTAACTTAACCGATTAATTTAAAAAATGCTGATTCATTCCTGAACTAAACAGGTGACTGTCATTATGTGTGAATCATTGAATCGCTCACTCAACTGTTTTGTTCAGCAACACTGATTAATTCTGGAATGAAACAAATGATTGGGTGCTCTGTTAGAAGACTGCTATATTATGCTAATATGCTATACACATAAACTTGGGCTCATGTACCACTCTCATTCGGCAGGAATCCAAATGTGTGTGCTTTGTGTGGATTGTTGGTAAACGGAGGACACAAAGGATACACTTGGTGCGTCCTTCAAAATACACTAAATGAAGTATGTCAAATGAAGGCTGCCTTCCAAGGATCCTTCAAACTGAAAAGACCTTTGATGGTACTTGATGACAAGATATACAGCCTTACTAGGACACATCCTTGCAGTTGAGAATTACACAAATATTAGTGAGTCATTGAATCATTTATTTAGCTGATTTGTTCAAAAACACTGATACATTTAATACACACAACTACTGTTGCTCAAACAGGCAAGGGAAGTTTGAATTATTATCAGTAGTGTGCAAAAAGACACTGGCAATACTCTGTCAACAATGTAAATTACTTGATATCAACTTACCACAGGTGCTGAACAGCTTTTCAGAAAAAACAGCACTCTTTCTTCTGTAATGTTGCTTAATTATTGTTATTATTTTTAGCCAAACTGGTAAAATCGGTGGCTAATGGTCCAGAATGTGTAAAGAGGGGAAAGAAATACAAACTAACATTAATCAGGATGAAAAGCAGTGGGAAATAATCAATTTCGGGCTACCGACCCAAGTCCAGCAGATAGCTTGCTCACTTGTTAAATTGCCCCTTTCCCCGGCCAAAACAAATGGGTGCGCTTATGTGTTCAAAAGGAGACACATTAGATATTCTGGCCTGTGAATTTCCCCTTAAAATAGTGCACAATTTGCAAAAGTCGTTTTCTTGCAGGGATCTTAATAGCTCAATAGCGCACAGTGTTAAAAGAAAAATAGTACCATTAGCTCGGCCAGTGTATTAAACTGATCGTGTATTAGCTTGCTACAGTGGCACGGGGCGCTTTGACATATTGTTCGACAGACTTAAGAAAACAGCAATAATGCACTGCTGTTTGCTTGCTTTTTAATAAGTGCATGCCGACTTTAGAGAACACAATAAAACAGACGTGGATTATGTGACGGTGATAATTCTAGCTACCCGGCGCTAGCGTATTAACTCCATATGTCTTAGCGGGCTGCTCCTTCTCTCGCTCCCTCCTTTCTGCTTCCCATTCTCTTTTCTCCTTTTCCCCTGAGGCTCATGTCTCAAACGTGATCGTTCCCATCACTCCCTCTGTTTGCAGGCTAATTCGTAGAGTGAAATAAGATGATGAGACTTTTATGTGCCTGTGTCTGTTTGTGCATGTTTTGGTGGTTTAATACGCCTATTCCTTTTTTGCTCCTGAAGAGGCTCAATCATACATATATTATTACTGCTGCAATAAAATGGTGTTGGAAGTGGAACAAAATGCCCTTTTAATGGAATAATTTCTGAAACATTACAACATTAAACATTTGTGCATTTGTTCAGCTTTTATTGGGTTTGAATTTGGATAGAGTGTGCAGTAGCAAAAATGTACCAAATAAAACTTGTTTATAACAACATGCATAGTAAGCTTTAAAAAAAAAATCTAATTAATTTTATTATTTATAAATTAAATTAAATTTGATATAATACTTTACCTTTTTTTCCCCCCTCCAGGTGGCTCCATCCAGAAACCTGCAAGTCAGCAATGTGAACCATTTCCAGCACCACCGTGCTTGATATGCAGACATGTTTTCTAGCATGATTGGTTTATAATGTATGTGCATTTATTTCTGCATGCGTCGCTGATGCATATGCCAACACATTAAACCACTCCGGAGGAAAGGTATTGGATCTAACCTTAACCCATTAGAAAGAGAAAAATACAGCATGTCATGACAGATTACTGTCAAAGGGGCAAGCAAGACAGCACTTTTCTTTCAGTGCTAAATACGGGCTAAATAGCAACAAGGGCAAAAATATAAGAAAATCTGTCGTCCGCTTATGCCCCAGCCCATCGGCCCTAAACAGACAGCTGTGGTTAAGCCATTTTCCAGCTCTAATCTCTTAATAAGATTATAAAATAGTGAAAATATGTTTACGCATTACTAGTCATAATTACATGTCTTGTCATATTCAAGGAACTGATAAATATGCCCTGAGTCCACAATCTTACAGTACATATTAACTTGAATTTGTGCTAAATGTGCATAATGGATTGTATGGCGTGGTAAATTGAAAAAAAAAAAAAAAAAACTACAAAGGGAGTGAGACTGCATTTTTCTAACAGCGCGTGGACAGTCCAAAGTGATACAGTATATGAAAAATTTAAAGTGTTAGTAATTATATTCTACAGTAGCACATTACAGGCCTTAAGTAGCACAATAATCCTCCGTGCTGGAGCGATAATTTGCGCAAATTCCCATCTGTTTACATATACTGTATATTCCATTAATTAAGCAAGCTATAGCTTACGCTACAGTTACAGCACTTTGACTGGCTGACTTGAGATATTGCTTTTGCTCTCTAGATGAAGAGCAAAAGAAACGCAGCATAGAACGCACCTGTCAGAAACGCAGAAGCTAATCTCTCCATATTTACACCCTGGATAAATGATCCACAGACAAATTCAGTTTTCCTTTGGGCATGATTCATGCAAAGACTGAAAACAAAGAATATGAAGAATAGTTAAAAAAAAAAACTGTTGTTCACGTCTCACATCGAAGGCATTTCTGACTAAAATGGCTAGTTATGTGGATGATATCTGAATGGTAAAATGTTTATTCACCACGTCTGCGATGAAACAATATCATTATTGACAACATTGCTGGGAAAATCGCAATGAAAATGTTTTCCATTTTTGTCAGACTGCATCGCTGGTCACCTTAGCCCTACATTTATAGACTTTCTACTAGAAGACTCGATGTTTTGTGTGAACAATGACATTATCGTATAAATGGCCTTCTTACAGAAAGGACGGCAGTCTTTTGTTACACGAAATGTGTAGAATATAAAGTGAAAGAAAAAAAGATGTGCCTCGAACCAGACTAGATAAATTTTCAGAGCAACATATCGGTATGGTTTGTATAGTGGCGTTATCAAAAGAATGAAGTATGAAAAGGCTGCTCAGGGGAGTTTTAATCCTGTCCAAGCCTTGGATTGATCTATTCATCCATTTATCTGTTAGAAAACAAGGCTAGTTTTTTGATTGGACACAAGATCTATGTATTGTTTGGGAGATGCAAAGCGATTCTTTCATCTCCAAACCTAAACCCATACAGGGAACGCTATAATATTTCATGATGGGAAGTATGTCTTGACATTGAAACAGTGGCTGTTCTGTGTTAAGCATCTTGGTACAAAGAGTCACGATTAATCTTTAAACGATTGCAACCTCGATTCAAACACACTTGCATTCTTATTTCTTTATTAAAGTTCACAGCACACTGGCAAACATGTACAGAAATGAACAGTCCCTTTGACAGCACAGTGTCTTTATTTGTATCTTACAAATATTAAAATGATTACAGAAGTACCTTGATAAAAGTTCATTGCATCTTAATACTGAGGTCTACAGTAGCAATCACAATAATGTAAATCACCTTTTGAAAGACTGTTGATTACAATATCAATAGACCATAGTCAGGAAGTTCCATATTTAATTTTTGACAAGAATTAAAATTATTCCTGTGAGGAATACAAGTGCAGTGTTTTTAAATGGATTGTACTGTTGTTCAACAACGTACGATTGTTCAGCTGATGAGATGTCTTTTTTAAAAAATAAAAATAAATAAATAATTACAGAGTTGTGAATTACTTAAAGGGGTCATCGGATACAAAACTCACTTTTACATGTTGTTTGAACATAAATGTGTGTTGGCAGTGTGTGTACACAACCACCCTATAATGATAAACATCCACCCAGTGGTATTTTTTTAATCTTTATAAGTAATATCCCCTTTTTCAAATCAGGCCATTCTTAGCTTATTGTCGGTGTGACGTCAGACCGACCAAGGCCGCTCCCATGATAGTTGATTGACACGGCCGTCTTAGCTTAGCCCTGCCCTAAATGAGCTGAGTGAGTTGTAAACAGTCCGACTCTGACCGCCATTATGTCGAACCCGGTGCAGGGACCCATCTCAGAGGATTGAGGTGTTCTGTTGTTGGATGTAATAATGAACACAGCAGTCGTCATTTATTCCTGACATCTGAGCCGCTGAAGATGCAGAGGATTAACGTTACTTTAGTTTTTGAAGAAAATGCGCCCGGCGATCTACATAAATGTGTTTATGTTCGCGTGAATCATTCGTGATCCAGCTTCACCTACAGCAGAAGTGAGTATAAGGGTTTTTTATGCATCTTTGCAAATCGCCTTTCATAATAATGTGCTAGTTAGCAAGTTTCATGGCTAAACGCGACTAAATGCGGCTCAAGTAAACATTACGGCTCCTCATCCCACAGAAGAGAGGGGCGGGGTGAGCAGAGCTCATTAGCATTTAAAAGCAAGGTAAAAAGGGTGTTTTTTATACTACCACTGAGAAATTTTAAACAAAGCACTTTATAGACTTCTCATTAAGACCCTAAAGAATCATATCAACTTGTGGAATATAGGCATCCGATGACCCCTTTAATCTAGGACCTTTATACCATATATGTCATTGTAAAGACTGTAAGTCTATCCCTCACAACCTGGTTTTCACTCTTGTAAAATTTAATACAAAGTTTGTAGGTCGTGACAAGTGACTGTTTAGTGAGTCTTTGAATCAGTAATTCAACTGATGCATTCAAAAACACTGATTCATTCAGGAACGAAATAAGACTTTATGAATGAGTCACAAAATCACTTCATTTTCAGTATTTGTATGTATAAATTTTTATGCAAATTTGACATCTATCGCCTATAAATTTTGACATCGGTAATGTTTCAGTGGTCTCTTCCTCTAGTGACATACGTAAAAAATGTTTTCTGCTAATTTCATTACATTAAAAAATAAATAAATACAGATTTTGTCTGGAACTATGATAAATGTTTTGTTTAGCAGTCTAATGTTCAGTTTTTAATTTTATTTCATTAGAATTTATTTTTTTAATCATTGAGAAGCAACTCCAGCATCTCAAGCAAGATTTAAAGAAATAAATGAATATTCCGTCATATTTACTCACTGCCATGATGTTCCAAACTTGTGATTTTTCTTCCTTCTCTTGGATCAAAGAATGCTATTCTATGCTGTTCTGAATGATCGTGTGAAGAAAATTCTTTCAAGTTAAATCTTAATCCACTGAAAATCTTCCATTTGCACTTCTGCAGATTCAGATTCGATGGTATGATTTCAATACACACTACAACGAATGACGTCATACAAAGGGAGATGCGCCCTGTTTGAATAGACGCAAATGTGAATGCGTTTATCAGTAAATAACAAATGAAGGCTCCTCTTTTTGCTTCTTTTATGCTTTCTCACACTCTCGTACTTTGATTTTCCACGCACACTCACTTCACTCTTCTGCGTCTATGGATTCCTCACTCGTGTTTCATTATTTATTGCCATTCAGTGAGATAGGTGGGTGGGAGGGTGGGTGTCTGTTGGGGGGAGCTTTGGTGCGATCATAAAACATGTCAGGATAAATACGTGAATACATTCACATTGCAAATGAGGGAGTCTGTGCTAATGTTTACTCTGCCACAGTGATTTATGACAAAGACATTCAGAGACTATCATTAGTTTAATATGAGTAAAAAGCCTTGCCTTGTGTGCTTCATATTTTGACCATCGCAACCTTCTGGTAAATAAAGCAAAGCAGCGGTGTCACTTCACTGCAGATAACATCACTCAGTATGCAGGAGGGGCCAAGTATAATCTCACTCAACTTTATAGGAGTGCTATCTCCTCCTGCATGGATATTAAGATATGAAGATGTTTTTGTCAATGAGTACAGGCACAGGGACTTTCTGCCAGGCGTCATATTTTACTTTATTATTGTTACGTACGACCACAGCGTTAGAGATATCTGACATAGGCCTTCGGTGTCTTATCAACTTCAGCTGTGATCCAGAGACCACATGTAGCGGTGGAAGTTTAACATGAGTAGACATGAGGAGATGAACCTGTAGACGAACACGCTCTGGGTGATGTTATATGTCTCTTATGTGTTATTTTGCTGGTTTATATTCTGGAGGGTTATGCTGGTGTGTCCTGTGGGTAAATAAAGAACCAAGAAGATCTATAATACTCGGAGAAAGCTATTTTTCAGCATATCCTTTCATCTCAGTTGAGGTCTCTGTCAGAACATCCACTATAATATGATGAAATGTTTGCTACTGATATATTGCTTCCAAAAACATTTATTTAACCATTTTTGAATGACTCACAGTAAAGAAATATGCTTTCTGCCAGCACATGCTAACTGAACTATGCTAACCAACCAATTGTACACAAATCAGAGTAGCTTTCTGTGCAGTTAGCAGTTGAAGGCTGATGGACTGAGTAGCTGACATTTTTGATAGCTGCAATTTTCTTTTTATTTTCTGTGTTATCAACATTGCAGTAACATGTAGGAATCAGGATTCTGTTAACACTTGGTTTGCTTTAAGGCAATGGTAACTTTCTAAACAGTCAGTTTCTTGCATACAAATATGCTTTTACAGTACTGTTCAAAATTTTGGGGTCAGTATTGGTTTGTGCACACCAAAAACAAAGCGAATATTTGCATTGCATTATCACTCTAGGTTACTTGCAGGATGTTTTTTGTATCACATTCTGATAGCAGAATCAGAACAAGCTTTTATTTGCCAAGTGTGCACAAACACAAAGAACTTGTTGTGGTTTCCAGCAGTGTTACATACATGCATACAGTTAAAGTCAAAAGTTTACATACACCTTGCAGAATCTGCAAAATGTTAAATATTTTACCAAAATAAGAGGGTTCATACAAAATGCATGTTATTTTTTTATTCAGTACTGACCTGAATAAGATATTTCACATAAAAGATGTTTACATATAGTCCACAAAAGAAAATAACAGTTGAATTTATAAAAATGACTCAGAAGTTTACATACACTTGATTCTTAATACTGTGTTGTTATATGAATGATCCATAGCTGTCTTTTTTTATTTTTTATTTTTTTTAGTTATAGTTGTTCATGAGTCCCTTTTTTGTCCTGAACAGTTAAACTGCCCGCTGTTCTTCAGAAAAATCCTTGAGGTTCCACAATTTTATTTTATTTTTTGCTTTTTTAGCATTTTTATTCATTTGGACCCTTTCCAAAAATGACTATATGATTTTGAGATCCATCTTTTCACACTGAGGACAACTGAGGGACTCATATGCAACTATTACAGAAGGTTCAAACGCTCACTGATGCTTCAGAAGGAAACACGGTGCATTAAAAGCTGAGGGGTAAAAATGTTTTGAATTTGAAGATCAGGGAAAATTGTAAGTTAATTTGTCTTCTGGGAAAGATGCAAGTATCTTCTGTAGCTTCTGAAGGGCAGTACTAAATAAAAAAGAAAGTAATATTTAGGCAAAATAAGAGAAATGTACACATCTTCATTCTGTTCAAAAGTTTATACCCCCAGGTCTTAATGCATCGTTGCATTGCATTGTCCTCAGTGTGAAAAGATGGATCTCAAAATCATAAAGTTTTTTTTGAAAGGGTTCAAATACACGAAAATGCTGGAAAAAAAAAAAAAAAAAAAAGAATTTGTGGGACCTGAAGGATTTTTCTGAAGAACAGTGGGTAGGAAAAACAAGGGACACATGAACAACTCTCACTAAACAAAAACAAACAAACAAAAAAACACAGCTGTGGATCATTCAGGTAACAACACAGTATTAAGAATCAAGTGTATGTAAACTTTTAAACGGCGTCAAATTCAACATTTTTTTTTCCATGTGGACTATATGTAAATGTCCTTTATGTGAAATATCTTATTCAGGTCAGTACTAAATAAAAAACAACATGCATTTTGTATGATCCTCTTATTTTGGTAAAATAATTAACATTTTGCAGATCCTGCAAGGTGTATGTAAACCTTTGATTTTAACTGCACATGGGAACAGAAAGATCATTTAAATTAGTAAGAAAAAAAAAAAACAATGTCGTATACATCTGGAACAGAAATTACAGATGTATATAAAGTGATATGCTGATTTGGTACTACTGTTCATCTTCTTTGTCTTCTATGTTGTCAGGCTTTTTGATTATTAGAAGCAGCTTTAATTTGGAATAGAAATTGATCAATTGAAATTGATGCTTTATAAAAGTATTCTTATAGTAGAATGTCAGTAACATAATGTCATCAAGAGGTTGAATGAGAATTTATGGAAGTAGATTATCCCTGCATTAAAAGACAAAGATCTAATGGCATTGTCAAAATTCTTATAGTTCTTAATTATTTGTGCAGTCTCCTAGCAGAAGGGGCGCCACCAGGAGATTTCCAGTCTAATCTAATCTAATTCTTTCCTATTTTTCTGCAGTATAGGCTCCATGTCAAGATCAAGTAAAGTGTCAAAAGTCTCATGGGATGGAAGTGGCTGTGGACATGGAAGACCTGCCCTCTCCCGGTAGCCTGTTAGCAAAAATGGCATGTATAATTGACTTTTCATACAGGTTTTGTAGTCTGTCTTTATCTCAGCCCTATTAAAATTATCACACATGAAATGAAAATTTAAGGAATGAAGGGGGAATGGGAATTATGCATATTTCAGAAGAACTGACTATGAATTCATTGCATTCTTTCTACAAATGCAAATCGCTTAAGTTTTGAAAGGCTTTACATAATTGTTTCTCTGCCTTGATGACCAGGATCAAAAGAATGGAATTAATATATTAAAGTGATTAGAACATTATTAGAAGCCGTTATTACTAAACAAAAATGGGTGGGCACAAACGGGCCACATTGGAAACACTACACAAGTTCAAAAAGTTATACATCTAAAAACTCTTATATAAAGACAGATTTATTAGCATATATTAGTTAATTAAAGAAACTTTTAAATACATAAAAATACTTACTTAGATTATTTTATTTTTTTCAATCACAAAAAGATTGAGGTTAACGTCTTTGTACCTTTTACACACACACACACACACACACACACACAAATATAGCCACTATCTCTCATTCTCTCATGCACACATTCTGGCACAATTTTAAAAAGACCAGAAAGAAGATGAATTCCCTCATTAAGAGTGTTTTTAATGCATGGAGAAATAATTTATTCATGAAAATTAACAAATGATTCATTCCACTCCAAAGTTCTTCCAGTCATTGAGAACAGAGATATCCTGTTATTATTCTACGCTGACTTCTCCGCTCCGCACTTACTGAGATGATGTTATTCGCACTTGACTGATTACAGGTATTTTTGATCACCTCTAAGAAGCGTCATATTAGGTCGTTTTAATGACTGGTACGTGGGAGATATTATTTTTAATCATGCAAAGACAAAATTTTAAATCATTCAAGTTAATTTCATTCTGCTCAGCCCAAGAAATGATAAGAAATGGAAAACAGGTCTGGATCTTCCTCCTTACTCAAAGTGAATTTTAGAGAGTACTTTTTATGCTTAATTTAATACTAATAATTATTGTTTGTGGTGCATTAGCTGTTCCTAAGGTGCTTTTTATATTTTTATTTGTTAATTTTATAATTATTATTATTATCTTTTTTGTAAAATTATTTGTACATTAAGGGTTTTGTCATTTTAAACTTTTTTTGTTGTTGTTGTGCTGTCATTATAGCATCCCATCAAATACAGATCTATTACCAAAAAAAAAAAAAAAAAAAAAGATAAAATATTCACTTTTTACTCTAAGAACTTAGTTTTTTTCTTTTCTAGAGTTCCACAGAACTGTCAGACCTGTTCAGGCTCTTTGTTTAAAAAAAAGACAATTGTCACAATTATTACGGGTGTTTAGTTTTGAGAAAACAGAGCAGCTTAACACGACATAATTCAAAAGCATAGGGAATGATGGGAAGTCAAACCCGCTTTCTCCTGGCTCTCACTGCAGTTAGCTGCATAACGTCTTGGAAAAACAATCTGGCAGTTCTTTCTTTTCCACTGGCAAGTTAGGGAGGATGTCACCCATGTCTTGGCTCAGGAGAATAAAACTGAAAGGACACATATTGATGCAACTCTCTCCCTTCCTTCTTTCTCACACATTCACTCTTCCACCACGTGCCTCCTCCTCCTTCCTCTCCCTCCCTCCTCTCTGCGAATATGTGTGTAGTTGCAAGCAGTGTGTGAAAGGAAGTGAGACCAAGAGAGAAAGGAAGCAAGTGATGATAATGAGCAATGGACTCACACAATAAGCAGGAGGACAGGACGAGTGCACAGGCAGAGAGATGAGGCTGGAATAGAGAGTGGACAGCTCTTTAGTAGCCTCGGCAGGGCTGGTGGAGGTGGAGCGGTCGATAGTGTCAGATGAAGTATGGAGAAGGCATCCAGAAAGTTTTCTCTCTCATTCGTGCCCCGTATCCCTGCTGTGCTGGAAGGAAAACTGAGACCTCATCTTCCACCAGCCAAACCCATGGCAGTGCCAGTGTCAAGCATGAGGAGCCACTTTGTTGAAAACACATCATTGGGCTGTCAGAAGGAGGTATTTCAGATGAATAGTTCAGATAGTAAAGAAACAACGAAT
Organism: Cirrhinus mrigala; assembly: GCA_036247105.1. NCBI lineage: Eukaryota > Metazoa > Chordata > Actinopteri > Cypriniformes > Cyprinidae > Cirrhinus > Cirrhinus mrigala. The sequence goes on from CM070020.1 coordinate 13,383,548, forward strand.
GGATAATATACCCATAGGGGACAGGTCCGCTATGATGAAAAACTTTCTGCTCAAAGGAAACCAAATATTAGGTATGCACACGTTTCTGTACACCAGACAGTGTTTCTGTCAGTCGCTCCAACCTCTCTCAAGCTTGGGTTCAGTTGCTGCCTTTGCTCATTTGTCAGACGGATCAGGTTATGATATTGCTGAGCTCATGAGATTTGTAAATGAGTCTTGCAAATCACATTCTAGCCCTGATTCAGCAATAGCCACAGACTGGGACTCCTTTCTGACCTGCTGTGCCGGAGGCGGCCATGATGGTTCTCTGTATTTATTTGTGGCGAATCTGCTCTGACAGCCTGTTCAAAGGTTTGGTTTGATGACGTTGAAGTTTCTTGAAGTAGGAAAAACTTTTAGTGAAGTTATAAACCTCAATCTGTCTGTGGCTTATAACTTTACTAAGGGTCATAAACCACAAGTGCAAAAATGCATTCTGGGAAATGAAGTGTTCTTCCAACTTGATTCACAAAAGTTAATTTATTAAAGGGGACACTGGATGCAAAATTCACTTTTACATGGTGTTTGCATATACATGTGTCTTAGCAGTGTGTGGACACAACCACCTTACATAAAAAAAAATCCAATCTAATGGACTGTCCCATATTAGCATATTTCCGCCCTTAGCCTTCACGCTCAAGCAGCTGTAGCAACAATGTCTCGTAGGCAATGCAGGTGGGTCATTCTATAATTATGGGTACATCTCATGTGCGTGAAGTATATTTTTAATATATTTTCATCAACATAAAGCCAATTATATTTTTCCCAATCACACTACTATACAATGAAAAACCCATATCTTTTGTTAAAAAATTCATATCACATACAACCCTGGTATTCAGCTGTCCGATTTTGTAAAGTTTCTCATTCTACTCTGCATTTAAGCATGAAAATTAGCTTAAAGATAAATTAATTTCATAGGTTTTCCTTCAGTTAGATTAGGTTATCAAGACAATTGGGTGTGCCCTTCAAAAATAATAAGTGTTTATTGTGATATAACTTGTTTTATTTGTGTCCGAAAAACTATTGTCAACTAAGTTACCTACTAGAAACCCCCTTCAAAAAGGAATGGTTTGTCCCATTCTCACATAATTTGCACAGTATGATGATATTTCGTCTAGAAGCGCATGGATGAAACACTAGAAGTTGTGTTCCCTCTCTTTCCCCTAATATTGGTTAAACTAGCAAACCTGTGTCAAGAGTGGATTAATTGACTGTCAACAGTGTTATACAAGTATTATTGCTGCAAATTTTAACAAGACAATTTAACTAAAACTTGTATTGTTTATGAAAATATATTTCATACCATATGCTCAGTAGTTCTAGGCTTCCATGTTGAGTATAGGCCCAAAACACAAAGTTACCTGTCAACTGTGTTACCCAGTAAAGGTAACATGGTGGACAGTAGCAAACATAGATGGTATTTTATGCACATATTCCTTCAGATCACCTTTATTTATATAGCACTTTATACAATATAGATTGTTTCAATGCTATGTAAGGTCATGTTTGGGTTTTTGGGAAACAGGAAAACTTTTTTTCTTCACATTTTCAAATTCTAAATGTACCCCTAATTATAGAATAACCAAGGTGTTTTGTAGTTGGATGTAAAAGTGACATGAGAGCCACTGAAGACGGAGTAGATTGGTTTTGTTTTTGATGGTAATGTGCCACCAAATAGACATAAAACAGAAGATAGGGGTGGAGTCAGCAGTAGCTCATTATCATTTAAAGAGACATGCACCAAAACGGCTTGCTGTGTAGAGAGCCCTTAGTAGCTTTGTTTCCATATTTGTTACCCTGTTTTTATGCGCATTTTGAAGTATCGCATCAGAAATGCGAGATGGAAACACCAAATTTCGAGAAAAAAATCCCTTAATTCACGAAAAAGTTTTTACACTCGCTTTAGGTGGTTTTTGTGTGAAAAAGTGTTAATGGAAATATTGAGAGATGGCAGTGCATTTTGCAAATAAATTGAGTTTCGCTATAGGACGACATAACCTGACAAACCAGCGTACCGATCTTGTTGCACAGCATCTGAAATGTTGTTATGGTCATTCTGAAATACCTGAGCAGAGTCTGTCGTCGAAGTATTTCAGTGCAATACTTATGTAGGGGGCAGCCGTGGCCTAATGGTTAGGGAGTCGAGCTTGTAACTGAAAGTGTGCGGGTTCGAGTCCCAGGTCCAGCAGGGATTGAAGGTGGGGGGAGTGAATAACCAGTGCTCTCTTCACCCTCTCAATACCTGTGTGTGTGTGTTTGTTCACTACTCACTGCTCTGTGTGTGTGTGTGTATGTACTTGGATGGGTTAAATGCAGAGCACAAATTCCGAGTATGGGTCACCATACTTGGCCACATGTCATGTCCTTTCCTTTCCTTTTTCCTAATTGCCTCCCAGAACTCCATTGTCTTACACAACAATGACCAAATTTATTGTGTTTTGTCTGCTTGCTCTGAGGTGCAAGTAATTTATTATATATGGAAATTATTATATTCAGTGGCTTCTCATAGTTTTCTTAGTGATATTTAGTGCCAGTTTATCAGGAAGGGACGATCTTGTTCTTTTTGACTCGTTGGTTAGGCGAGTCAGAAAGAACGGCGCTTATTCGCAAATGTTAAATTCATTAAACAATCATTTCATGAAGACCCTAAAGAATCCTATCATTTGATATCCCCTTTTAATATTATAGTATTAGAGAGAGAACACTGGGCTCATCTATCTGTCTATCTATCTATCATCTATCTATCTATCTAATCTTTAAACTTAAAAAAAAGGGCTTTTTAATTTTTGCAATTCTGACAAACAAGGTTTCTTGTTAAAAATGACAGTTATATTAATTTATTTGAATTTCAGTTCATTTTAATTCTGCTTCCTTACATTAAATTCAAATTCCAATTGTGCATCCTAGCTGCTACCCTAATTCGATTCAAATTCTGGAATTTAATTAGAATTTAAAAGCAGTACAAATAGGTGCACAAACCTAGTATATAAGAGCTTATTACTGATTGGTTGATTTATTTATTTTTTTTAAGCTATACATGGGGTATGACCTACCATGAGCAGTGGAGAAGGAAAAAAATGCAATTAGGCTGTTAAGAGACATTGTGATAAAAGAGACAGATGAGGGTGTCCAGGTAAGGAGCATGGTCTACAGTTCTGTTGGGACGCCTATGTCTGTTAATTAGCGCTCACCAGATGGAAGTGAAAACATTCCACTTGGGAAGATCTCCACAGAGAGTAGATTGTGTTTAATACATTATTTATTTGCAGACTCAGTGGTATCACCAACTCCCAAATGACAGCAAGCCACATGGGGCAAGGACAGGAATCCCATCCAAAGTGAAAACGTGTGTTCTCGCAGACGAATGTTTTTGAATCTGTAGAAGTAGCATACACATCACTTTCTGATTTCTTCTGAGCAGGGTTCTCCAGAGTGGCAGGTGGGTATTGGAGCTGCCTTACACTTTCGGAGGATGTTCTCTGAGGAGAATAGTTTGCTCAAGCTTCCTTGCAAGCAGCCATCTGTTAGAGTTCTTATCTTTCCTTCATTCTAAGTCTGGAGAGACAGGACGCCACACCCTGGCCCCTTTATTTACAGAAACCTCAACCACAACAGCTGCTTATTTGCGTCTGTCCTCATATAGCTTTTCAACTAGAGGCCAAGAAAACATCGCACATCTCCCAAGAATACCTATCGCTTTCTGTAATCACCATCTTAATGTCCCAGAGGCTGTTCTTCAGTCTGTTTTGCCTGTCCTGACCGTAATACCACTTTCAAAGAGTAATACAGCTGAAATTATGCGCAATTTCTTTAAAGTGAGGAAGCTTTCATGCTCTGCCTCTTGTGTCTTATTGAAGTAAAGAGAGCACAGAAAGAGAGACGTTCGAAGTAATACATTAAGACAAAGAGTCATTTGAAGTCGTGGGTGTCACAGCGAATTGTGTCCACATTGCTGTTTCAGTAGTCTGGGTGAAAGCATTTGCATGAGAGGAAGAGTGCCTTATTGTGGGATTTATCGCAATAGTCATTTTGCGTGTTTGCGAGGCAGAATTGCAGCATAAGAGGCGACATCTCTTCTATTACAGGAGATAATGGCTGGCCTAATCAGTGTACTCACCACAGTGGGTTGATAAGATTTGATTAACGGACATGTACTGATTACAAAATGAAAGAGGAACAACAGGACTGGAAGACCGGTTGATACGCCGTCATCTTACAGAAATCCGAGCCTGTGGCCTGACATAAAGTGGCCCGTAGTTTTGCATCACTTCGAAAAAGCAGGCATAATCACCGATGGCCGTTTTGTCAGAACACGTCGCCCGACTGTCACTGTGTAATTATTATTTTGCATAATTGCCTGAGCAGCCAGGTTCTCCTCTCATTCTCAGGAGTTTAATTGCCTTAATTGACAGACAAAGAGAGGTTTGAGACGCTCGGGCATGCGTTACAGAGAATAACAGTCGCGTTGGCTGTGAACCCTATTTATGACCTCATCAGCTCTACTCTCCGCACGGTCCGCACCCCGCTTAATTACCAAGCAACCAGCCGGAAAAGAGGAGGAGGAGAAAGCAAGGAAGTAAGGGAGGGAGAGGAGAGCGTCTTCAGTAGAGAGCCTTTGGTCCCCTGGGTCTTCCAGCACCATATGTTTTCACTTAGTCAATCATGTAGACACTTCTTCCAATCTGCTTCAGAAGACCTGAGCCTGGCACGCTCGCCTCATCACTTTGCTTCTGCTTTTCAGCTGGCCTCTTCATAAACAAGGTCTTGTTTTCCCAAATGCCTCAACACACACTGATTAAGGTGAGGAGGGGGTTCTGATTAGTTAAAGGGACAGTTCACACAAAAATGAAAATTCTGTCATCATTTGCTCACACTTATGTTGTTCCAAACCTGTATGACTTTCTTTCTTTCTTGTAAAAAGAAGATGTAGGTGGGGTTCAGTGTTGTTTCTTTTTCTTTTTTTGGTGAACTATCCCTATAACACAGCAGTTTTGTGGTGATTTTAGCAATTGATGAGACTTCCTGAAATCTTGCTTTTCTCATTTACTCACTTTGTAGATGTTCCGAAGAAGTACCAAAGTTAGTACAAGATAAATTATTCAGATACAGCTGAATGACCTAAGGCAATAACTAAGGAAAAGCAAATACATGAGAGGGTGAAGAAAGAAATATCCATATTATTTGCATATGTTTGGTCCAGTGCACTAAAGAGAAACATTGTGCTCCACAAATACAGCATTTGCTGTACAAGTATTTTCAGTTTTAGGTTTAGTCCATTTATTATATGTAAAATAGTACAATATTATACCTCACTTTTAAGTGATGGATGAAATGAAAAATCTGTGCAACACAGAAGATATTTTTGTAGGAATGGCAATGTTTTTGTCCATAAAATAAAAGTTAATGGAGTCCAAAACAACATAGAGTCACTCTGACTGTCATTTTAAGGACAAAAACACTAAGACAATTTTCAGAATATCTTTAGGGTTCTCCAGAAGAAACAAAGTCAGATAGGTTTGAAATGACATGAGGATAACTAATTACAGAAATGTAATTTTGGGGTGAACTATCCCTTTATAAGGAACAAACCTTGTTTGATGTGATATACAGTAGATAAATGAGGCTAGCAGAGCTCAGTATGGTCAGTAAGTGCTTCGCAGAACAAGAAGAGTAATTGCGGTGATCAGCACTTAATACATAATGAAGAAGACTCCACCTTTTGGACCCAATTTCTACATTGGATATAGTTTTTTAATCCTTTTTTAACCTTTATTCAGCAAGTAGTCGTGTTTTTCTTTACTCAGTGGACACAGTGGCACTTAATTACAGTCTATCCACAATTAAGTGGAGTGCATTTGTTTTCCCTGAGACTGCCAACGCTGCCCTTGAGTGATGGTTCAATTGGTGACACGGAAGAGAGAAAAAATAAATAAATAGGAGAGTAAACAAGGCCTATGGCTAACATACAGTAAAGCAATATCACCAGATAATCCGTAAAAGACTCAGATCAGATCTGTACACTGATAATGATAACGTTTTGTGAAGGCTCTGTCCAAGGTGACAGGCTTAGAGAACATAGTGAGTTGCAAATGCCACAGCTGAGGAAAGCTGCTTCTCCAGAGTAGAATCACTGTTTGGTCTGTGATGACTAATGGTCACAATCCTTTAAAGAACAGTGGTACTATATAATAATCAATTTCTCTTGACCTCACTGCCTCTCTTTTCTACACATACGCCTAACATTCCTAACGCTGCAGTCCATAAAGGCATAGTCCACCAAATATTTTAAATTATGTTATATTTTTCTCACCCTCATGTTGGTCTATGCATTTATTTCTTCTTCTGAACATAGAAGATATTTTGAAGAGGGTTGGTTCACTGTATGGACAGAAAATACAATATAAGTCAGTGGAAACAGAAAATATTTGGTTACCAACATCAAGTCAGAAAGGTTAGGACATGACAGAGAGTAAATTATGAATCCTTTGCAGATATATCTGCTCTATGAACAAATATAATGTTATTTGCTTTGACAGAAACTACTCTTGAGGCCTAATAAACTGGCATGCAAATCTTCTCTCTTTTGTGCATATTAAAAATACATTTAATCAACGACAAGTTTCAGTTTATTTTTTGTATTTGCATCCAATGCAATCTGGATGATGAAGCAAACCTAGTCTAATCAGACAGCCAAACGTCTCCTTGAATGACTTTAATTGTTAAAGCAAACATAACATGCAGATGCACTTAGTACACAAGTAAAATAATTTGTTATTCTAAAATGTTTTCTATAGGTGTGCAGTTCATTTTTCCCCTTCCTTTATCTTTGTTTATGAAAAATTGTGTTTTGCAGTCTCTCTGCAGCATGACTGTAGAGCTGCAGGGACATTTGAGGTTCAGAGAGGAAACTAGAAGCCTCCTCCATAATTTACATCATTACTGTATTTATTTAATTAAATGCCAATATATTTATTTGAATTTTATGCCAGAAAAATTGAAGACCTTTTTGTGTAATACAGTTTGAGTTTACGGGAAAGTATCAGTATTAATGTTTCAGTCTCACTTAAATGTCACTACCCACTCACCCCCGCCCCGTCCAAAAGAAAGAAAAAAAAAACAAAAAGGACAAAGACAAAGGAAGGGAAAAACAGAAGAGCTCTGAAGCATTTATATGAAAGATAACAAGCATCAGGCGTGGAGGAAGATAATAGAGGATCTCAATCAATGACTGCTGCATGCCTTTAGTAAAGGCTAGTTGGTAAGCTAATGAGTGTCAAATGGTTTGCAACTGAAAGGTCAACCTTTATAACATGAATAGAATTCATCTCATCTAGCCAGGCCTCAGTCCCCCAGGGGGTCTAATTGGGAGCATGAGCCCAAGAAAGTAACCCTAGAGTTTGTAGTTTTCACTGTCTGGATGTGACACCTAAGATCTGAGCTCCCATTTCTTCTCCGATTAAGCACTTTGGATTTGCCCCTACTGCTTCTTATGAAAATGACTGCAGTAATAGTGATAATTGGTTCAAGATGACATCATGATTAAATGTAGACAGTCTTTGCTAACTAAATACATTGCATTCACAGGTTTATACTAATAGGTTTGTTGAATTCTCAGAGAAGAAAAAATCTAAGTAATTGGCAAACTTTGCTCGTGAAGTACATAAAAGGGTTTTAGTGAAATTTAATCCTCTGCATAAATTTCCATTTAGGATCCAATAATTCACTTCAGCATACATCTTCGGTGAATATAAATATGCACTCTCTCACAAAACGCAAAAGCAAAGCAGATCTTTTACTGTTTATATGAAAATGCATCAGTCATTGGTGAGAGACAGGAAAGATCCACCACAGGTTTGTTTGATTTTCCCAGTACTGGAGAATAACAGTAAATCTGGTCAAATCTGAGAATGTGGTGCAGTATTTAAGGACCCAGTAGTCTAAACATATAAACATTCCTAAATATATGTATCTAATATTTAATTTACATGAAAATATACATAAGATATTAAGGCCATGCATTCATTTGGTGTTAAAGGATTAGTTCACTCCTGAATTAAAATTTCCTGATAATTTACTCACCCCTTTGTCATCCAAGATGTTCATGTTTTTCTTTCTTCAGGCGAAATGAAATTAAGGTTTTTGAGGAAAAATGTCCATGATTTTCTCCATATAGTGGCATTCAGTAGGGATTAGTGCATTGCAGGTCCAAATTGCAGTTCCAATGCGCCTTCAAAGGGCTCTACACGATCCCAACTGAAATACGGATCTTATCTTGCAAAACAGTCGTCATTTTCTAAAAAAAAAAAAAAAATACTGATATCTATACTTTTTAACCACATAAATGCTCTGCAATGCACACCCATGACTTCACGCATTACGTAATCACGTTGGAAAAGTCATGCACGGTTAGTTCTTCATATGTGTACTCCGGTTCAAAAAGGTAGGGTAGGATGAAAAACTCATCTCATTTTCTCCTCCAACTTCAATCATCCGACATTGTTTTACCTTTTTTTTTGTAAAGGGCGTTTGACTTTCTTTGCATGTTCGCTTTGTAAACACTGTGCCAGTACTTCTTCCTACGTCACGTGTGACCTTCCCAACGTGAATACATAATGCGTGAAGTCGAGCTATAGTGCAGGACAAGAATTTGTAGATTTTTTTTGTTGTTGTTTTATCTAGCAAATTGTTTTGCTAGATAAGACCTATATTCCTCAGCTGGGATTGTGTAGAGCCTTTTGAAGCTGCACCAAAACTGAAATTTGGACCTTTGAAGTCCGCTATATGGGAGAAGAAATCTTGGAATGTTTTCCTCAAGAACCTACATTTCTTTTCGACTGAAGAAAAAAAGTCTTGAACATCTTGGATGAATCATCAGGAAATTTTAATTCCGGAAGTGAACTCATCTTTTAAGATCATAAGTGGTTACCTTTAAATACGAGTGGTGCTATCTGCCTTGAATATGTTCCAGACAACAGTGAAACTTCACTTACTCAGGTAACACGTGATAATTTGGGAGGTTTTGTAAGGAAGCATAACAAAACAAAGTATTCAAACTTTGCTGCTTTGTACCAAAACACATAGATTACGATTGAATTCTTGAATTTTTTATTTGCTTCATATGCTTGTAGCATTATTTACGTTCATTTGTTTGTAAAGTGTACTACAGTTATGGTATACATTTGTAGGCTAACCCAGACCTTAACATCACCCTGGTTTAACTGTATGTGTCCCTTGCTGTTTCAAAATATTTTTTACATTTACTAGCAATTGTAACTGAAATTCTGACCTTTTTTGAATTAGTAAGTATGGAAACATTTTTAGTTCTGCTGTGGAGAACAATAAATACTGCATTAAGCAGTCAGTTTAACCTCCTTCCTGTCTGCCCTACTAATCAAGAGTCCCCTTGGCTGTGCCCTAGTCCTCTTGCTAGTATGTAGAGGGCACTGCCACACTCGATTAGTTCTCTCTTCCGTAACCCTTTTGATGCAACAGTCCGGGCCGTCTTATCACTGCATGTGGTCTAGAGACCTCATAGAATTAAATATCTAAGTCTATCTTTGTGATCATTTTTATACTGATGTCCCCTCATAGCATATGTAAGATTTAGCCATGCATTCATAAGCAAAGCAAAAGAACATAAATCAGTTGAGTTTTAGTTCAGATCTTTCCTTAAATGTACAGTATGTAAAGCTGTAGTATCCATTCAGTCACACCTGCATTTTATGCAGTGAATACATTACAAAGAGGTAAGAAGGGAGACTGGCACTCTTGTAACACACTGCAGGCGTTCAAGCATGGCCCCCTGTGAATGACATGATGGGAAGTTATCACAGAGCAGCAGCCCACTATACCTTACCTTTGCCCATGGCGAGCACAGGCGAGCAAACTGGGCATATTTTAATGAGGAGTCATTTCTCACGCTATCAAAATCTCAGTGCCCAAAGGCAACATTGCAACAAGCTTCAAAACTCACATCCATCTTGAACCCACAAAGGCCTTCCAGACAATCTTTGAACTGTTTATGTGTGATAATTTTATGCACCAAAATCTAGTACAACAAGGGCCATTTCTATTGGGGTAAATTTCAAACTCCTAATTTGGGACGGCTGGATCAAAAACTGCTGCTTTGTTCCTCAAATTGAGTGGTGGGGAATATGAGCCAGCTGGAGGGCAGATTTTGTTGGCCACCATTTTCACTGTTTTTCCTTCCATATGGATCTCTGGGAAAAGCATGCTGACTCTGCCACCCAACTGAGTCACCACAAAAAAAAAAAAAAAAAAAAAAGGCAGAGGAAGAGCGTTATACAGAGAACTCCTAGAATGCCCACTCTCCCACTGGCCTGCACTAGTAAAAGCTACCACTACTAACACAACTCAAAGGCACAAAGAAAGGCTCTTCTTTGATTGAATGAGGACTGAAAAGTTATTAAAAGCATGCCTGTGTTCATTTTTTGCTTGTTGCAGGTCATGTTAAGTCTTACCTGATGTTTTTACAGTTTAGTAGTCTGACAGAGTTGAAATATAATTGCATTTAATACTCAGTAAGTGGAACATATGCACAAGTGGATGTGACATGTGGAATAAACAAGTAGATGAAACGCCATTTATTAGTGGATTTTTGCTTTAATTAGCATTCCTCTAACAAGTGTGATGTTGGATGCACATTAGAATCAAAAGGTGGCAAAACAGTAGTCATCGAAGCAGATAATTACAGATCTTCAGTATGAAAAAAGAATTATCACAACTTTGAACAGCTATAAGCAGAATAGGTTGACAAATTAGCTGTTATTAGCTGCCATTTTTAACAATATGTTCCTGTGAGGGGAAAAACAATATATTGTTGAGTGAGGGATAGTATAAAGCAATTGCAATTAGCTTTAGACAAAAATAAATAAATAAATAAAGTCTATAGAATGTACTCATTTAGCTAAGTAAATGCGTGTGAATAAAAGAGTAAAGAAAAACTCCATCTTGGTGTTAAATCAGAAAGGTGAATGAGCGGTTGATACCGTGGTGTTTGGTAAGCAGATTGAATATCAGAGAAAAGGCTCTGGGAAAGTGGCGAAGCCCAAATTTCCCATTTAGAATTACCATATTTATTACTCTACCCCAGCCAAAGAAACATTCGATTCAGACTCGCTGGGGTTAGATGAGAGTGTCATAGCCTTTCCCGACACTGAATTTTGCTCTATCAGAAATGGAATGAATTACCTGTTTCTCAACAGTATAGCAATTGATTTTTGAGTCTATTCATTCCTGTTATAGCTGATAAATATAGATGTTTACGTCTTTCCATGATTTTGGGGGGGTGCTGCAGCGTAGGCAAGTTGCATCTTGGTTGGAGAATATTTTTGTACAAATACTAGCTAACTAACACACGAACTGGTTTATACACTCAGATGGTAGATACCCTAGTGAAAAATAAATATACTACAATGTATTGAAAATATGTAATATGTATTTAAAATACCCTGCAGTTGTACTTTTAGTATACTGAACTGGTATATTTAGTATATATTTAGTCTGCTAAATTGAAACAACTAATTTTGTACTTAATGCACTTTAATTGTGTACATAAGTATATTTGATTGTGCTAAAGTGGAAGTATTGCAATTATACTGTAGGTACACTTTAAATATTTTGCATTTAAAGAAGTAGTTCACTTCCAGAGCAAAAAATTACAGATAATGTACTCACCCCATTGTCATCCAAGATGACTTTCTTTTTTCAGTCATGAAGAATTTATGTTTTTTGAGGAAAACATTTCAGGAATTTTCTCCATATAGTGGACTTTTATGGAGCCCATGAGTTTCAACCTCCAAAAAGCAGTTTCAATGCAGCTTCAAAGGGTTATAAACAATCCCAGCCGAGGAATAAGGGTCTTATCTTTTTTTTTTAAAATACAAATAAAAATGTATCTACTTTTCAACCTCAAATGTTCGTCTTGTCTAGTTCTACCTTGCACATACGTACTCTGTGTAGTCTCGTTCAAGACAGTTAGGGTATATTGAAAAACTCCCATCTTATTTTCTCCTCCAACTTTAAAATTGTGCTACATTTTATCATTTTATCATTTTTATCATTATCGTTTTATCATTTTTTTGCAAAGGGCATTTGACCTTGTAAACACTGGGTCGGTACTTCTGCAGCAACGTAAGAGGATTTTGAAGTTGGATGAGAAAATGAGATGGGAGTTTTTCGACATACTCTAACTACATATTAAACCAGAATGCACATAGTGCACGCAGAGCTAGACAAGACGAGCATTTGAGGTTAGAAAGTATATACCTTTTTAAAAATTTTTAGAAAATGGCCGATCGTTTTGCTAGATAAGACCCTTATTCCTCAGCTGGGTTCAATTAGAGCCCAAGAGAAGTTTAAACATACGGGCACCATAGAAGTCCAGTATATGGAGATAATTCCTGAAATGTTTTCCTCAGAAAAACATAATTTTCTTAGCAACTGAAGAAAGAAAGACATGAACATCTTGGATGACATATCTTGGATGAGATTCTTTGACTTTTAAATTTCACCACTTCCAATCTTGTATTTTCGGTTTCCTCCTCATTTAGCACACAGTTTTATCTAAAGTTAGTTTCCGTATGCTTACTACAAGGACAATCCCCCTGAAACAACCTGGGGTTAAGTGCCTTGCTCAAAGGCTCAGTGGTAATAGCTCATGACTCGCTTCTTTTAAGATTCAAACCAGCAACCCTACCTTTATTCATTTTCAAAGCTTCAGCCACACCAGCCAACACTGACATAAGAAACATTCACTAACCATCTTTTTATAACAATATCTTGCCCTCACAGTTCTCTCTTTGTCACTAAAGAATAAAATTAGCAGAGAAACATATTATTTCCATCTGTTAAATATTTATGGCTCTATACAATCAAGTGGTCAAGCAGAAAAGTGAAGCTTCCAAGTAATTTAATACAGTATAATTCTTTCCTCCAGCAGAGCAATGGGTAATTGCATTTACAGCTTTGACACCTGAAACTCTTCCAATATGATTCATTATGATACCTCAGCTCAGTTGAATAAGGGAAACAGAAAAAGATGCATTATTGAACTGCAAAAAGAAGTCAGATGACTCTATCTATCTATCTATCTATCTATCTATCTATCTATCTATCTATCTATTTATCTATCTATCTATCTATCTATCTGTATTCGTCCATCCATCTGAAAGGCCTATAAACATTTAAACTTCAATATTAAATTTCAATATTTCAGAACTTTCCCAAGACTTTGTCAAGCCACTATTCAGAATTTGTTCTGACAAATGTGCTTTTTTGTTAAAAATGACAGTTGAATGAATTTCTTTGAATTTCAGTCTATTCAGTTCAAATAGCTTTACTGGCATGACTAGAGCACATTTTGTATTTATATATGTATATATAATAGCAAATTTGGCATTATCAGTGTCCTTGCATAATGCATTTAAAAACACCAGGTGTTGATGGCATCTGCCATGAATGTTTGTTTAGTTGTATAACCATTTTTTCCCCCTCCAAATTTTTTGGGCCATATCTAGCAGTGAGTCTCAGAGTGTATTTGTCGGCTGGGGGTGTGTGTCTGGGTCTACGTGCTCATTTGCAAGGCTGTGAGTGAGAGCTGCAGAAGGAGATTCAGCTACATTAAGACTAGCCCCATTCATCACCGGCTGCTCTGCATTCAAAGCACATGGCTCCTCTTAAATGCCAGCTAAGCAGAACAGGCCCTAGAACAATGAGAGAAAAGCAAATTAAAAACATTTATTTATAGTTACTATCCCAGGCTAAGTCAGGCTGACTGAGTAATGAAGCAGCTCTCCGCTGTTTGCTGTGCTGCGCTGCTATTTGTCTCTGCTCTTTACTCTAATACGCAGTTTGGGAGGCAACAGCTGTTAATCTTAACCAGCGCTGCTTCAGTCCTGTCTCTCTATCTCACTAACCAGGCTGCATTTGTGTTTCATCTTTACTGCCATGTCAGAGAAACTTTTGTCAGAGCATTTATAATGTACTGACTTGATAAGACATTACATTGTAAATCGTACGTTTGTACCATATCTACTAAAATAGCTAACACAGGTAATAGTCAAGTTTATGCATGTATGCTATTTATTTATTTTCACTCTTAAAGTGTATAGTTTATGTGTCTATATTTATACTAATTCAATTAATTCAGTTAAATTAATCTCATTACCTGTGAGATTTTCTGTCATATGACTGGGTGACTTCCTGTCATGTGATCAGGAGACTGTCAAGTGGCCATTTTAAGCACACAAACAAAACAATGTAAAAAGTGTACATTTATACTAAAGAAGCATGTTTCCAACACACACCATGCATCTAATAACATCCTCGTCTGTGGAGTTTCGAGTAGGGAGTAAATGTTGAACCTCGAAATATTTCTCTGTTTGGATTACCTTCGTACACAGTGGATTATATATCGCTCAGGACATAAACAGCGCTGGAGGGATCAATTCTCTGCTTGTGTGAGTATACATGTTTATATTAACCCAGAAGACTGCTGTGGACATTTAGGGGCATTGATTCAATTTTGGTTCAACATTGAAACTGACTCGTGGAGTTGTAGGCCGGATCTATTATTTGTGTTTGGGGTGATTGTTATACCACTTTTGTTGAAGTCTGAGGTCGAACTATAATGATGTTTTTGACTTTTTAATGTGGGTCTTTTAGTAACTAGGAAATTTCTTTCTATTTGTAACAATTCAACTGTGAAGTAGCACCTTAATGTTTTTGTCCATAGTTATTGGACTGCAGGCAACTTGCCTGGCCAAAACACACTTACCAACAGCAGGTAGCATAGAATAAGTAAGAAGCTGTTCGTACAAGACATGTCCATGCATTCAAAATCAGTTGGATGGAGCAGAAAGCAGTCTGCCTTGGAAAACTTGATAGTGTGGACTGTAGGCTAGTAATAGAGGGTTTGCACTTATGTCATGATTTGGTCAGTTACCCGGATGCGTGGCCATACTGGCAATACTCGGATGTAAACAACAGCATGGATTGCACCGTTAATGTACTACTGAATATGTTGTTCTGCTAATTTATGCTGTATAAACCAGGGAAAAACATGGAAAAACAACTGCTAATTCGTATAGAGAAGGACTTAATAAGCAGGAAAGAGTGCAATATTTTGAGAGACTAACGTTAATAGGTTGTAAAGATACGTATGAGCAGTATTAATTAAGATATTAGCCTAATATTTCACCCACCTGACTGGAAATGAAAAGAACAAACATGAATGTTGTCAATATTCTTGCCTTGGAAATCCTGGTTCAGTTTGGCCAACCATAAACGCCTTTTGTTCCTCAAACAGTTTTTGCACTCTTCTCCTTGATTTGTTATAACTTGGCAGTCTATAGTACTCAATGTTTTTCCCCTTTCAACCGATTAGTACAGCCCAAAACATGATGATAACTGATCATTTTTAGCAGCAATTATCAGCAAAGTATGCAAGTTTTCTTCAGTTCTGTGGCATTGTTTACATTCAGTACTGCCAATATGGCCGACGTGAAAGCACTCTATAGGGTTACGCTTAAGTCTTATCAGTTGATCTTAAACGAACTGATCTTTTTTTTTTTTGGAAATGGTGCCATATGAGAACCATTTTGGGTTCCCTATATGAACCTTTCACTGAATAGAACCTTAAAATAACCTTTTTTTCCTCCCTAACGAAGTGTGAAGAACATCTATTATTTTTAAGAGTGATACATTTGTGTGCTGCAGTAGTGCCTTTGTTTTTTTTAGCAACTGTTGATGTGATTTACTGCAGTTAATTTGATTGAGTAATCAGTACATATAATTAATTCTGTTTAAAATATTAATTGTTTGACAGCATTAGTATTGATGTATTAGAAGTTAAACCCGGTTCCACAAAATGTTTGCAAGTCTTTCAGTCATTGTTAAAGCGTTAATGTGGATTAATGCCATGCCGTGTTCGTTTCCTCCTCAGCTGGCTGACAGCGTAGTCAGAACCAGTCTGCTTCATGATATTCACTCTGTATTTTGTTGCTGACCTGAGCATTCTGCGATCTGGAGGTGGACAGAGAAGTTGTATGGTTCTTTGCTCTGATGAGCAATAAGTGCAGAGGTGTCGAGTTGGCAAATGTCAGGGGTCAAAATGTATTGTGACAGCACAGTTTGCAGACATCTGGCCCAATTAAGAGAAGGTTGAGCTCATCACTTCACCTGCACATGGTTTCTAAAACAGAGATGTGGGAACAACACACTTCTCTTAGGAAAAGAGTGGAAATACACAGAGGCCACATAAGACACTGCTCCAGATTGATGACTGTTTCACCCAATCAGTCTTGCCAAAATATTACAATGATCTAGAAAGAAATTTAACTGCAAAAAATGTATATCTTATGTGTGTATAGTATGTATAAAGTATTTCATTGTGCTCAGCTCTCCAGTCACAAACTCTATTTCTATAAATGCTATGTGTGGCACTGATGCTCACAGATAATTCATCCGCATTGTGTGGTTTTGTCTCTGACTTCTAGAGTTATGTTTTTTCTTCCATTGTAGCAACAACATAATGTTGCAATCTGTGGTTAAAGAGCTTCTTCAGAATAGGATTAAACAATAACAAGGAAATTAAATTGTTGTTTATGATTCAGCATGTGGCGCACAAACCACTATGATGGTGACACTCCAACCACACACTGTAAGTAGTTTTGAAAATCACACAGCTGCTTTCAAAAAAGCTTTTCTAGAAACAAACTTTAACCATGTTTAGTGGCATATAGCGCAATGATCACTGTTTTTAATGTCACTTTGTATAAATTTTTATTGAGTGGGTGGAAGTAAATAACCACCCTGTTCAACTCTTTCTTTAATACAGTATCTAAAGCTGGTAAAGTCTGATTCTTTCAAGTGAATAGTTTATCCGAAACAGTAGGGCTGGGTTTTGACAAAAATGTCAGGATTCAACTCGATTCTGACTCACAAGCTTCTAACTGAATTTCAGATTTGAATCAATTCAGTTCAGTATTGACTATTTTGGATATATATCAGGTACAGTACATGCCAGATTTTCTTAAGGAAAAATTAGTTACAGTTAGGTTAACTGATTTATACACTAACGCTTAAACTCAATTACGTTTTTATAATAATAAATGTACATTTACATCATTATATTTCTACTCCAATTCGTTTTTTATAAGCATAAACAAATTTATAAAAGTCAAAACGTAATGGATTCGTTCAAACATAAATTAAACATTGAAGAACAGTTAAAAAAAAAAGTTATATGCTGCATATGTTTAACAAAATGCTCTTCTCTAGAGTTCATTTTTCTAGCCCACTGAGTTTATTGTAACCTAATGTTTTTTTTCTGAGGTAAATTACAAGTTGTTATACTGACATCTTTCCGTGGTTGAAAAAAATGATTAAGTGATTACATGAGACATGATATGGATTTTGGTTAGTTGTACTCTTTCTTTTAACGTACCTTTGGATGTTTATTCATGTGTATTTCATGCTGAAGCTAGTGTGAAAGCAGAGAAGACGATCCGTTCACATGGAATTTGTATTGCCGCTTATCTTGAGCTGAGCCGCTACAGTGATCTGTCACTCCACATTAAACAGCACCAAAACGGTATTTGAATACTGTAATAAAATAGTAAGAATTTAAAATTTGAGAAATTTTGTTTCATATCAAAAGTAACAAAGCAATTTCTTGGATGGTGGTGCGCTACAATGTTCTGTTCATTAACTGAAAGCAGCCTAAACTAATTGAATCTTGGGATTTAAGAATCAATACCATTGTGTAAAAATGAATAAAATCGAGAAATTTATATTTTTTCCCAGCCCTACTAAACAACCATTTCTGTCAAATGTCGTGTTGAAAAGTCAGATTTATTCCAGTGAATTGGTTTGTCATAAACAGTTCTCTTTCTAATGGGATGTTTGATTCATTCTAGTAAATTGGTTTGTTCGAATCGATCTTGTAAATGAACAGAATAAAAAGCAAGCAATTCGAGTCCCTGCCTGTGCTATGTTTTTGACTAGGTTATATAAAGTACTATATATAATAGGCAGACATCTGCTTGTTTCTGACAAGACCTGTTGCCAGGTCTCTCCTCCATTTTAATTGAAAATACAGCCTCAGCAGCCATTTATAAGTACTATTAATTAATAGCAAACAGTAAAAATTATATTTTAAAAAATAAGCTTTTAGAAAAGCTCAACACTACAGTCTCTGTGGTCATGGTGTCTTGGACACCAATAATTTAACGATTCATAAAAAAATGAATCACTGTCGGGATAAAGGTTAGAATCATGATTTTCAATAGTACAGCTCATGAAGAGTGTATATTAGTTATTTGCTTTTGAGATATGAAGGAGCATTTGGACCCAGAAACTGTAATATTAAACTTAACAACTAGACAGCAAGAGTGATTTGGTAGTATGCTATTTTGAATTTAGCCAAAAAAGGATTTTTTAGGATGAACCATTTCACTATAATGAATCTGAATTTGAAACAAAAGAGAGAACGTGGTTTCAGTGAGTTTGTTCGATTTAACTTAACTTTAGGTAAGTGTTGATGTATTTATTTAGTTACTCCCCAACATTAATGTTAAAATCAATAGCCAGTTAGCTCCATTCAATACCGGACAGATAAAATAATGACTTGCCTTACTTTGTTCTTTCCTGTGTTTACTTGGAAATGTTTCAAATAATAGAAGTTAAATGGGTTGCAAATGACAATACACATTGATTTTAAGCACAGTAACACAGTGGGTTACACACTGTCCTCTATATACTGTATCTTTTATGCATAACCAAGAATGCTGAAATTGACCAGTTACTTCTGAAATGTTTTAATGGTTTCTTTGCTTATACTGTGCACTAAAAAGTGATAGTCACTTCACTGTTTATTTAGTTACTCCCCAACAATAATGTCAAAATCAATAGCCATTTTGCTCCAGTCAATACCATATGGATAAGAAAATTACTTTTTTCTTGGTGAATATTTTGCTTCACATGGAATTATGTCAAATTATAGAAGTAAAATAGGCTGCAAATGACAATTCACATTGGTTTTAAGCACAGTAACACAGTAGGTACTTGCTGTCTTTTATAACTTCCATTCATTACCATGAATGCAGGAAACATTGAACAGTTACTTCTTGATGTTTTTAGGACACACAGCATTGTATTCCACGTTGTCACGCTCTGTTTAGCAGATCAGCAAAGGGTTTGATATAACATGCTATATCTTCCTGCACTAAAGGCAACAAACACCCAGATCGACATGGCTTTTCATGTTGCCTTTGCAGGTGGCACAGCTAGAGTAGCAGACTACATGTAGATTATGGGTTCAGCACCATGGTGAGCACCATCAGAGGGTGCGTCTAAAGTTCAGCACATGCTCCGTTATTGTGCAGGATCTCTCTCGGGTTGCACCTAACTGCACTGGTGCTTGTAGGAACCGTAGTTTTATTTTCACCTGCTCTCAGTCTCAGAGCACTGCGCCCAATGAGTGAGCAGCAACCTTCCTCACAGAGCCTGCGTTGTTCCTCTGAAACATGATGAATTATTTAGAGCCACGCTCCTATTAACGGCAGTGTCCCGCAGCTCTATCCGCTCTGCTCTGTTCTACCGGAGCTGGGCGGCGAGCACTGAGCACTGTGGCATGCTGGTACCAGCGGTGCTGCCATCACAGACTGAAATCCATCGACAGGTCATGCAATCTCTTGCTTTGTGTTTTAATTAGTCCAACTCGTATAAAAGAAAGTGAGAGGGACAAAAATAAAATGATGACCTTTTTTCCCTTTTGAATCTCACTTGAGTCATCATCTGGTCGTTATGATTGTTTGGCATGCATGTAAAAGCCTTTTAGTGCTTTTATCAGGCAAGACAATAATACAAATCAAGCTTTTTTTGCTCCTCATTAACGGCATTTGAGCTCTTTATTTTCTCTGCGCAAGTTCTGTAATGAGTTGACACATGCACCACCTACATGCTGCCTGTCTGTGTAAATGATGGCCAGAGAGTGCAATTTTTCCTTTAGAAGAGATGCTGTTTTCCCATCAAAGCTGTAGAACTAAAGAATGGGCGGCTGTAACTCACTGGCCTGACATTACTTTGTCCTTGCTTTGGATGAAGGAGAAAGAGCCCCTCTCAAAGGCTTGTCCCCCTAATGAGGCCCACCCAAGGGACTGGAATGGGGTATATCTACCTTTCTATTTGTGAGGAGGTGGCAGGAATATGGACTGGCCTAATGTATTCTTTAAAGCTAGAGTAGGCCATTTTTTTCCAGAAACATTTTTGTTATACTGGTTAGTAGTCAGTTCACGTCTAAATAGCAATTAATAATTAAAGTGGTCTATATATGTCTATAGAAAGTCAGATTCTGTTACAGAAGTGCAAACCAAAATTCGAATACTTACCAAAATACACAGAGACAGACAACGGGGTAAAACAAGTATAAACACTGGCAGAGTTTTTACAAGATTTTGATGGAATTTGATGGAATGTTTGGGTTTAAATCGATACAACAAACTTGCAGCACTTCTTCACAACAGGTAAGTTAAACGTTAAAGGTATTCCTAATATTTTGGACTTTTTATTGAATAAAGTCTACTTTTACCGTTTGAGACATGCCTTCACTTTTTTAGACCTGTGAGATTGATGTGTTTATGATGTTTGAGTTGGGAAAGGTGTGATTGATAATGTCTACCCTAGCTTTACCATTCAAGGTATGAGTTTCAGGAGTCCACTAAAACAAACATGGATTACTTTAGGATAACTGCTAGGGGTGGGCGATATACTGGTAGACACGATTAACTGGTTACACGCTCATGTGACATTGCTGTGCTACAGTACATGGTCATGAAAACGTGTTGTTTGAATCCGATTTTAAACATTGCCAATTTAAAAAAAACAAAAAAAACAAGAGATTTTAACCCTGGGGTCAAAGGTCTTTCTCATATTTTCTTGATGACCGTGAAAAGAATATAAATACTTAATTTACATCATTTTTGATTATACAGATAAAAATAAGATATCATTATCATATCATATCATAAGATATCAACCGCAAAGGGTCTATTTTTATTTGCGTAAAGTCATAATAGCAACAAAACAATGTGCTTTTTTAAAAATAAAAAAAATAAATAAACAGGGTGCGTTCTCTGCCGTCTCTGTCTCTGTCACCTAGATTTCTGTCACCTCTCTTCACAGACACGTAAATAACCTGAATCTCAGCAAATACTTGCCTCAAAGACATGCAAAGCTTAAAATGTCTACTTTTAAATGAAGTAAATCACGTCCTAAAACAAATATTCTCTGATAAAGTAATCCGTATGAAACCAGTGCAAGCTTGACGGGGTTGAAATGCAATCAGCAGCGAAAGAGAGCTCATTTCACTGTATGCATGTGAAGAATATCTGTTTTCTGAATAATTTTTATAAGTATATTTTTCTTGCGCAAAAATATGTAAATATCTGATGACTTAATATGTGCAATTCACCTTTATTCCTCGAGGTGGCCCTGTTTGATTGACAATAATGACATGATGTTTCACTCATAATTATCGTAGGCATAAATCAAAAGAATATCATCAGCAGATATTTAATTGGTTTGAATGGCTTTACTGCAGAGCAGTACACAGTAAAATATAAATGTCACTGTTGTTTGATGGTGGATGAGATGAATAAGCTGCCAGCGATCACAGTATTGACTATGAAGTCATTAAAAACGATGGTTTTGAGAATATGTTTGAGATCGCAAATATGAGCCAGATGCCAAATGTACTGTGGAAGTGTGTTCTGACGATGACGGCGATGGTAAAATCACCTGCTCAAATTGAACCCTTCTGAGTTTCAAAAAGTAATGAAATTTGCTTTATTTTATTCTTCTGTAACTGTTCTTAAAATAACAAGAGTGTTTTTATTTTTTTATTTTTTTTTTTTTGCTATTGCAGAAGTTAGAGATCCATCCGTGCTGGATATATAGGTCCGGGTCGCTAAAGACCCGAATATGTAATAATGATTGGCAAAACATTGCATTTATGGGTTAATAAGAAGAATTATTATATTTAATTAAATTTTTTGTCCTACTAATGTTTTGTTTCTATTTCGTTTCTTTTCTTTTTTTTTTTTTTTTTTCCAATCGCTGACTGTTTACTTGTCTTCAGTGAGCTTGAGCAAAAATAACAATATTGTTACTGTAACATAAAATTACTCATATCTTGATATGAGATTTTGGTCATATCGCCCACCTCTAATCACTGTGTATTTGTATGCTGAGTGTAAGCGTTTGTCTGTTGCTTGTCTGCGCAGTATTTGCCATTCTGTTATTGTGTGCTTTTAATTGGCATCACAACGTAATTAGAGAAAATTAACAAAGGCAGATGTTAAAGGACAATTCGCAATGTCATCTGTTGGAAAAGCGGAAATAATCTTTGCATAAAATTGGAATCTGATGTCAAAAGCTGATTTGGCTGGTGTCTTTCAGGTCTAATATGTATTTTGTGATAGACACTAACCCTTTTTTCCATCTCCAAGCCTGGCTTTATCTTCCTTTTGAGGATCTGTCAGGAATTTAGTCATTTAGACATTGATATAAAGAATCATAATTGTCTAAGGTTAAATGCCAAATGCTGAAATGTTCCTCTGGCTGCATTTGGCAATGAGGTTCTTGATCTGGCTTAGTGTTGTTGTTTTCCTCCTTGCTGAGGATTTTCCTCCATCTCCTGCATAGGGTTGAACAGGAGGCCACTTAATTCCTCTGACATAAAGAGGGGGCTTTTATGTTCCTGTGCCTCCATGTGCTCCTTGGGTGCCTGATTATTCTGAGAGGGAGAAAATGAGGGCTCAAGTTGTCATCTGCATGAACGAACAGATCCCACCTTTAATTCTGTGGCACGGTGATATTTGCATGAAACTTTGGCCAATTATTCTCTTCGGCAACACATGGCACAGAGCGTTACACGTGGCTGGAGAGAGCGGGTGTCAGATTTGGAGCCCAGTCAGGGGCTAGCTTGTTTACAGTGCTGTCATTTAAGGTTAGAGTTTGAAGGTGAGAACCAACGCTGTTACATTTACTGCTTTTAGCTTTAATAAAACTGTTGTAATGCTTAAATGTCATTTAATCAAAACCAGAAATGATTTTCAGCATTCAACAATTAGCTAGCATTTATGTACTTATGGGACTGATAAAGGGACATCTATCTATCTATCTATCTTAGCATCTTGTAAAGCGAAAAGCTTTTGGATGACCTGAGGGTGAGTCAGTTTTCAGCAATTTTCCATTTTTTGGGTGAACTTTTCCTTTAATTATACATCTTTACATTCTTAACCTGTTCCCTATTTCAGTCAGGGTCCAACTCACCTTGTATCAACATGTTTTCTTGTTCATAAGATTTTCATAAGATGCATCTATTTCTGACAGGTGAGGTGTAAAATAAAATAGACAGTTTCAATCTCCTATTTCCTTAGGCATGTTGAAAGCTCTAGAAAAGCTCTTATTCTTCATTTAACTGAGCTCCCCAATTAAGGCCAATCTGGCATTAAGACTGTCATTTTCCAAGATCTGCACCGAGTCAGAAATATCATTTACAAAATCCTCTGTCTCTTTCCCTGACAGTAATTACCAGGTACACTTTGCTCAGCTGCAAAGAACTGTCATATCACTAAAAGTTAAAGTAATTAGATATGACTGAACAGGATTAAGATTTTGTGTTTTAGGCTTGATTCGGTCTGCTGCTCATAGATGTATGATGTTTAACAAATATGCTGCTCTCTTTGACATCATTTTCTGGCCATAATGCGTCTTTTATGCCTGAATTACAACATCATATTTCAGACCTTGTTAGAGAGCGGAGGCGTTGATCTTAAAAACATGAGACGTTTAAAAAAAAAACATTCATTGGGTCACTCAACAATTAGCATCGTTGCTCAATGCGGTCTGTGCTTTGGAAATTTGCCTGTTCATTATCTGGAAATCCAACAACAACCTGCCAGTAGTTGCTTCATCTGGAGTGGTTAATGCACACTTGAAATTAAAGTTCAAGTGTGCATTAATCCTTGCCAAACAGCGATGGGGAAAACTGAATAAATCTCAAATGGAATTCATGTTGTCCACATAAAAGACTCGAATACTCAGCAGAGCGTGGTGACATACCATCCCGAACGAGGACTGTGCTCTTTTGTACAATAAGGAAAAGTAATGATTATTACTCTGTATTGGTACTGTACAAAATGCAGTTTGCAAGACATATGTATTGCCATACGGTTCATGCACAATTAGCATTTTCAATTAAATAGAGCCATTTGCTAATATGCTGAGAAGTGTTCTCTATCATTAATCATGTTTTGCCCAGTTTCCTAAAGGACGTGATTCTCCATTATTACAATATGAAAGATTTCTAATTGTGCTTCAGCAATTACCTCTAGGACTTTCTCCTGAGGCCCTAACACTGGAAATGACTGGCCTCTAATATTGACCCAAATGCATTTAATCAACTGGCTGAGGTTGCTTAGAAGGGTAATCACACTTGCAATTAAAAATGTATTACCATCCCTGGCATTAGCTCTTTAAATGCTGAAAACAAGGAGTTGTTCACTAGCTTGATTAGCACAGAGGGCTGACTGAGTTGGCCTCGGCTGCCCGCCTGCCAGCTTCCACTGTTCACATTGTACTCCACTTCTGTTGAACATGCAAATGTGCAAATCAGCAAATCAAACAATACATTACATTATGCTCCATTCATTTGGCAGGCACTCTCACCCAGGGCAACTGGAAATGCTGGTAGGTGCAGAGTGCATTATAATGAAGGGGATATGAATTGGAAAGGATTGCCTGAGCGTACATCTCTGCGCAAGAGATATGACTTAAAGTTATGAACGGCTAATTTTGACATCCCTTTGGGAGATTTTGACTCGCAAACCCAGAAAAGTGTTTTATTACCTGGGTGAGAGGCAAAGAGGAGTCGTTTGCTCAAAAAAAGTTTTTTTGCTGTTATTTTTAGAACCTTGCTGACTTTTATTAAGTGGACAAAATCAGCTCTTCCACAGAAGAAAGTCACACAGTTTTAGAACAACATGAGTAAATGATGTACTATCCCTTTAATATTGGCTGTAGCATCCAAATTTATGTTGGGTTTTGAATTACTGTGGAACTAGAAATAGTCACCCTTTATAAATCTACTCCAGTCACTCCTTAAGTGCCTCTTATGAACTTACAGGCCAACCCATCGAATGGATTCTTTTAAAACTGTTCATATGAAATAATAGTACACATGCATGCCTCAAGAACGTGTCGTCAATTACAGCACTGGAAGCTTTGAGGCTAAGCATCGCGGGCAGTTAATAATTATAAAATTTATTGAAAATGTCACAATATAAATCATCATTTATCACCATCTTGCACATATGTAACCTATCCTACTTGAGGGATGCTCACGCGGTTGCCGCGTGTATACATTACCGCCGGGAGAGAGCTTGTAAAGTGATGCTTTCCTCAGCCACATTTGATCCTTTTTCACACAAAACATGGGGATGTGTGAAGGCATTAATTGGCTCATTAATATGTTCGCTCTTCTTCACAAATGAGCTGTTAATGTTCTTTTTAGGACCCTTTCAGACTCTTATCTGAACCTAAATTCAGTGTATCCGCTTGAAAGTTGGTTTATGGCCTTCATACGGTGTCTGTGTTGTATTCAGCCAACACCCAGATCCCTCGCTCCCTCTGCACTTCCTAACTCTGATTGGCAGTTGAGTTCGTCGTGCCTCCGTGAAGCAGAAAATATGGGCCGCATTGTGCCAGGAGCAGACGGCCATCTCCTAATCAGTTGTGATAGTCTCGTAATTAATGGGATTTGTTAATTGGGTCTCTCATCCCCGGGGGTGTCAGCCGTGAATATTCATGGAAGGATCCCGTTAACCTCCTCCCGCAATCAACCAACCTTCTCCGCACTTCAGACATCATTCTATTATTTTTGACAATTTTTTTCCCACTGTTTTGCTGTTGTCTTCATCGCCATGACAACAAATCTATCAGTGGGCCTCTAATATGAACCTGGCAGTCAACACCTTCTACATGTTTAGCACACCACAATGCCAGCTAATTCCCACAATGCCTTTCACTGACAGGCAAAGCTCAGCCAACAATTTCCATTTACCCCTGGATGTCGAGGCATCATAATTGCATTCCGGATTTTAAATGTGCCCGTGAGGTTCCAATCAGGTTACATCGGCTCTTTAATGCACCATGGCAGGGCCAAAATTTCAGTGCTCACATCTGGAGCAGGCCATAAACAGTCCATTAAAACTGGGCCAGAGAAAAGCATGTTAGTGTGAATATCCAAGATCTGCTGCCATTTGTTTGTTTTTGATCCACGCAGTATGTTATTCTTTTGATCAAATTTTGATTAGCGTCATACATTTCCTAATTCTATCATTATTAGCCATTGTTCTTGTTCTTTCAGTACTGTTTTTTTTCTTACATCAATGCACTTGGCAAATGATTTTATGCAAAGGGACTTGCATTGCATTCATGAATTGGGAATCAGTTAATGGGTCAATGACTTTGCATGATAAAGAAAAGGACAATGATTTTAAGAGGCGGGAACGATACACTTTTAGGCATGCAATTTACAAGAAATGTTATGACCTAATGAGGTATATATATATATAGATATATACCTCATTAGATATATATATATATATATACACACACATATACAGAAAAACTATACTTTTTTTTTTTATATAATTTTTAACTCATAAATATCAATCAATTTTTTGAGCAGTCACATGACCTGAACTAATCCTGTCTTCTCATAAAAATGTCAAATTATCTAATATTTTCAATGATTCATTGGTTTTGACACACAACAATAAGGATCTGCAGGGATGTTCTCTGTGATATCTTTTTTTTTTTTTTTTTTTTTTTTTTGTCGTTCTGCATGTTGATTTTAGCACATAAGATTGATTTATCAATAATGTGATGATGCCAATAATTTTCCTTTTCATTTAATTAATTAATTTATTTATTTTTAACTTTAAGTTCCCCAAAAGATATCATAATTAATTTGAATTTATAAATGAAAAACATGCTCATCATAGGACATACAGTATATCATCATTATATGTAAAATGTATATGTATTAAAAAAACAAAAAAAACATCACGTCATAATCGCTGGGAATTTAACCCATACCCTTGGTGCTGCTAGGCTGTTTAGCAGGCTACAGGACCACTTTTTGCAGTTTAGCAGAATGGAAGTAGCAAAATGCCCCTGACAATTAATTGTCCTGACCCTTTTAATTTGAACTTGGCATTTACTAAACGGGATGTTTTTGCAGAGGTAGTCTAAATTCTCCTCATTTGAACTACCCTGCGCTGAAGTACTGAGAATGTCAGAGCAATGAAACAGATGCAGAGACTTCCGTGCCAGAGACAGGTAATCAGTCACTCACGTCAGCGGGGGCGGGACACTGGGTTGCCTTGAGATCTCATTGCTCAAGGGTCCTGTCCATTTTGACACAAACTGGCTCAGTGTCAAGCACCATAGATGCAGTCCATGCCCTCTGGGGCCCTCAAGGACAGAGGAGAGGTGGCCTTGAGCACAGAGGCAGTTTTAGACCAGGGACAACTAGGAGTAACCTGGTGGAGAAGGGCACTGCAGGACTAGGACAGCCAGGGGTAACCCAGCAAATTCTTTTAGAGCAGAATAGTGAAGGGTAAACTAATGTTAGGAGCCATTTTTAGCATAGGTTAGTGAAGGACATGGTATACAAACTAGTGTTAGAAGTGGCTTTAGAATAGAATGAGGGAAGGTTGTGCTGTGTAGGGCAGCACAATTAAGGGCAACTAGGAGATACACTGTAGCAATATATTACATTAATAATACATATAATGATGATGCCAAAAAGGGCAGTCAACCGTTTGCTAATGCTTTTTGACAGTCCTGGCAGCTGTGTCGCTTAATTTAAAGTGCTGATTTCTGTAAAAGCTTCACGATTCATTAATGAGGAATAACGAACCAAAAGCATTCTACTTATTTAGCAGATTTTGAGGTATCTGTGACGCATGGCATCCTTTGTTGCTGAGTTCACAAAGCTCTCTCTACAGGACAATTGGACATCTAAAACCCAATTTGGGGGATATCTTTGTCAGTTACTTTATAAGTTCCCAAAGCTATGGGACCCATATGTTGTGTTCCTTCTATAGCTCATGTAGGTGATATGGTTGATTTAAATTTGTATCTGACTCCATATGCTTTTGGGGTGCTTTTGCTAATCTGGTGCCTCTCAGAATTCTGGGTACGGCGTAAGAACTTCACAGTGCATTGGAAACTGACAGGTGTAAAACTAGAAGAGAAGATATATATGTATTATTTTTGTGAGGTACTACACCAGGGGTGGCGAAAGTCGGTCCTGGAGAGCCGCAGCCCTGCATAGTTTTGCTTCAACCCTAATCAAACGCACCTGAACAAGCTAATCAAGGTCTGAAGGGTTAGTAAAAAGCAACAGGCAGGTGTGTTTTAATTAGGGTTGGAACTGAACTCTGCAGGGCTGCGGCTCTCCAGGACCGGAGTTCGCCACCCCTGTACTATGCTATCGTTGGGGTTTTTAACTAGCACTCCTAGGGGTCTGTAAAGGAACTGCAGGGGATCAGTGGGGAAGAGATATAAAATGTAGAATTTTCTTGTCTTTTCTAGCTATGTGAATGAACATTTTCTAATTAATACAATATAATTTCCGTTCAAAACTTTAAGGTCGATAAATACGTTAGGTTTCATGCTCACCAAGGCTGCATATATTTTATTATAAATGCTGTATAAACAGTAATACTGAGAATTATTATTATTACATTTAATATAGCTGTTTTCTATTTGCATATATTGTAAAATCTATTCCTGTGATAACAAAGCAAATTTTTTAGGATTATTTGATAATTATAAAGTTAAATGAATGTGTTTTAATTAGTAAAAACATTTTGGGTCATTCCGTGTTAACTCAACCAGAGGTCCCCACTCAAATTTTTGATTTTGATCTTTTTTTTCCTTTTTTTTTTTCTGTAGAAAGACAGAACCCAAATTAGTGGGGTGTAAAATGGTTTTAGAAAGATGTCAGCATCATTATTTTATTTTTATAAGGAGATTGGTAGATCTTTTAGTAAAATATGTTGACTTCAGCTATTTTTGTTTCATAATATGCTAACAGTGACAGTTCAAAAATGGTAAAAAGACCTCAGAGAACTTGTTAGTGTGCCTGTAACTCAAGAAGTATAGAAGATATCTTAATATCTCTTTAGATTCTGGTTCTTAACAAACTTTTCTTTTGGTATCTTCATTTTAAAGACCCACAATGGTTCACTCCCGGAGAAATGGAAATTTTAATGCGGCTTCATGAGTAAATTGGTAAATTGTTAACATTTTTAGTAGTCAAAAACCAAATGTGGGTCACTTTGCATATAGCTGATACTTTGTCTTGTATCGCCTTTTTTCTATTAGCTCACTTGCAAATAACACACATCTGAGTGTCATACATATTCTTTTTCTCAAAGTTGTCATGCCTGTAACTCTAAAAGTATTCAATATATCTTAATATCCTTCTAGATTCTCATTCTTAATAAACTTTTCTTTTAGAAATCTCATTTTTAAATAACTATATGGTTCAGTCCCAGAGATATTGGGTAATGGATTTGGTGGATTCATGTGTGCCAGAGTGGCAAAAAATATCTGTCTAGCTGACTATTTTTGTGTTAGCTGTAACCACCTTTAAGTAGCTCATTGAAAAGAGATGGGTCTTTGAGATCTGGACACAGACATAGACTCTGGATTGAAGTGGGGCGCTGTTCTTACTGAGAGGAGTAGAAGTAGGTAATTATGTCATGCTGTGCCATAATTGGCACTGTCAAAATTGCCATCAGTTTGACAGAAAAAGCCTAAAACACCAGGTCAGTCGGGAGAGAAAGGATTTGACACTTATATTTGAAATATATGTTTACTCATACTCTACACCTGTGTAAATGTTTTATCAAAAGCATTTTAATTGCAGTATAACAGGAACAATATGCACAGTACTTAGTACGCTACATTTGAGCTGTCATCCTCATCCAGAGCTCAGAGCTTTTGTTGTCATGTGGGTAGTTAACATGGACATAATCAAGTTTGATTAAAATTTTTTAGAAGTATGAGAAGCAAAAACATATTATTATGTATCTGTTGTAACTGTCAAAACATACATTATAGTGCTGTCATGAAACATGCTCATCTTCTATTTCTCTTAGCTTGAGACAAAAGAAAAGGTGACAGTATCTCCAGTTAGTGAACAGAGCAAGAACAGATGCCTGGTTTGACAGTGTACTGTGGAAATTTTTTAGGGAGCAAACATTTTAGTGCACTCAGCTTTACCAACTGCAAATTCCCTAGGCAGTGCCCTGACTACTGAACTAGGGAGCTGATGGAGACACTTCCGAGATTTGACCTGAAGTTCTTGGCTTCGTCCTAAGATTTTGCCTGAAAAACTGCCTGTCTGAAAATCAGCTTGCTAAAATTTTATTTAAGGCAAATTTAGAGACAATTCTGAAGGACATGTTCAATTTTCAACCATCTTTCTATTGGTACAGTGTCGGTAGTAGATTTAAGTCACCAGCGTGTGCTCTTTTATCATGTTACCTGCACCCATATCTCCCTGTTTTGCATCATCCGGCAGACTTTTGGCAGCTCCAGAACTTTTGCTGACAAATAAACAGAGATCTGGGTGCAGGTAACATGGAGAAAGTATACACATTGTTAATTTACATATACTACAGATATTGTAACAATACAAAAGCTGGTTGAAAATCAACAAACTTGATGTCTAAAGGAAATACTGTTTTCTGTAAATCATATTGGGATAAGTATGATGTTCTAAGTCAATGGAAGACTCCAAAATTGCATATTCTTATGTTTACATATTTTAATTTCTTTTCCTGAAGAGACAATAAAAACATGTCATGTTAACTGCCCATGTGAAGCTATTGATCATTTGTCAAAAGGGTGTTTAGTTGGACGTATACAGTCAGAATTGTGCACAACTGGTAAAGAACCCAGGATTTACCTGAAAGGATTTGCCTAGAATATTTAGGATTTACTCCTTTCGTTAAATCCTAAAGGATTTACCAAAAAGTGCTGATAAAAATGCTAATCTGGTTTGACCTGGATTTCACACATTTTATACTGTATACCTGATAAGAAATATAGAGAATCCATTACACATATAATTGAAAAATTAATTTGAAAATCTGCTGCTTTTTAAATAAAGAAATATATTAGTTTACCATTTTAGTTTTTAGTGATAGCAACTGACAAAAAAAAAAAAAAAAAAAAAAAAACGAGACCTGTGCTATTGCTTATACAGTTTGTACCCATATGCATGCCTTTACTTTGCTACTTTGGTTTTCATAAGCTGAATTGTTCATCTCTCTACAAAAGCTTTTTTTTTTTTTTTTTTTTTTTCTTACTTTACTCAACATCACATTTCCATCTTCATCTTTATGGACATTGTTCCTGTTCTAGGCCAGGTGACATACAATAGAGGATTGCATATGAAAATGGGGGTACCTTGTTACAGCATGTTTTTTGCTGTTATTTATTTATAGCGTTAGGAGAGCAGAGATGCACCTTTGTTTTGAAAACAGCCATGGGAATTCATCGTCTGACTGGAAAAAGTGAATTATTCAGAAAACCAGGCAAATAATAAAATTGAGCTCTGCAGAGTACGCCGCAGTTCGGGAGTTAAAATCAAATATTTAAAACCAGCACTTTTTGAACATGTTCCTGTTACATTCCTGTTTACTTGGCTTTGTTGCAAGTGGCCATGCATCCTAAATGGAAGGGACCCAGTGTGACACGCATGTAATTGTGGGATATTGCTGTCAGCTCCATAATTTTAAAGAAGACTGGAAGGAGCACCTCCTGAAAACATATGGTACGTATTTTAAGCAACCAAGTCCTCTCAACAAACTCAAAAACAACAAACTTAGTGAGCAGATGCATTGGTATTCAGTTAGGACTAAGTGCCAGATACAACAGCGAGACTGCTAATGAAGTGTGCCCATCAGGGATGACTCAAACTGGCACCTTTGAAGGTTTGATTGCCTGCTGGACAGGAACTGGTAGCGATGGACACTGCATGTGTAGTACGTGTGCCCAGATCTGTTTGCAGTGTGGAGGGATGACCATAAGCATCAACATATGGAGGAGAGGGAGTTAGAAACACCACTGGCAGGAAAACCTGTTGGACAACCACTTCAAGATGGACATATGGCCAAAAACGCCACATGTCCATCTCTCATGAGACAAACCTTTGGAGTGTGTGTGTTCTTCCTGAGATTGGACTGAAAGTATCTGTTGTTTTGAAACTCCTGCCCTTGATTATTCAGCAAAAGGTTTGACAGATGTGCAATTATGCTGAGTGTATTCTTGTCACGGCTGTTTTAAAATGCAAAATCAACATTGGAGAATGCTCTTGTGTCATTTGAATGATCAAGAGATGCTGCTAGAACGCCAGTAAGTCTGAAAATATTTGACTGTGTATTAGTGCTGGGTACTGACATAAACATAAAGATTCGATTCAATTTCAATTTACAAGGTTGGGATTTGATTAAATTCTAATCTTGTTTCAATTAGTTTTGATACCAATGAATTCGGATGTATGTCAGGTACATGTCAGTTTTTTTCAAGGAAAAAAAGAATCTATCATCTAATGCTCTAAACTATGACAGCATTTTAGTGCCATGTAAAACAAAAAAAAAAAAAAAAAAAAAACCAAGATTACTAGATTAAAGTCATAATGTTTCAAGAATAAAGTTGAATACTACTAGAATAAAATCTAAATTAATTTTTACTAGAATTAATTTGTAGCAATTATGAGATTAAAGTTATAATATTTTGATAGTATAGTCTAGCATGCAAATTGCCCGGATTGGAAGCACAAAGAGATATTTCAAAGTCTCAGCTTTCAAAATCTGTCAATTTTATAGCAAAATACAAACAATATGTCTATTACAATAATGTGTTTTTCACGCTCCTTAATGTGGCATGACGGATCGCTGTATTCACATCAGTTTAAGTTTCATGTGAGTTAATCATCTTCACAATAACAATAATGAGAGATTTGTTTCATTAAATTAGACTATACTGTTTTTTTTTTTCTTCTGATGTTCCTTCACTTTTACATTTTGCTATAAACTTGAAATAAAGAGGAAAAAACACATTTATAATTCGTATTTCATGCTAAAATTGAGTTTGAAAGCTGAGCTGTGTTAAAAAACAGCACAAAATTATATTGCGATTACTGGGTGGCTGGCACGCTACAAATAATGAATGGAAGATGTTAAATATTATTTACTGTATTATACCGTGAATAAAACAGCTTGTGAATAGTAACTTACCATTATATACCTCAGAAAAGACAACAATATATGTTAACGAGTCGGAGCCCACTTCAATCTTTAGAACGTCTTATATTTGTTTTTATTTAAATACATGTGAGGAATCAAAGATTGACGCCACAGATGTTTTTGCAGAGTAGTTGGGGACATTTTCACAAAGAAAACAGTATAATTTAGTGAATTGATTCACATGAATACAACGGTCTGGCATGCCACATTGAGGAGCTTGAAAAACACAATATTGTAAGACACGTTGTTTGTATTTTGCTATAAAACTGAATTTGAAAGCTGAGACTTTTGTTTGTTTTATATTAAAAGTATTAAAAGCACAAAGCTTATTGCTATTAGGGGGGCTGACACACTACAAATAACGAATGCAATCAAAGACAAAATATGATATTCAAGCCTACTGTCCCCGTGAGTATGACACACACAATAATCCTATATATAAATGTAGTGTATTAAAAAGGGTTAAATAAGAGAGCTACGGCACCCTCCAAGGGAGTGTCAATTGGGTGTGTGAGGTGATGTTAAGATAAAAAGGTGTTCCTGTTCAGACTGTTAATTAATATCATATTCTTCAAGTCCTTAAAATTGACTCTTCCTCATCCCAGTAAGGATGCAACAATATTCAAATAAATTCCGGTGGCCTGGCAACTTCTCCCAGTCTGGTCCATTTGTATGCGCAATATAGGCTATATTCTCAAAATATTATAAAAGATATATTCTTGGGATATATGAATCAATATTGGTTCATCAAAATGAGAACTGATTCAAATTGTAAATTCAATATTTTCAACCTAGCCTTACTCTGTATATATGTAGTGTACTCTACGTGTAGGGGAACCTGGTCTGTTCCCCCCATGTGCGTTTCACAGCCCCTGTGAAAGCAGTGTCTCCTGGAGGGTCTTGCCAGCACATTTGCTCCAGGATTGAGCTAATTAAGCCTGGACTATTACAGGCTAGGCTCACAAGATCAATACAGCTCTGGAGCTCCTGTGACAGTCTCTCTCTCTTTACCTTGCTATTGAATTTCCCACATCATAGAGCTTGACTCCAACACACACACCTGCAGCCATTGTCAACATAAGCACTGGGCCCCTACAGAAACATAGGAACTTCCAATTAGTCCTCCCTAGCTTAGAAAATGTAGAAGGAAGATGACAGCTCTGGCCTCTACCCTTCTCGTTATTTGAACAGATTCCACTAAAATGGCTTGTTAAAGAAGGGTACGACTGCCCTTTTAAAGGTCTATGGTTTTGCTGTATTTTTTTCAACAATGTGTTAAATTCAAAGACTGCCAAACATTGTCATGACACTAGGTATCACATAATGGATTATTGATTACATTTTTTTACTGCAACATCTAATAACATGTATATAACCATTGTAACTGTTCAAAGTGTAGGGGCAGTATTTTTTTTTTTTTTTTTTTTGTTTTAATCAATACTTTTATTCAGCAAGGACACATTGATCAAAAGTGGCAGTTCAGACTTATAAAGCCTTACATGTTACAAAAGCTTCAAAGACAGTAAATGCTGTTCTTTCTAAATTTTTATCTAAATCAGAGAGTCGTGTCACAGTTTCCACAAAAATAATAAACGGCGTAACTATGATCAATATAGATAAGAAGGAATATTTCTTGAGCACCAAATTAGCATATTAGAATGATTTCTAAAGGATTATATGGCATTTCTTCCTGTGATGGCAAAGAAAAATTTTAGACACTATATATATAAAACAATTACTTTAAACTGTAACAATATTTTACAAAATTGCATTTTTACTGTATTTCTTACCAGACCCAAACTTTTGAACAGTGTTGCACATCTGATTACGAATGTAAAGCTACATTTCTTACGCAGAACGAGCAAATCTTAAGGACTATCCAGTCTGCTATATTTGTGTTTGTAGCTTGTTCAATAATCCAAAGTCAAGTCAAATTGGATTATTGTAAGAAGACAGTGATCTAAAAAATACATATACTTTTTTTTTTTTTTCCAAGTTTGTTATTTTTTTAATGGGAGTGTTTATTAATAATTACAACATTTGGTCCACAATTAGTTTCATCTTTTTTTTTTTTTTTTTTTAAACCACTTGATTGTTAAACAACTTATGTATTACAGTCAAAACAAAAAGAATACAATATATCCTAAGTATAAGAAATATCTATTTAATTGTGATGTTTATTTCCATAAATGGTGCACCTGACAAAGATCTCTGATTGAACCATTGCTGTATTATTTCATATGTGACCCTGGACCACAAAACCAGTCTTAAGTAGCACGGGTATATTTGTAGCAATAGCCAACAATACATTGTATGGATCAAAATGATCAATTTTTCTTTTATGCCAAAATTCATTAGGATATTAAATGAAGATCATGTTCCATGAAGATATTTAGTACATTTCCTACTGTAAATATATCAAAACTTAATTTTTGATTCATAATATGCATTGCTAAGAATTTCATTTGGACAATTTTAAAGGGCGATTTTCTCAATATTTAGATTTTTTGAAAAGCTTATTTATTCATCTTACAGATGAAGTATAAATCTCGATTTCAAAAAAATTAACCCTTACTGGTTTTGTGGTCCAGTGTCACATATTTAAACAGTGTGCAGATTTTCCCTGTTCGCTTTCATGTTTCTTCTTTTTTAATGCATAAAATGAAAATACACAGATCAGGGTTTTAAACTGTTTAGACATGTCTTGCAAACCTTCCATTAAAAAGAAATATGGAAAAAAAAATTCAATATTTGTTTAAACCTCCTGAGTTTTTATGATAAACATTTCTTGAAGGTTAAAACCATGGCTGTTTGCTGAAAAGGAGAAAGCCTTTTTTTAACCTTTTGGAAGGAAATTGCCATTAGACAGATTTGTATTGCACAAGTTGTTTTGCAACCATCCAGATGGTTAAAAACAAAGTATGACATCCGAAATGTAGTGCCATTACTCTCTTTAAAGATCTCTTGAAAAGAAATATGACACATAACTCTGTACTGTACCTGCAGTTCATGCTTTTGAACATGCTTGAAACATCAACAAGTATCATCCACATCACTGGCTGCATTTTCTGACTGTGGTAAAAGCAATGCTCCGACTGCACCTTAAGTCTCGACAGTAAAGACCTGAACCCTTAAGATATCCTTGGTGGTTGACAGCGGGAACAAAAAGATGTGTTTAGCTGTGATGTGGCAACACGAGTGGCTTGACACAGTGCTGCCTGTGTCAGAGGCAACCTCTCTGTGGCTGGGTTGCCAGCCCCTACGTATATGAGTGTGCATGACAGCGAGCGGCAGGATGACACGTTATTCCGTTGGTTCGGAATCGGCAGGAATAATTCCCACACTGACCTGCCTGTCGTGCACCGACGCCAGCCGGTCCCCGGCATGTTTTATTTATGAGCGTCTTATGAATAGATATCCTTTGCGCTCTGTGACACTCGTAAATTGGCCAGGGGTGCCTGCGAGCGCCTCCCCACGCAGAGTCAGCCGCACAACTCCGACAAGAAACCTGAGGCTGAAGCTGTTGGGAAGAATTTGGTAGGACAGCCCTAAGATGCTGCATTAGTCCAAATAAAAGATGGATTTGAAGATGTAGAGTAAATGGAGGGTGCAAGCATAGGATGCGCACGTTGAAAAGAACTATGATTAATGGAGGACATTAGCCCCAGCTGTGATACCGTCTTGCACAAAGATGCCATAATATCTGCATTATCTTAGTGCATCTGCCCATATTTAATGTGCAAACGTAACTTTATTGTGGCTATCGAATATTTTCTTTTCTTGCGTCTTTCGTTTCTTGCTGTTTTGCTTCTTGTTTACATCTGAATTTTCCACAGTGTGGATTTCCATTCCACTGAAGACCAATTTAGAGTTGTTTGTTCAGTCATGCTTATGAATCATTCATGGTCTTGTCAATAAATTATACAAGTAAATGATTCATTTTAGTACTAAATGCAAGCAAACACTGTTCTTTCCTATCCAATCTCTTGTAGAGAACTGGAACCATTTGTTTATTGCGTAGCCAGATCGGTTGGGTTTCATTTCTTGTTTTAAACCGAGAAGTCCTATGTATGAATGCTTCCATGGATTTCAATCCTATTTGTCCTTTCTCTGCATGCTAAACAACTTTTTTGTGTTTTTTTATTTGTGCCTTTGCCCTAAAGCCATTTCACATTAAGTTCACCTGACAATGTCAGTGTGCCGTGAAATAAAAGCAGAAAAACAATTTACTTAAGTAATGTTTTAGAATAGATTAGCATTAGAGCACATCGCAGTTTATCCAATGCTAATGAAATTTTTCTTCAGCGTAATGTCCTGAAAAGGTGACAGGGAGCAAACTGCAGCATGTGTGATGAGCAATTTTAGGATGCGTCTGTCACATCTGTTTACTTGGTCAAGTGTGTGTGGAAAAGTATTGATGTTTTCTTCTTCTTTTTTTTTTTTGCCCATGCGGATAAATTTACATTTTGTTTTCCAGGTTACATTTATGAGATGAGGCTTTTTTTTTTTTTTTTTTTTTTTTTTTTTTATAAATTGTATTTGTTGTTTTGCATAAGCATTGACAGAATTTTGCTACTGAAACTTTATTCTGCTAACAATATGCAATTTGAGACTTTACAAAAAGAACTATTACAATTGTTATGTTCTTCTTTAGGCCAAGTCAATATAAATTAGTTTCTGGTTACTGGTTTACATCCAAAACCATGTACTACTCTGCACTGGAGATTCAAGGAACCTTTTGGAACCTTTTTAGTGAATCAAAAATATACAGTGAGACCAGTGTAGTCCACCTCCCCAACAAATGACTCTAATGGGTCAAGAATAAAGTGCAACCAGTATAGTCTGATTCCTAAACAAATGACTCTGAGTTGATTCATTTTTGTGAATCAAACACTCATTTTTTACAACTTAAATGTAAGACTTAATTAGGTAGTTACAGTAGTTTGCAGTGAGCAAAAGGCTTAGTAATATGTAATTTATTCCTGTGATGGCAAGCTGAATTTTCAGCAGCCATTGCTCCATTCTTCAGTGTCACATGATCCTTCAGAAATAATTCTAAAATGCAGATTTGTTGCTTGAGAAACATTTCTTATTATTATCACAATAATCGTATTATTACAACGGTATCACCATTGTGCTGCTTAATATTTTTGAGTAAACTGTTTGTTTTTTCTTCAGTTTGGTGAACAGAAATAAAGAACAACTTTTATTTAAATAGAAAATTTAAAAAAAACCTTTTGTAACAATATAAACTTTTCTGTCACTTTTGATTAATTTAATGCATCCTTGCTAAATGAAAGTATTAATACCTTACCAAAAAGTCTTACTAACCCTAAACATTTGAAATGTGGTGTATTACCATACTTTTTTGCTTGTTTAGTACTGTTGTTTACTATATACTGCCAGTCAAAAGTTTTTGAACAGTAAAGTTTTCAAAGAATTCTATCTGCTCATCAGGCCTGCTTTTATTTGATCCAAAATACAGCAAAAGCAGTAATATTGTGAAATATTTTTACTATTTAAAATAACTGCTTTCAATTTGAATATATTATAAAAACTTAATTTATTCCTTTGATCAAAGCTAAATTTTAAGCATCATTACTCCAGTCTTCAGTGTCACATGATCCTTCAGAAATCCTTCAGATTTCCTGTTCAAGAAACATTTATTATTATTATTATTATTATTATTATTATTATTATTATTATTGTTGTTGTTGTTGTTGTTGTTGTTGTTGTTGTTTAAAACAGTTGAGTACATTTTTTTTAGTATTCGTTGATAAATAGAAAGATCCAAAGATCAGCATTTATCTAAAATTAAAAGCTTTTGTAACACTATACACTATACCATTCAAAAGCTTCAAAAGTCTATTTTTTATTATAGAAATTAATACCTTTATTTTGCAAGAATGCTTTAAATCAAAAGTGATGATAAAGACATTTATACATCTGCTCAGCTGTTTTCAACATAATAATAATAATAATTTAATAATATTTATTGATTTATTTTTTGTTTATTTATTTTTTGAGCAGCAAATCAGAATGTTAGAATGATTTCTGAAGGATCATGTGAGTAAAATAATGATGCAAAAAATTCAGAAAGCAGTTATTTTAAGTAGTAAATATATTTCAGAATTATACTGTTTTTGCTGTACTTTGGATCAAATAAATGCAGGCTTGATGAGCAGAAGAGATTTCTTTAAAAAACATTCAAAATCTTACTGTTCAATTTTTGACTGGTAGTGTATAGTTTAGACCAATTTTTGTATTTAAAAACGTATTTTATACAAAAAAAAGTTTATTATTTTAATACTTTACAAGTACTAAAAGCATGGTGAATGGAACTGAAATCGTTAAGTGGAACAGAAAAACTAAATTGAGTCAATCAATAATCATCAATGAGAAAAAAACAAACAAAAAAAACAAACAAAAAAAAAATATGTTAATGTTGTAGTTTTTAAGTATGCTGTGCTATAGAGTGTTTTTGAAAGTTTACATTCCAGTGTGGACGACAACCTGGCAAAAGTCAATGGTTTTTCATCAGACAACATATTTGTGTGGACATGGCCTTACTCACAAAAGCTGCCTCTTCACGGCAGATGCCTTTCATTCTTGATAAATGACTGAAATTGCAACATTTGACCGTTACGTGAATAAACACAAAAGCGAGTCCTTCAAGAGCAACTTGTGTGGCATAGTTCTATTTTGAGAATGGCAAGTACCCCTTTGATGACAAAGTGAATTATGCACTTGAATTTAGGCAAACAAAAAGCCCTCTATGCATAAGTAGTCCCAAAAGACTGTGAATTCAGCCAGATACTTTCCCTCTTCCTATAATGAATCCTCTCAAGTCAAACACAAAACATTTTTTGGCATTTTGGCAAATCGTTAGCGGATCCCTCGTGGGCAAGGACAGCAAAGTACAAGGTGCATGCTGGGAAACGTGGTCTTGTGCTGCTCATCAACAGTAGCAGATTGTTAAGTGTC
Source organism: Cirrhinus mrigala (assembly GCA_036247105.1). NCBI lineage: Eukaryota > Metazoa > Chordata > Actinopteri > Cypriniformes > Cyprinidae > Cirrhinus > Cirrhinus mrigala. The sequence goes on from CM070020.1 coordinate 13,423,993, forward strand.
AGCCACCTGGTGAGCTCAGTCAAGGAGGCAGCATCAAAGGCATATGCAGCACCAGCGTGAAATACACAACACTCGTGCCCTGTCAGCAAAAGGCAAGCCATGTTAACATCTGGCAAGGAGATTACAAATGAAACAAACAATCATTTATTCTCAGTGCAGCAGTAAAGCAGATGCCACCCGTATTATGTATGATGAGTTTGTGTGAACAAGTGGAAATTACACAAGCCAATTCATCTTTAGTGGCTCATAAAGAAAACGAATCCACTTGATTTCCGTTTAGTGATCCCGTAAAGCAAGAAAATGAAAGAAGTATGTCTTCGTGGTGCTCATAACAAGTTTTTGTGGTTTTAATGTTCCAAGCGGAAACCTCAACTTGTAGACGGCAGGGAGAATAATACCACAAATATGAGAAATTAGCTGAAATTTTCTAAATTGGCAAGAGCGGCTGAATTGTACTGTTTGGCCAAGTGTGATCGTAATGCTCGACAGTTCAAAGAAAAGGAAATATGTATTTTCCAATTAAGTCACGATGTGGGGATTCCAGTGTGGAAAGCCTAAGACTTCTGTCCACCCACGCGCACTTATATTATAACAAGAAAACAATACTCGATTGTATATTAAGACAGCAGTATAATCAGCAGCTTCATGCCAAGCTCATTTTGACTAGAGGACAAATGTGGGCCGCATGAGAGCGAGTTTCTTTCCAAGAGAGGTGCTTAACGCTAATTCCTTCATTTATTTCGTGTCGGAGGGAGGCTCCAATAAGCATTGCCTCCACCTGAAGCCATGAGCCAGGAACTAATAAGACATTAAACATTTTGATCTATCGTCTGTGTTCAAACGAGAAGCTCATTAGCGGAAGTGTGGCCCAGGCATGTCAGGCCTTTGGCACTCGGAGCCTGAATAACCAATGAGGTCTGGGTCATTCTTTTAAACTTGTCAAATCGCACATTATTTCTCCCCTTAATGGATTTAAATATTTAGTATTCACCTATGTTACTGTGAGAATGGGTGGGAAATTTCACTATGTTAACCATACGTTTATAGGTCATAATTACAAATCTGTTTCCACGCGTAAAGCAACTTGTCTCTGACTTTTGTGTACGACTTTCGCATTTTGTCCTACTAGTAACGGTTGCATGTAAGTTTTCAAACAGGTTAAGAAGCAGCCGTTACCCTCCTGTTATTCACAGATGTAAATTGAATGAATGAATGAATGAATTGAATGAATGAATAATGAATGTTTGTTTTTATCCACACAAAATAAATTACCACCAAAAAAAAAAACATAGTAGGTTTCCGACAGCTTATCAGCATAAATTATTGTGTAATAATAATAAAATAATTTTTTAGATGTGATTATTCATATCCATCATTTTACAGAAATAGTGTTTAAGGAATAACTTTTTCAGAGTTTCTATTTACACAAAGTGAAAATAGCCCGACTTGTTGGCAGAGGCTATTTATGCTAACTCCGCCCATCAATGTGTGGTAGGGTTAAACAACATTGCAAAAGACGCCCGTTATTTAGGAGCTCCAGTGGTATAGATAGTCAAGCATGTAGCTGTTATTTTTTTTGGCATTTGAATCCACCTTTTGCCAAATTCATTGTTCTCTCTTTTCACATCACATATCACATTGGAATGCCATTTATTTCCAATAAAAATGAAGGAAATAATTGAAAAGTAGAAAATAAGGTGCATCACAGGTGTTTATCGGTTATGATTAGGTGTAGGTGTAGGGAGGGCCTTATTGTCCCAAAGCGACATCCATTTAATAATTTTAATAAAATTATAATTTACACTCAATACGTTATTATTGCATAATATTTTAGAATGTACTACAATGCTGAGATGCAGATATCTGCCGCTATTTGCACTATGTAGTATAAACAGCATGTAACTACTATTATTGCAAAGAAAATGCTCCTATTTTTACATAGTGTAAGTAGAGTCTATCACTGCTTGCGCTTAGTGTAAACAGCATATCACAAAAAATACTTAGGGCCAGTTTTACAAAACGGCAAATTAGTGCTAGAGCGCAATTCCAAAACAGCGCTGATGCGAGGGAAAATTTCTGCAGGTGATTTACTAACAATGCGCAAATTTAAAAACACAGACGCAACATCTCATTTACATATCGACCAACGCAATATACCAAGTGCAGCGCAAATTAGCGTAGTTGCAAATAAAGAAATAAAGAAGCCACAGTACACTGGAAAAAAAAAAAAAAAAAAACAGAGGCCATAGACCTGGTATTGTGTGACTCCAAGTTCCAAGTCATCTTTCGTTTACTGAAGCAAACTAAAAATAACATGGCTTGGCAAATGATACGTTCGGATAATGTGTTTGTCTGCCATTTCAAATAAATTAATACATGTGGAAAAAATCCTCTACCTTCTACAACACGCTCTCTGTTCTCTGCGGTGCCTCCTCCTAGCAACAATAACTGCAGCCATTTTAAGTCCAAAATATTTTAAGACATGCTTTGATTGCACGTTAAATAATGGCGCAAATGGCAGTAATATGACAAGCGCAAACGTTAGTAAAATGTGTTGAGAGATTCATTTGAATGCTCTCCTCCCATAATTTTTGCGTCTGAAAGGGAAACTCTCACCAGTGCATATTCATTAAGGTCAGACGCAAAAATAACTGTGTCCACGCCTTTTCAGCGCTAATTCGTCACTGCATGTCTTTAGTAAAACCAGTCAGGACCGTTTTAACAGCAAAAGAAGGTTTGCGTTGGCACAAGCTGTTAGTAAAACTGGCCCCTAGTGTAAATAGAATCCACTGATATTTGCACTTAGTGTAAATATCATCTGTCGTCAAGAAAAAAGTGTAAATAGCATCTAATTGCTATTTACAATTAGTGTAAAAAGCATCTATCAATATTTGCACTTAGCTGCAAGGGCAAAAAGCCGTTTTTAAATGCAAAAATGCAAATACAAATATATTATTCTCACCTCACCTCATAGTTTTTAATTGGAATACATAAAATTCCCTCTAGTAAAAAAAGTAACATTTCTTAAAATTAAGCCTAAAATATGTTTTAATGTCACTGTTGAAGAGGATTGTGTGTTTTAAATAATATTTAAAGTGTACCTACTTGCAATAGTTCCAATTTACCACAATAAAATATACTTCAGTATATCTTTAGTTAGACTTCAGCACTACTTCCGCACAATTAAAGTGCAATAAGTACAAAATTAGTTGCTCCAATTTAGCGGACTTTAAATATACCAGTATCGTATACTAAAAGTAAAATTACAGGGTATATTTAATAAATATATAATATGTAAATGTATTTGTACTAGGGCTGGCAAACGGTTAATCGCGATTAATCGCATACCAAATAAAAGTTTGAATTCGCCTAATATATGTATGTGTACTGTGTGTAATTATTATGTATATATAAATACAAGCACATTCATGTACATATTTAAGAAATATTTACAAGTATATGTATTTATTATAATTTTTATAGAATTGATATTATATACATAAAAATATTTTGTACATAAATAACATATTTCTCTTAAATATATGCATTAATTTGTGTGTATTTATATAAACAAAATAATTACACACAAACTCAAACTTTTATTTTGTATGTGATTAATCGTGATTAATCGTTCAACAGCCCTAATTTGTAGCATGAAATAAATGTATTTTAAATGCATTTTAGTATATTTATTTTCCACTAGGGCCATCAGGGTCTTGCAAACAGTCTAGCAGCAAAAGTTCAAATATTTCATCATCATCAAAGCTCAAATCATATCAAAAAAATTCTGTATACCCATATGGCTGAAACTCCATGCAGCTTCTGTACTACTCCATGTTGAAAAAAAAAATGTTTTGGTCATCATTTGTTGTTATCAGAGGCAATGAAAAGGCAGACATGGTGAAGCTACAGACTGTGAAGAACTAAAATAAAATATTCGTGATCAAACATGGCTAAATGTTTTAATTAATACACTCATTGTTTGCTCAAGGTTTGTCTCATGCTTTTGTAAATGCATGTAAAAGTTAAAAAAGAAAAAACACAAATAATCCCATTTTCTAGAAAAGGGAAAGATGTAGACAAAGGAGACGTGAGAGTAAAGATTAAAGGCTTATTAGTGTATCTGTGTATCCTCAGGGTAATGGGGATTATACTGATAATGCACATGAACGTCTCTCTCACAGCAAGGATCAGCCTACAGCTGGTGTCATAAGCATTGTTTGATTGTCTGTTTACAGGTTTATTAAAATTTGTCTAGGCATAATTTTGGGGTTTTCATCTTTGAATGGTTCCTTTCAAAGCCATTACTTAATTTAAGAAGAACCCACTTGATTGTGAAATTTCTCTACTCAGTTGAAGGTTAGCAGCATGAGAACTTATGTAATAAAAGGCTTCAGACATTTTCGAAATCTTTTTTACCTGCGGTGCTAAACCTAATCGTTTCTCAAGGTTTTTTTGTCCACAGACGTGAAGTAGGATAATAAGTTTGCTTCAACACTATTCTTTTAGAGTCTGGCCTGGCGGCGACTGTGCTGCATTCACTGTCACCATGATACGCTAACCTCCGTTGCCAGTTTCAGTTCATTTTTTTTTTTGGTTTGTTTTGCTTTGCTCTCTACTCTTTTCCTTTTTTTTTTTTGTTGCTGAGACATCTTGTCCTCGAATGCCTCAGGTAACTCTTTCACAGACTTAGATGCAAGATCACATATTCAAAACATTTCTTTAAACACTTGCCACAGTCAAAGAAGCCCTCACCAGCAACGTATAAAAAGTTAACCAGCCCAGATACGCTGAGAATTAAATGGCAGAAAAGGAAAGTGGTCTGAATGATAAGGAAGCCAGGAGGATCTGGAGGCCTGCGGAAGAACAGACGGCCTCTAATTGTTTTCTGTGGGACTCTGCGTTACCTGCTGCCGATCCTTCTCGCTGGCTTCTCAGCCCCGCATTCATTATTTCAACATCTTTGAACACTGGCTCTTGTTGACATGAGTGTGACAACACATCCTCTATGATTTCTTTTGTCCATCTCAGTCCTCTCTCTCTGTCTTTGTACTCTGTTTCGGCATGCTTGGCGCAGATGGGCAGAGGCAACAGATGTTTTTTTCTCTCTCGTTCTTTCTCTTTACTCTCTTTTCCTTTTTTCTGTTTCTATTTTTGATTTCCTTCCTCATGTTGTGTGCTTTCCAGGAGGACTGGATTTGGGCTGTAATATTATCTGAATACACATCAGAGCTGTGACCTAGTATGCTCATGGCATCACGTTTGGTTGTGAGTTTGGTTCCTGGCTTGTGAGGTCTTTTCCCCGACCCAATCCAAAGTCTTCGTCCTGTCTCATCCCTACTGTCTCTAATAATGGCGAAAAAGGTCATAAAAATAATCTTTTAAAAAATAAATAAATAAAAATCTCAATACACAGTGGCAGATCCGTTACCAGTGAAATTACAATTTAAAATAGCTGTTTTCTATTTTGATATATTTTAAAATGTAATTTATTCCTGTGATGGAAAAGCTGAAATTTCAGCAGCGCTTATTCCTGGTTTAAGTGTCATATGATCCTTCAGGAATCATTCTGATATGCTGATTTGCTGCTCAAGAAACATTTATACTTCTCATTGTCAAAAAGAAAAGAGAAAGAAAAAAAAAGAAATTTAACTGATCCCAAACTTTTGTAATATATAGTAACAGTAATATATATTCAGTTATTTTTTATTTTATTTTATTTTTTATTTATTTATTTTATTTTATTATTATCTGACATATAATAATATAATTTTGTTAATCTCATTGTTGAAAAAATATCTTACTGATCCCTAACTTTTGAACAATAGTATATTTTTAGTTAATTATTTTATTTTATTTTATTTTATTAAAAGCTTAAGATAATTTTGTTTTTCTCATTGTTGGGAAAAAAAATGAAAATGTAAAAATCTTACTGATCACAAACTTTTGAATAGTAATATATTCAGTTAATTATTTTATTTTATTTTATTTATATTAATAGCTTACATATAATAATATAATTTTGTTATTCTCATTGTTCGGAGGAAAAAAATCTTACTGATCTGAAACATCTGAACAGTCATATATGAATTATTTTGTTTTGTTTTATTTTATTGTATTTTATTATTAGCTTACATATAATATTCAGATTTTGTTATTGCCATTGGGAGAAAACTTTTATCAACTAACATATATTTGGTAATTATTATATTGTTTATTTTATATTTAATTTTATTTATTAATATTTTATTTATTTATTTATTTGCTTGTTTGTTTGTTATTGTCATTGTTGGGAGAGAAAAAAAATCTTACTGATCCCAAACTTTTGAACACTAATATATATTCAGTTAATTATTTTATTTATTTTATTTTATTTTATTTTATTTTTATTTATTTATTTATTTATTTTTTTTTTTATTAGCTTAGTTATAGTAATATAATTTTGTTATTCTCACTGTTAAGAGGAGAAAAAAAATTACTTACTGATACCAAACTTTCGAACAGTAATATTATATTTAGTTAATTATTTTATTTTATTTTATTTTATTTTATTTTATTTTATTTTATTTTATTTTATTTTATTTTATTCCAATAATCTAATAATATAATTTAGTTATAATGTAGTTTTGGAACTGGTACTTTTGACCTCCTCTAGGCTGAGAAGCCATTAAGACGATCAACATCTATCTCCAGCTGCTCTGTGCTGACTGCTTCACACAAAGGCTGAAGGCAGATAAGTCTGTGTCCTCAGAATTACTTGCTATTGTTCAAATCCGCTGTGTCTAGACATTGAATTAGAAGGCCCTTATTTATGCTGAGTTCCACAGAAACTTTGTCTAAATCTTTGTGAGGAGTGTTTTAATAGAGTGTAAGGCTTCCCTTGTCAGCCAGTGCTTAAGATACTCATCCAGTTCTCCCTCTGAATGTGTGCTGACTCCTTCATCGCCAGGTTTCTCCACTCCACCTCCGGCAGATGCAATACATAATCAGGTTAGGCCACAATCAGATTATCAATTTCTAGGCTAAGTTGAAATGTACAGATTGCAGGCAGAAAGAGGGGTGACAGGCTGAGGGCTTTGCCATGGGGCCAGATTGATGGCATGCCTGATTTGGACTGATGGGGGGGCCATTTATACAGCTGTAATTGCTCCTGTGATATCGACACTCCTCTAACACGTCCGTAACCTTCCCCTCTCTTGTGCTCCCTGGTCTGGTAACCTTCAATGGCGGATTGTGTATGGTATACTAAATATAAATAGACACAGAGCACACCTGGGTCCATAAGATCCCGATAAGATCGATTCTGAAGAAACAGTATTTTATGTATATCTAAACTGTGAGAATTTCGTATACAGTTTTTGGACCTTCCAACCTTTTAAAGTTATTTGGACTGATGTTTGACTCAATTTATGACCCATGTTTTGTCAAATCATGTATTAAGTCAAGCAAAACAAAACTGAAAGTTATCATATAAATATAGAGTGACAGATGCAGTTTTGGTTCGTTAAGGGTCATAAACAGGGGCATTTTTGTAAGTGTTCACAAGCTTGGTCCCCTCAATGGCCCTGCTAAATTGGGAGTCCATTTCCAATCATTTTAAATGGTCCTGGTCCTGGATTATTTAAAATAGTTCAAAAGTCTATTTTTTTTAAATTATTATTTATTTATTTTAGGACTGTCAGTTTAACGCATTAACTTAATTAATTAGTCATGAAAAATAACGCAACTAATATATTTTAACGCAGTTAATGCACTGACCCTGCCCCCAAACCTGTATATCATCTTATATTTCATACAGTTGACAGTTGACAAATATGATGCAGGGCAACAACTCCACAAATGCAGCTATGCCCTAAAATTCAAGATATTTGTGCAAAAAAAAAAAAAAAAAAAACCCTGTATGTGTTTTGTTTCATATTTATATATATCATATATCACACAATATCACGGGGACAGCAAGAGCAATATGCCACGAGTGCTGATTTTATCCCGATCTAGCACAAGCTTAAATGTGATTTTATGCAACAGTTCAGTAAATAAGAAGCCATAGCAGAATTGTTGCGCATCTCCGACCAACACAGCGGTGTTAAGTTTCTGAATGAATCAGCCGTTTGAATCAAATTAAATGAGTGAATGACTCATAAAGACATTTACCACCATCTGCTGGCAGATTTAGTTTCTTATTTAGAGGATGATTTGATAAAAAAAATAAAATAAAATAATAATAATAATAAAATTATTACCTCTATTTTGTGGAACATAAAAGAAGGTATTTTGAAGACTGTTGGTAACAAACCAGTTTTGGTTACCATGACTTTTATTATATGGACCTAAAATACTTAGATGTTTAAAAAATTATCATCTTTTATGTTCCACAGTTTACATTAGGCCGTTGCAGCCTAGTTTATGTGTAATAAATTATATGTTGAATCAAATAAAATATTTCTAAAGCTACAGTTTGTAATGTCTACTTGACATCTTCTCATTTAACACAGAAATAGCTTTAAATAATCTTCTGTGGGTATTTTCACAATCAAATTTATTTTGTGAATAATTAGATTAATTAATTAACACATCATGTAATTAATTATTTTACATTTTTTATTATAAATTATAAATTTATATAAATTTATATTTTATAAATTATTTATTTATTTATTTATTTAAATAAATGTTACAGTTACATTGGCCCCTCTTCATTTTATCTTGATTATGTTTCATTGTTTGTGTGATTTTTGCTAAATTGTACATATTTTACGGTTCCCCAATTCATGTGAATTCACACAAAATATCTAACCCCGCTTCACCTACTCATCAGTGGGGTCTAGACAAATCAGACAAAATCTTACGAGTTAGGTCATACAGATATGTACAAATTAGCCCCCTTAGAAAAATACAAATTGGTTGTCAGATAGCGTTGTATAAGCTGCTGCCAGTTAATGAAGACTTGAACTTGCGGCTCGATGGACTCTTGTCGTGTCAGAAAGTGATAAGATTTTCACTTTTATGGATGTCGCCATCTATAGTAATACTTTGGTCACTGTCGCTGTGGTTATTGGTAAGGAACACGGGGTAGCTCCTGTTGCACGTTCATACAGACAGTATTCAAGATGCATCTGTAAGTTGCTGTGTGGACATACACTCTTAAAAATAAAGGTGCTTCACGATGCCATAGAAGAACCTTTTTTGTCTAAATGGTTCCATAAAGAACCTCAAACATCTGAAGAACCTTTCTTTTTCACAAAAGGTTCTTTGTGGCAAATGAAAGTTCTTCAGATTATGAAAAGGTAAGAATGAGATGGTTCTTTAAAGAACCTTTGACTGAATGGTTCTTTGTGGAACCAAAAATGGTTCTTCTATGGCATCGCTTGAAGAACCTTTTAAAGCACCTTTATTTTATTAAGAGTGTAACCTATTTATTCACAAGAAAACAGACCATTACAAGGAGGTCTAAATTTGTGTCTGTGTCATTTTAAGAAATATAAAAGAAAGATAACTATATTTTATATGGACTACAGAATTTTCTCAAAAAGAATCAAAGACGCTCTCTATATGTTTATAAGAAAACTGAAAGATGGATATTTTAAAATGTTTCTTTAGGTGCACATCTGCAGTTTTAACCAAACATGGCTGAGGAGGAGAGAAAGAAAATAGAAAGATGAGGTGGGGAAGAGAGGGAAATCTCTCTTCCATTTCCCAACTAACTGGTCTAGCCTATCCATTTGGTATTCAGATTCCATGCTGGCTGAACTCTGATGTGATATCACACCAAGGTGAGCAGGAGATAGGATCTTAAATTAGACTTGCAGAGGAAACGAGATGAGCCAACATTAGAAGGCAATCTAAAATAACAAGAAGAATTATTTTTCGTAACCCGTTTATATAACTGATTTTTCCTCTTACCTCTTTTAAAAGGTGAAACGGTGTGGAATGAGCAAAACCGCTGCTTTTTTTTCGTTCCTCTCCTTATCATTTTTCCCGACTTGCTGCCAGTTTTCATTGTTTTTCATTATTCCCCTCCATTATTTCCTAATTTCCGTTCTGTTGGTCTTTGGACACCTCTTTCGCAAGGCAATCAGATTGTCTGTAATGGCTTTGAATGTCCTTTCCTCTGGAGAGCCTCTCCAGCCCACTCCGCTATCCCTGTATTGATAGAGCTGAAGTTTACAGACTATAATCATGCTTCTTGATAGTGTTGCCACTGTGTTGCATCTTCTTTTATGGGGATAGAATCAGCATCCACAGTTTTTCTGTACCATAAAAGTCGATCTGTTGATAAAACGGATTTAAGCGTGTGGATTGCAACCCAAACATTTCTACAACCCAGGGCTGCTAGACACCCCGCAGACTCATCGGTTGTAGCAATCCACGTTGGCGATAGTTCTGTACTGTATGGGTCTGTCAGATCCACAGGCAATGATAAAGAGGGGTTCTGGTCATACCATTATCCTGTCACCACTCCCCAGTGATTACACCCTGCTGCTCGCCTCGCTTGCTCACCAACGTCGTTAATAAGACTCCAGAGGTGGAGTAATTGGCTCTTAATTACCGCCGTCTTCCGACCAACTGGCGTCCTCAGCAGCTGCACGGAGGAAGGAGAAAGAATAAACCAGTGAAAACTAAAGAAGATAAAACATTCAAATGGTTTTGTAGCGTAATTGTCAGAGGAAACAGGAGGAGGAGGGCAATTGTTCCAAACACGGATTCTCGTTGGGACGAATTGTAAAAGACCTGAATAATAGATCTCTCTCCCTCTCCTTCTCTTTCTCTCTCTCTCCATCTTTCAGTGTAAAAACTGGTGTGACTGTAGAAGCAGAGCAGCTCATAAAATGTTAAGAGGACAGATGGCGAGAAAAGTGTGGCGCATGGCTTACAACAGCCAAAGAAACATGGGGTGAGGATTCTGCTGTAGGCAACACTGGTTGAAAATTGAGTCGACTGTAATTGCTTCCATGAGCTGTCCATGAGACCCGAGGCGTAGGGGTGTTTTCGAGGAAGTTGTTGAAAAACAAGAGGACGACAAAAATGCGATATTCAATTTGAGACATTCATTGAAAAATATAGTCAGCTCGAAGGCATTTGAAATTGTGTCTGCAATCATGAAATCCTGTAAATCCTCTGAATGGACCAAGAGAGGACACACTAATTATATCTTATGAGCTCAACATCTGAAATGAACCTAAACGGATCCATGATTCATACATTGCAAATGTATCAAAAGCAGAAGAGAAATGGCCATTTACCAATCACAGCAGGTGCCGTGATGCTGTTTTATTTATTTATTTTACTCCGAATGGACCTCTGGCCACACAAATTGCATGCCTTCCTGAAGTGATTACACTGCCATGAAGTACTGCTTTTTTCGCCCCATGTCCTCTTACCTTTCTGTGGGAATAACAGGTAGTGGATGACAGGCTGAGCTGAACCCTTACCGTCCCTGTGTGATAATGGCAGGGCAGTAGTTTACATTTGATGAAGCCTCACAGTGCAGATTTGTCTCTGGCCTCTGCATTAACAGAATCCCCCAGTGCTATTGAAATTAAATGTCCACAGATGACAAGTAGCCATCTCTGTAATTTCACTGTCATGCTTTGACCTGTTGGTTTAACTCTCTGAGGGCATATTCACTAAACAGCACGTGTTTTTTCTAACCACCCACAATGCAGTTCAACCAAGCCCTAGCTGAAATAGTGTTGCAACCAAATTAAATTTCATGCTGAAATTATTATTATTTTTTTGAGCATGAACATTCTTCTGTGTTATTTATCAGTGTTCTTTTTCTGCATTGAACTATTATCACCCATGGAAATCTGGTAGTAAACATTCCATTAAGGCAAGACACTACAGGCAAAAATAAATAAATATTGCACCTGAATTTATCTAATGTTCAGATTTATGTACTAGACATTTATGCAAATTAGCGCTAATTTAATTTAACAGTACTGAGATTGTGTGCTACATTCTGGTTACTGTCTATGGGTGTGTGTTTTTCTCTTTTTTTTTTTTTATTGGCAGAATGGAAGATGTTTGGTCTCGCTTTGTCCTGTAGCATTAGCTCACTTGTCACATAATGCCTCAGCTGAAACTAATCCCCCTTGTGCTAAACCATATTAGTGTCACAGCTTAATTAGTTGTTTTCTTTTGCTTCCTTACTTTCTTTTCTCTTGAATCTTTTCTTCTCCTGCCTTTCCCATTCTCCCAAAACACAACTCTTCATCATGTGACGAAAGAAAACATTGCTTGGTCAGGGAGGTGTTTATGATTCATTGTGATTATCTATTCATTTCAGATCAGTTGAGATTTTAAATAATAACTTGATTTTAGTTTGGATATTGTACGCCTCAGGATGTATGCCTTGGTTTTGCATGCTTTTGGAGAGTAGCTCTCTAACATGTCTTAAAAGTTGTCAACAGTTCTCTAAAAGGTATAATTCTGTAATTATTTATTCATTCCATATCGTTACTTCACCTTGAAAGGGATAGTTCACCCAAAAATTAAAATTCTATCATCAATTGACCCCTCGCAAAAACCCACCCTTCTTAGTTACGGTTTCTATGTCCAACAAACAATGCCGCTCTCACACTACACATCATGTTCTTACACAGTTAAAAAAAAAAAAAAAACATAATGGAGCAAAGAGGAAACTGACAACAAGCTGACAGATAAGACAGAGCAGGTAGCTTCTGGTGTGAAACAAGGTTTCAGCTTTAAAATTGTCTTTTTTTAAAACAATAAATACCATTCAATCAATTTTGTGGCTCCTAAATGTGCCATGACAGATCGTTGTATTTCAAGCAGCACATGTGAACCGATCGTCTTTTCATTTTACTTAAAGGGGTCATCGGATGCAAAACTCAAACATAAATGTTTGTTGGCAGTGTGTATACAACCACCCTATAATGATAAACCACCCAGTTTTTTTTTTTTTGTTTTTTTTTAATCTTTATAAGTAATATTCCCTTTTTCAAATCAGGCCATTCTCAGCATCGTCTGTGTGACGCCACACCGACCAAGGCCACTCCCACAATAGTTGATTGACACAGCCGTCTTACTTTAGACCCACCCTGAGTGAGCTGTAAACAGTCCGACCGCCATTGTTTGAGGTGTTCTGTTGTTGGATGTAGTAATGAACATAGCAGTCATCATTTACTCCTGACATCTGAGCTTCGATTTTGAAGGAAAAGTACCTGACGATCACATAAATGCATCTATGTTTGCACAAATCATTCATGATCCAGCTTCACCTACAGCAGAAGTGAGTATAAGAGTTTTTTATGCATCTTTGCAAATCACCTAATGTGCTAGTTAGCAAGTTTCACGGCTAAACATGGCTAAATGCAGATAAATTTTGCGGCTGAAGTAAACAGTACTGCTCGTCAACCCACAGAAGAGAGGGGCAGGGTGAGTAGAGCTCATTAGCATTTGAAGGCAAATGCAAAAAATGGCTTGCTCAAGGGCTGAATTTGACTAGGTAAAAAGGTGTTTTTTTACATTATCAAAGTATGTTATAGACATCTCATTAAGACTCGAATCATATTAACTTGTGAAAAATGGGTATCCGATGACCCCTTTAAAGCACGAAATATACATGAATGAACATCATAATATATTTTATTTCACTTTTATTTACTACTACATTCAAGGCCCATAAAGGTAGTAAGGACATCATTAAAATAGTCCATGTGACATCAGTGGTTACAAGAAGACCCGTAGAGAAAAAAAAAAAAAAAAAAGATTGTTGGCTTTATTCAATTTGTGCTCCGAAAATGATGGGTTTGGAACGACATGAGGGTGAGTAATTAATGACACAGTTTTCATTTTTGGGTGAACTATCCCTTTAATATGTAGTCGTATGAATTGCTTTTATGATTTAGAATTTTTCAAGCAATAGTGTTAGTGTTTTCATGGTATGAATAACAGCAGCTTGGATATTTTCTGTAACTTCTTATTTGGTATTTGATTCACACACGAGGGTGAGTAAATAGTGACAGAACTTTGGGTTTTTGGTGAACTATCCATTTAATGTGTTCTCATTAAATTGTAGTCCGTGAAGCTGAATTTCTTGAGTGTCTTCTGTGTCCAGGACTTCTCAAAACCTCTCCCCCATTCCTTGGGCATCTCAGATCAACTCCACAGCACTTAGAGGAATTAAAACCATTAGCACGATTTATATCAAACATCTACCATCAAGTTAGTCATCCATCTTTTTCCCCCACTCCCTCTTATTTTCCCCTCATTTGTTCCGTCTTACTTTCAGAAGACGTTTGCAGAGAATTTAATTGAGGCTATAGCTTTAGGCCAAGAATAATTATTGGATGGAATACATCTGAATACAGGGGCAAATCATTGACTCATTAATATATGCATGATGGACACAGCCCCTGTTTGAGAAAATAAATAAAAAGATAAAGTGACCAGAGGGCCAGGCATTCTGCATCGCGGGGAGAATGAGTTGTGATCGGTGGGGGTGTTCTGCTGGAGGCACTCATCACAAAATGAGGGTACAATTCGACTGTAAGTCAATCACATAACCTTTAGTGGGAGGAGTCACCTCTTCTTCACAACACTCAGAGGTTTGATGAAAAGAGACATGTTCTCATTTGTGGATCTGTGCAGTGGGAATGAAAAAAAAAATAAAAAATTCAGAAAAAAAATGATATTAACAGAGACCCAGCATCTGAACAGAAAGTGCTCATTAAAATTAAAGCTCATTAAAACTAATTGGCAATTTAGGAATACCATCTATCCACCTTCATATTCATTGGCTGGTCATGCATCAGTGAATGGGCTATCTGCCTCTGGTCACTACCTGACCAATACTACATAACCAGGTTTATGGAGAAACCTAAAATCGCTGAGCCAGTGTATGTGTGAGTGAGGGTGTAAACCCCCTCCTTTGTGTTTACGGACCTCAAAGGTCTATGGGACATTATATAATGTGTATTCTAAGACTGAGACCACTAATGAAGTTTCCATTTGTGGTTCTTTTCTAATCAGATTTTTTCATTTGGAATTATATAATCAGCATAAAATCTGAGTGAAAATTTTAAATTTACATGAATTTCAGACTTTGTATTTGGTTTGTCTGCTTTTTAATGACAGAAGCATTGAAGCTGCGAGTTTGTATTAATGATCATGTTCTCCAGAATAATTTGAATGAACCAAAGAGCATCTTGTACAATACATCAAAGCAAGAACATAATGTATATAACATATTGACACTTTGTCAAATTTGCGTATGTGTATTTCTTGAAATACTGCACAATCTTACATATTTCAGTAACACTGTACAATAAGGTTAATTTAACATTAGTTAACGTGAATTAGAAATGAACAATACTTTTACAGTATTTATTAATCTTAGTTTGTTAATCTTTATTAATGTTAATTTCAGCATTTGATAATGCATCATTGGATACAATCAAAAGTTGTTTGTTAACATTAGTTAATGCACTGAACTACCATGAACTAATGAACTAACATGAACAACTGTATTTTAACTAACATTGACAAAGATTAATAAATAGTGTAATATATATACTCATTGTTTGTTCATGTTAAGAATACATTAACTAATCTTAACAGATGACACCTTATTGATATTATTTATAACATATATATATATATATATATATATATATATATATATATATATATATATATATATATATATATATATATTTATATATATATATATATATTTTTTTTTTTTTACTATAAAGACCAGAATTCCATTGTGATCTCAGAGTATGGTTTAGGTTTTTGTTGTTGTTGTTGTTTTTTGTTTTAAGTTTTTTTTTTTGTTTTTTTTTTCTATTCTATTTTAATATATTTTAAAATTTAATTAATTCATGTAATTGGCAAAACTAAGTTTTTAAGCAGTTATTGATCTAGTGTTCATTGTCACATGATCATTCAGAAATAATTTTAATATGCTGTTTAAGTAATTCTGTGTTGTGCCGCTTACAAATTCGTGGAAACTGCTACATTTTTTGGGATTCTTTGATAAATCAATAGCATTTACTGAGGATAAGATCTTACATTTATTTTTTGACATTTCAAATGTATTTATTTTTAATCAAATGAATCCTTGCTAAATAGAAGTATTAATTTCTTCTTTATTAAAAATGTTTACAAAATTTTCACTAAAGTTAACTAGAGTTAAAAGAGAAACAGTTATTTTTTAAGTCTGTACTTACCTCTGTGTTCTTAACAACTGTGTTCATGTTTAATCAACTGAAAATCTTCCTCTCCCACCACCCAGAGGCCTTGGAGGATATTAAAAAAAAACTGACATCCGAGAAACCCTGTGATTAAAAAGCACACCCTAAAGTGTCTCTTTCCGCTTCGCAAATCTTCCATCTAGCAGTGTTTGCCTAAATAAGTCAGTTCTCGTTGGTCTGATTATTTAAGTGGCTTTTTTAAAATCTTTTTTTCTTTTTTGCAGTTCGGCTTGATAAAGTGTGTTTATGTTTTGGGGAGGCCAGGCTGTGCTGATCTCCTCTCATCATTCACAACCATCGCTGGCCCAGCACTCTCCAGGCATCCCACTGACAGGAGCAACAGCAGCTAATGAGCTACAGGCGTTATTAACATGTGTGTTTTGGTCTCTTAATTACTCCAGCTCTAACGTCTGTACACAATTTATAACGAGCCCGGCGCAGGCCCCTGTAGGCACTTACCTTGGTGAGATTTCTTCTAAATTGGACGATTATTCAAGCAGGCGGGCAAACATGACACACAATAATTGCCGCTTGCAGATTTTACTTATTAGTGTGATGTATTGATCCAGGGAGCCGAAGAGAGAATGAGAGAGGTATTTGGTTGGCGGGAGGAGGTTTGGACCGGATCTTTGGAATTGGCTTCAAATTCACCTGTACTGTTCTTGCTTTGGTAATCTTGCTCTGGAAAGGTCACGTTCCTGCCATGAGCCATCTCCACTGCTTTCATCATATAACCCACACAGAGGACTATTTACAAGCCTTCTTTTGATGATCAAAACATTGAGGATAAGATCTGAGACACGACGAGAACAGGAAGAGAATAAAGAGAGAATTTAGAAACTCTGACAGAGAGAGATTGATTGATAATGACAAAAGACAGAGTGTTCCACACCTTGACAGTATATACAGAGTAGACACACATGCACACACACAAACAAGCTAAATTTTAAGACATTTATAATAATAATGTAAATAATTGTTACTATACTTATCCTATATAACCCTACATTTAAGCTATATAAATATAACTGAAATAAAATATTGGATTGTGTTTATGTATGTATTTTTTTTTTTTATATTTATTTATTTTTAAATATTTAAAATGTGTTTATATATTTAAAATTCCTGGTGGTTTTATTTGATTTTTCCATTATTATTGTTATTATTATTATTATTATTATTATTATTATTACTATTATTACTATTATTACTATTATTATTATTATTATTATTATTATTATTATTATTATTATTATTAATCATTATAAAGCAGAAAAATTCCTGGATTTTGCATACCTACAGTAATTTAACTTAAGATTATTTATTCATTAAGATTATTTTGTTTTTATATATTTAAAGTTCCTTTCAGTTTTACTTTCTGTTATTATTATTATTATTATTATTATTATTATTATTATTATTATTATTATTATTATTATTATTATTATTATTATCATTAAAAAGCAGAACTATTCCTGGATTTTGCATACCTATGATATTTTAACTTAAGATTATTAACTTTTTATTATATATGTATTTATTGTATTTTCAAATATTTAAAGTTCCTTTCAGTTTTATTTTATTTTCTATTATTATTATTATTATTATTATTATTATTATTATTATTATTATTAAATTAGCAGAACTATTCTTTGATTTTGCATAGCTACAGTAAACTTAATATTAACTTTTTAGATTTTGTTTTTTTTTTAATTATTATTATGTTTTATATATTTAAAGTTCCTTTCAGTTTTATTTTAGTTTAGTTTAGTTTAGTTTTAATGAAAAAAGGCAGAACTATTCCTGGATTTTGCATATCTAAAGTAATTAAACTTAATAACATTAACTTTTATTTTTTTTTATTTATTTGTTTTTATATATTTAAAGTTCCTTTCAGTTTTATTTTATTTTGTATTACTATTATTATTAATATTATTATTTAAATAAGCTGAACGTTTTTTTGTTTGTTTTTTTGTTTGGATTTTGGATACCTACAGCAATTTAACTTTAAAGTTCTTTTCAGTTTTATTTTATTTTATGTAATTGTTATTCTTATTATTTATTTATTTTGCATAATTATTCCTCCTTTTTTTCATACCTGCAATCATTTTATTTTGTATTATACTATATATTTTTTATGTTTTTGGTCACACTTTAGTTTGGGGACTAATTCTTAATATTAACTAACTATTAACTATGACTTTTACCTCAAACTTCTAATTTGCTGCGTATTAATAGTTAGTAAGGTAGCTGTTCTCTATAAGCACTAATAAACAGCCAACATGTTAGTAATATGCATGCTAATAGTGAGAAATTGTCCCTAACGTAATCAAATATATACAGCTTTACTCAAAATCCACTTGGATCAAAAATATAAGAGAACACATTACCTTTCCTGATGTTTTTGCTGTATTTTGTTTTGAATACAGCCTCTTGTCACGTCTCCAGGTGAACAGGGGCCCTGAATTTTGGCCCTGAACCTGGCTGAATGGTGCAAGGAGCACCTGTGCAGCTTGTGACGGATTATGCAAGGAAGGTAGCTGCCTGCGCGTCAACGACAGCCGTTTTGATTAAGTGTTAAATGATGAAGTGTCCATACCAGCGTGAGAGAGACAGGTTACCTGTCATCCCCCACCCGGCCCACCACCCCTCCTTTCTCTCTTCCTGTCGCCCCTACAGTCATTTGCTCTACCTCTGTTCCTCAGCAGTGCTGGCAGAAGGCCCCTCTGACAAGCTGATTCATGTTCTCTCTGGCACAGGCCTCTCAAAACAATTTAAGAATGAAATATTGTCTTCTCCCTCTCTAATGTATGACACTTCCACTTCTGCTCCCCGCTGCCTCTTCCATCTCATCTGACCTGTAGGGTTTGTTCAGACTGAAGGGTCCTGTGAGGTGACCTGAGGCCCGGAGGAGCATTTGTGTAAGCTATTAAAAGTGAAGTGAGACACAGAGGGAGCTGAACCAAAACCTCTGACCTCACAACTGGGACATTGGGGAATCTCTCCTGATATCTACTTTCATAACTCACAAAACCACTGACAAGCGGTGTTTCTTAGCAAAGTTTGTTTGTACAGTAAGCAAGAACAGCTTTTAAATAGAAATACTTTACTTGCACTTAATCAAGAGTATTTATTAGGTTTTTCTTGCAAAATAAATTACACAAATGATACTTTCAACAAAAGAATCAACAAATGCCCACTGAGACAGGGATTTTTACATTTAGACACACTGAAAATGTGTCACTAGTTAAGCTGTCGACAGCTTTGTGGTCACAAAATGTTTTCAAGAAATCGTTTTGTACATTTGCACATCTTTCACATCTAAGGGCTAAGCTGCCATTAATCGCTCGATACGGATGTTATTAAAGTCTCAGAGGGTCTCATTTAGCCTGTCGTATATTTGCTTGAATATCTCACATTCTGATAAACTAGTTCAATCACACAAAGGGCTGTGAAATAAGTTTTAAAAAAATCATCTAAAAGATCCTTTCGTGCCCTATGTTACAGAAATGCATCTTGACATAAATAATGCAATTGCTGATTTCTATAGCAGTGCCATGATCTGATTCATTATATAGAATGGTCTCTTTCTCCTCATTCTGCCCAATGTGTCATTTTCTGACATTTCATATTTCATTTTGTTCAAAGCATATAAAATTATTTTGCAGATGTGTCTTCCCGGTAAACGGGAGATCAAAGTCTGATAGATTTTTATATTATTTAGGCACACAACTCATGTTGGATGTGTGTTCGTGCCTTTTTGCATGTATTTGGTGCCTTCTTTATTACCATTTCCTATCCTCATTTCTATTACTCTGACTCTGCGATCTGAGCTTCTCTTCATTAATTTAAAGAGAAAAACAGTATGAAATAAGAAAATTGTGATGACTTCTTGCTCACCCCAATAATACAAGGCCTCAGGCCCAGGAACTGTGGTGTGAACACATCTCAAATCTGTAGATTGCATTACCATCAAGGAATGCAGTGACCTTTGCTACAAGGTTTAAAACCCAATTTATTCTCCGTGCGATTATAGCCATCCTATCTCTGCCCTTACAAAGAGGAGCGTCGTTTCACAAGACGCTAAGGACCATTTCAGATTTGTTTGTTCAGAAATCCTTTGAAGACACAGAGGCCTCACGCTCAAGGTTAAAACCAATATAAAGAGCAGTTGTTGCATGATGAGCAATACCTCTGACAGGGCCTGGAACTAACAGGACTAGATCATGACTACAGCCCCCAGGAGGAGCTGCAGGTCTCTGGGGGCGAGCTGAAAAATCAAGCCCTGGAGTCATGGTGAGCGAGCTGGACTCTTTGAAGCTGGATTAGCTCAGGTGAATCAAAGGCAAATGTGCCTCACTTTCACCCACTTGAGCTCTAGTCGCTGGTAATTCATCTTCCTTTTTTTTTTTGACATTTGGCACCCCAAAAGTTTTGGGTCAGGAGGGAGAGATTCAGACAGTTTTCTGTGCAGATTTCTGAGTGTGTGTTAAAGTGTAGAGGAGAAATGCCCTTTCAATGTTTGTGTCACATAATTCTGTTCTTTCTGCTCTTACTCGTTACACTACAGTGGCTTTCTTCATTTCTCGGGGCAAAAATACTGTAAATTATAGACCTTCTTGGTAAACTTTCCTTCCTTTTTTTGTCAACTGTTGTATGTCTTGCAACTCAATGCATTTAGGCATGTAGGACAATCTGCTGAAGTTCAAACTGAGCATCAGAATGGGATTTAAGTGACTTTGAACATGGCATAGTTGTTGGTGCCAGACGGGCTGGTCTGGGTATTTCAGAAACTGCTGATCTTCTGGGAGTTACAGACAAAACCATCTCTAGGGTTTACAGAGAATAGACTGAAAAAGAGAAAATATCCAGTGAGAGGAAGTTCTGTAAGCAAAAATGCCTTGTTGATGCCAGAGTTCAGAGGAGAATGGCCAGACTGGTTCAGACTAACTCAGAACTAACTCAAATAACCACTCCTTACAATCAAGGCATATGCAGAAGAGCTTTTCCGAATGCACAGCACATTGAACCTTGAAGCAGATGGGCTACAGCAGCCAAAGACCACACCGGGTGCAACATTTGGATGGTAGAGTCAGAATTTGCCGTAAACAACATGAAAGGATACATCCTGTGTAGGTAAGGGAACTATTTTTTTGAATACTTTGGGCTCCTTCACTATAAAAAATGCTGGGTTTAAAACAACCCAACTTGGGTTATTTGCCAACCCAGTACTGGGCAAATACTGGACAGAACACATGCTGGGTTATTTTGACCCAGATGGTTGGGTTAAAGGTTTTTACCAAACAAGCTAGGTTATTTTATTTAAGTCAGCTATTGTTTAAAATTATTATATTGGTTAAAAATGGAATGGAGCTTATAAAAACACACAGAACTACTAGAGCCAACAGCAATAATCAAACATTTATTAAGCAAGAACACAAATTGGTGTTTTTTTTTTTATTTATTTGGGTGAATACAGCATAGTTTACAATATTACATACATTTAAACTTGTTTAACAAGCATTTTAGACATAAAAAACGTAACATTTAAAAGCAGAATTTTAATTTTAGTGTATTCAACCGTTCCCTGTAATCACTTCGTAATCGCTCTGTAATCAGGTTAATTGCGAACTTCTGACTGCAGCCTCGCATTTCACTCGTAGCTGAAAGATGTCATGACAGACTCCAAAAACTGTCCATAAACAAACAGTACTTACATTAGATAACATATTTTAAGATTAAACTAAGTACAATAACAAATAAAATCCATTTATTTTATGCAAGGCAAAAGGTGTTTCCATCCTGCGAAACAACTGCTGCTGATGCAGCTGACTCGTCCTAATGTTGCGTTGCATAAAACAATACAATTTACAGCACAGTAAAGACTTTAAAAATGAAATAAAATGTATACAAACCTTTATTTCGCTGAAGAAGTGCAAATCGACAGTGCTGAGAACCTGTTTCTACTGTAGAGGACTCAAAAACCCGGCGTTCTGACTGACTGTAACTCAGCAGCTGGGTTGTTTCCTCAGAGACAGGCTCACACCAGCGGTTGGGTAGAAAAAATTACCCAGCGTTAAAAATGACCCAGGAACTTAGTTACAGAAAAACTACCCAGCATCTGGGTAAAAAATATTAAAAATAACCCAATAAAATTACGCAACAAGTTGATCCCAGCATTTGGATTAAAAAAAATAAAAATACATTTTTTAGAGTGTTAGTACCAATTGAGCATCGCTTAAAAGCCACAGCCTACCTAAGTATTGTTGCTGACCATGTCTGTTCTTTAATGACCACAGTGTACCCAAGTTGCGATGGCTACCAACAGGATAACACGCCATGTTGAAGGTTGAACCATTGATGTCACATGGACTATTTTAACGATGTCCTTACCACCTTTCTGGCCCTAGAATGTGTAGTTATTTTGCTGTCTATGCAGGGTCAGAAAGCTCTCGGATTTCATCAAAAATATCTTATTTTGTGTTCCAAAGATAAACAAAGGTCTCACTGGTTTGGAACAACATAGTAAGTAATTAATGACAAAGTTGTCATTTTTGGGTGAAATATCCCTTTAAGGCTCTACGTTTAAAAACTTTGAGTGACATACTGTTTTGTTTGCATCAATTAATCAGTCTTTTTGTAGTATGCAGCGACAGACCAAGTTGTTGAAAATGAAGCGCATCTTCTTTAACAATCCTCTGCTGTGCAGTTTATTGTGATTGTAAGAAAACACCAAAACAGAGAAAATCCACCCACTTAGTTCTGATTGGCTGTGACTGGCTTTGATTTGAATCACACAGCATTTTTACTTTTAGTGTGGATCTAAAAATAGCTGAAATCTCGTCACATTGTGCATATTAGGACATATATTTTTAAACATTTTCCATTATTTAAAAACTAAACTTGAAGTAACAAAAAAAACTAAAAGTAAACAAAGTGTCAGCTTGAAGATTATAAATACTGAAATTGAAATAAAAATAGACTCTGATAATACATATGACAGCTTGAGAACCACCAAACCACTTGCATGTAAATTATCGATAATTTTGGATGCAAGCATGTTCGGTTTCAGCACACATCAACATAATCGCGACTTCAGGGCATGTTCTGTTTAACTGCTTTGCGTTTGAATGCAATTAGAATCTGGGCCCCGGGGACAGACAGTCGTTTGATAATGCATTTTGGTGTTGAGCATGACATTTTTCATGCACATGTTAAAAGCATCTTAGACATTTACAAAGTGCGATGAACGGGTAATGGAATGAAAAGGTGCGATGGTTCTTCATGGTTCTCGTTATCCAGCGTAGGTTGTGTTCTCACCTCCGGTGGAAGGTGGTAAATTTTCATTAGATGAGATCACAGATGAAGAGGCTCTCAAACGCATAGTTCATTTACACAGGCATCAGGCATTAGTCTCTAATGGAGTCCTGTGGTTTCAGCCGGTTTGCATACCCACAGACTGACACATGTATATGCACACGCAGTAAGCCTTCTAAACAGCATGAACAATTTAAGTTATATGGCGTACATTTTAAACTCTTCCCCTTGCAGAGTTTTTCTGCAAGAGGAACATTTCTAATATGGCAGTTCTAATACTGAGGGCTTATTAATCAGCACAAGCCTATAATACACAAGTACATTAAACTCCAGTCTTAGTAACACATTTCAGCACCTAGGACAGCTCCTCTCATAGAAAACACTGCATTACTAGAGCATTTCAAGCTGAATACTTGATAAAATGTTTAATCTGAGCCACTTTGTAGATATATCTTAGTTTATATATCAGTAGTTTGAATTTAAATGAAGTATATACGTGTGCAAGGGAAAGTCTTCTGAGAAAAATGACGAAATTGCGAGATAAAACCTTAGAATTCTAATCTCTTTTTTTTTCCCCTCCCAAATCCGAAGAGAGGATGACTCACAATTCTTTGTTTTTCTTCTTCCTCATGGAATAAAAAATAAATTGTGACTTTTTGTCTCACAATTCTGACTTTTTCCAAATTGTTTATATATTGCTTCATAGTTATGAGTTTATATCTCAGAATTGCGAGGGGAAAAAAAAGTCTAAAGTTGCATTCCACGGCAGAAACAGGCTTCCATAAAAACTGGCTGCTTATACACTTCCAGTGATGCACCGAGCAGTACATTGATTTGTGCAAGTACCATGAGCTGCGAAGTTGTTTACAGCTCTTTTTGTTGAGTTGAGACAGAATGAGTATCAGATGAATCCATTTTCTCAGGTTCTGTTTACATTATGGCTTTGCGTAATGGCAAACCAATTATAATGTGTAATTACTCAACAATAGTTTCCTGTATTATGAAACTTTGCTCAGCCATTACCTTTTTACAGAACCATTCAGAATTGGTTTGATTTTCAATTTCAGATTGATTGCATTTTTCACACAGCAAATTGTACTCTGTCATTATCCTAATAATGGCTAATTGCGTTTTAAATATGCGATAGATTATAAATTCATATAATGAGGTCTGGCAGTTCATTTGCCCCATAAATCTTTGTCAAGGTAATTTGTGTTTGTAATAATACTTGAGCTCGTGGGCTACCAAATTAATTAAAATCGATTGGGCCAAAAACATAAATCAAACTAATATATTTTCTAATTACAGGTTGTCACCTTTTGTGTTTCAGGTAGCTATTTGTCAAGTGGTTGTTAAAGTGGTACGTGCACGTGTTTGCGTGCACTCGAATACTCAACGGGCTTTGAAAATTAATCAAAGGTAGCGACGGTCCCGCTCCGTGCAGGCCGATTAGTGTTTTGAGTGTGTGTGTCGGTGCGAGCGTGCAAGCAAACAGGTACGCCGTGCGCTCGGTGAGCAAATGGATATGACTATAAATTGATTTCCTACTGTTAATTGGTCAAACATCTAGCAGGGCCGAGATGCACTTCCTCTAAAGATTGTGAGATCACTCATCCATTTACACTTCGGGTTGCTCCACTGACCTGCCGTAATGTACAGGATGTGCGTTCATCTGAGAGCACTAGGACTCTGCTCGCTCCACCTAATCTGATTTGTGTAGCAGGATTGATTACAATGTAATGTCTGTTTCTCTGGGTTAATGTATTAATGTAGCCAGCTCTTTGACTGCCTCAGTGCCAGACAGACACTAGGGTATCGATTTATGCCTTTTCTTGTCTAATTACTAGGGCGGAGAGCTGTACGACAGGCTGTTGGGAAACCTTACCGAACTGCACTCAGCCAAGCTCGAAAATTACATCCATAAATGCAACTCTTTTCACTCAATTGTTTTCAGTGCACAAGCCGTGATGGCTTTGCAATAATGAGGTTAGGGGTTTTAGCAACACTGGGAGAAATTAAGAGCGTTTTGTCTTCAGTACGTTTGCACCTCTAATTGAGCTGTGGAGACAGCAGTATGAAGGTTGTAGAATTATGCAACAAAGGCTCTAACATCATTATGGCATCTCCTTCCATGACAATGCAAAACGGATGCGTTTCATTTTCATTTTTTACCTTTTTTTGCCCTCGTACGGCGTAATAGCAGGAGACGGCTTTCGAGCGGGGTTTCGAATGAAGAGCTTATGTTTAGCAGGCGGAAGCCGAGGTAGCAGAGATAATATTTCCCAGTATTGATCTCTCGTGCTCTCATTCCAAACTGAGAAACGGACCTGAGGGATCAGAACACAAAGTTAACACAGTCATTAAACGACAGCGAGATTGCATAGGTCAAGCCTCTGAGTATATGTGTGTTCGTTCCTCCGCTCGGACTGGCTTGTATCACGGCTGATAATCCTCCATAAAGTACCTATCCAAACTTCAGATTGCCCTTCACATCTGAAGGCTTCTGTTCTGTTCAGCAACTGTGTAGAAGAAAAAGTAACATAAGAGAGAACAAGTAAGAGGAAATGGAGAGAGAGGACTGAAAAAGAGACAAACTGGAAAGAGAGAGAGAGAGACCAGAGATGAAGTCCCTGTCTGCAGTGCCATCTAGTGGCTATATAAATATTCAAAACTAGCATCTCGTGCGCCATAGAGCAGCTCTTTCTTTCTAGTCCTCTAGTTCTTCAGCTGCATTGTTGTGCAACTTCCACTCATTTTCTACCCAATTTCCCCAATGCCACTCTGAGGACGGATGGGACAAATCGCAACAGACATGAAAGCCTCCCTTTCCGCCATCCCTGGCCTTCTCCTCTGCAGGATTCCTCTGATTTCATCATCTACATGTTTCCACAAACCCTCCTGCGTTCGGATTATGCCTCTTCCCATCGGGGGACACCCGGGAACCGAAAACACGGGTTGGAAGATAAAGGAGGAAATAGAGCGAGAACAGACAGGGAGAGGCATGATTGCCACGGGAACAACAGGAAAAAACAGACGGTGGCATGGTGAGGAGGTGATAGTGTCCGATGGCCTCTTGGTTCTCCTCAGATGCTGATAGACCCCGGAGCCGGTGGCAAGACGCGTGATGCGTGTCCCCTGGCACTGGCTCACGGTGGCCCTCTCTCGCTCTTTCCTTGGCAGCACCCAGAATCCTCCAGGATTAATCACACCCTGGTTGCATGGCATCTGTCGCCCCCAGCTTGGCCAACTGCACAGCATGACATGATTAAACGTCCCCAGGCATGGAGCTTGCGCAGCGGAGAGCAACTCTCCAGCCCAACCAGCCTCAGATCGCTCACTCAGGGCAGGGTAGGAGATACAGAGCTGCGTAAGTCTTTGCACCTAGAGAACTTAAAAAGGAATCAGGAAAGGAGTGAGATCATATCAGCAGACTGCAACACCATACTGTTTCTCTTCTTTTCTCTCCTGGTGCCTTTTTTCTTTTAATATCTAGACTTTGCTCTTTGCTTTTCCCCTCTTGTCTTTGTCTTCTTTAATTGAGTCATGCATTGGAATGCGAGACACATTATTTTACTGTAATACTTTTGATTTAGACCTTTAATTGCTGTCTGTACAGCCAAATAAAGAGGCTTACAGTATGTGTGCTCTGTTAAGCCGGTTTTACAGTCTTCAAAAAGCATATCAAAGCCGATCAGCAGGGCAAGGTTATCTGACACCATCTTGTCTGACCCTCACTCCGACCTTGAAATGAAAAGAACATTTGAAGAACCAACTTCCATAGTTCAATTATCTAAATGATGCAATTATTTTGAATGCAACACTCAAATGGCTTCAATAAACTCTAAGTTTCATCTCTAAACTTTTTTTCTGTGTTCTACAGAAGCACAATGGCTGGAAGCACTGTGCCACCAAGAGGAAATATTCCTTCATTCTCCTGCTTATGGGTGCAGAACCAGAGCACACATTAATAATTCACCAAGTTTAAGTTCAGTTAAAATATGCATTCTAATTGGGCCTAAGTGTATGCACTCGACACTAAGTAGGTCTGCTGCCATTTTTTTTCTACCCTGACACATTTGATAAACTTGATCCAGTTTTATCATGTTGAAAAATGTATCTTAATACTGGTGAGAAAAACAAAGTGGCATCTACAGTGTTGTCTGTTTAATGACAGTTGTGCATGATGCCAGAGGTGAAACATTTAATACATGACTCTAAGATGCTTCATGAGTAATCCAGAGGCACCTATGCATATTTCTCTGCTGTTAGGCTTCCAGGCAGCAAGAACTACCTCGTTAATTGCATGTCATTTTTTACTAGTATGTTTCAATTGAAATGTGACTGAATGGACTGTAAAGTTAAAATGTGGGCTCATTTATTCTTGACTGAAAACCAGCTGGCCAAACTCTGGCCAATGGCTGTAGAAGCCAATGGCTGTGCTACTGTATATATACACTACTATTCAAACATTTATATTAAAATATAATATAAATCCTGTGAAGCTAAATGTTCAGCAGCCATTATTCCAGTCTTCAGTCACATGATCCTTCAGAAATCATTGTAATGTGTAATGGTCATTTGCTGATCAAGTAAGATTCAGGATTCTTTCAGTTGAAATGTCAAAAGAACAGCATTTTTGAAAGTCTTACTTTTTACTGTTTTAATCAATTTAGTCCAACCTTGCTGTATGAAACTACTCATTTTTTTCGACTGAAAAGTAGTCTGTACTGTATATGCGACCTTGGACCACAAAACCAGTCATAAGGTTTAATTTTTTGAAACTGAGATTTATACATCATCTGAAAGCTGAATAAATAAGCTTTCCATTAATATATAGGGCAGTGTTTGGCAGAGATACAGCTATTTGAAAATCTGGAATCTGCAGGTTCAAAGAAATTGAGAAAGTTGTCCAAATGAAGTTCATAGCAATGCATATTACTAATTAAAAATTAAGTTTTGATATATTTACAGTAGGAAATTTACAAAATATCTTTATGAAACACGATCTTAATATCCTAATAATTTTGGCATAAAAGAAAAATTGTGAATTTTGACCCATACAATGTATTGTTGGCCATTGCTAAAAATATGCCTGTGCTACTTAAAGGGATAGTTCACAAAAAAAATGAAATTTTGATGTTTATCTGCTTACCCCCAGGACAGATGTAGGTGACTTTGTTTCCTCAGTAGAACACAAACAAAGGTTTTTAACTCAAACCTTTGCTGTCTGTCAGACATATAACGGCAGTCAATGGGATCCACGGCTTTGAGAGTCAAAAAAACATACACAGACAAAACCAAATTAAACCCTGCGGCTCGTGACGATACATTGAGGTGTTAAGACACGATACAGTCGGTCTGTGCAAGAAACTGAACAGTATTTAAATAAGTTTTAACCTCTAATCCACCGCAATGTCCAACTGTCCTGAGTGCGGGATGTGACGCGTAACGAGCCGCAGGGTTTAATTTGGTTTTGTTTGTGTATATTTTTTTGACTCTCAAAGCCGTGGATGCCATTATATGACTGACAGAAAAATCTTTGTTCGTGTTCTACTGAAGAAACCTACATCTCGGATGCCCTGGGGGTAAGCAGATAAACATCACATTTTCATTATTGGGTGAACTATACCTTTAAGATTGCTTTTGTGGTCCAGGGTCACATATAGTATTTTATATAGTAATTGAATAGCCAAGGGACCCTATAATAAGAATAACAAAATGAGTCCCATTTAGTTTGTAGCCTTCTATATTAGATGTTTATCGTGCTTGAACTGATTGTATAAGATATTATAAAATCTAAGATATTGCTAATAAATGCTCTTAGGCAAGAATACTGTATATCGTTAGAGAGCATATAAGACTATACTTGCAGAAAATGGTGAATGACTACAGGAGATTATGTGCAGAATAGAAAAAATATGGTCCTTATATGGAGATGGTTTGTTGTGTTAATTCTTGAAGGGATAGTTCTCGATCTTCATATGTGTTCTGAAGATGAACAAAGGTCTTACAGGTTTGGAACAACATGAAAGTGAGTAACAGAATTTTCATTCTTGGGTGTGCACATGCCGCCTCATTTAAAATAATCCAGATTCATCATCATTACAATGACGTTAAGAAGAAATCATTGTGTATGATTCTGGTTGTATACTACTTTTCCATCCACATTTTGAATTCCAAACAGAATGAGAAGAAATAGAGAAATTTTTGGACCAATATCAGACTCCGCTGCCATGGCAATGTGTAATGCATTTGCTTGCAGTGAATGTCTGACTATTGGACTTCTTATTGATCAAAGAGCACAGGGTCACAGGAATAAATAATATAGATCATTATACTTTCTGTCTCACTCTCTCCTTTCCTCTCCTCTCCTCATAGAAGCAGAAGCAGCAGCAGCACACACACACACAGACACGTACATGCTTAAATACATGTACAGATGTGCTCAAGGGTGGAAACGGAAGTCCACAATTATACTGTGACGCATGAAACGCAATTGAACGGTGACTTACTTACACATTCAAGCACACACACACATACGGTTGGCATGGTAGGTGCGGAGTGATGGTCGGTCTTTCTAGAGTGGATTGGAAGCTTTGATCCCTCTGTCATCAGTACATTTTTCTTCTCATAGCTCGCTGAAATAATACATAGCAGGCAGACCACCACAGCAACTGTGCTTTGTTGCCATGGCAATAGCAAAGAAACTAATTATTACCTGGCGGGGTGGAGATAAGGCTTAGGAACAGAGAGAGAGGGAAAGTGTGCGTGTGTGTGTGTGTGTGTGTGTGTGTGTATGCGTTTGAGAGGCAGAGAGAAGTGATAGAATGTAAGCGAAAGAAAATGAGCAGATATAGAGGCGGCCAAGCAGAGGATGAGAACTGTATACAAAGAATCACTCGTAGCCGAATGGAAAGCTTTTCTTGAAAGATTAAGGCGGCCCACTGCCTGCAGGGCACGATGCCTCTGGCCTTCCCTCACCTGCTGAGAGAACACACCAGCAGATCAAGAGGAGCTATAGACTCATGCTAAAGAGCTAAACGGAAATGTGAGAGGGGGGAACCGACAGAGAGAAGCTACACTTAAGATTTCATCCATGGGCTTATGAAAAAAACACCAGTCTATCAAAGGAAGCACATGGTCAATCTTTTGTTATAATAGTTGACACTGTGAGGTTCATTGTGTAACATCAATCGAATTCCTTTTTTTGTAGTTTCAGAGATCAAAACTCTGAGTGTGAAACATTTATTGCAGTTCAAATAATTGGTGTACTGTAATATGTACTATTGTCAGAGAATATTTGGAAGGTTTTGCAGGCTGCAGTTCTATAAACAAGAAATTAATATAGAGTAATTTATGGCTAGTTATTTTGTTCGTTTTTGCACTGCCAACTTAATAAAGACAAATCACTGTCAACAGTTGCATGTGTCGCCTGTCTGGAACAAGCAAACACAGACAAGCCGAGTCATATGAACAGTGAAGCATTCCAGCTCTGTTTTACTACAGTAAATATCAGCAGTCTTGAAAGGCCACTTGTTATTCGCATATGTCTGTGAAGTTCTCGAGAGTACACTCTTAAAAATAAAGGTGCTTTACGATGCCATAAAAGAACCTTTTTTGTTTAAATGGTTCCATAAAGAACCTTTAACATCTGAAGAACCTTTCTGTTTCACAAAAGGCTCTTTGTGGCAAATGAAAGTTCTTCAGATTATAAAAAGGTAAGAAAGAAATGGTTCTTTGAAGAACCTTTGACTGAATGGTTCTTTGTGGAACCAAAAATGGTTCTTCTATGGCATCGCTGTGAAAAACCTTTTAAAGCACCTTTATTTTTAAGAGTGTAGCATGTCTTATTTGACATTTTAGGACTCTGACAAATTACAATGGACGAATGTGTGCACTTGTATTTTTAAACTGCTTCTTTAGTGCTCTCTAATTGTCATCTTTTGTTTTTACAACCATTTCAAGGTTGTAAATGTTCATTGTTTTCATTATTGTTCCATTTGTAGGGTTCAAATCAAATTCAATTTGCTACATTTCAATTTTGTTTTCCATTTTCTTTTCATCAATTTCATTTATTCATTCATTCATTTATTTAAATAATCTGACTCTGAACTGCCCTTGGTATGGAATGCATCCTAGAATATACAATCCAGACTAAAATATGTATATATATATATATATACATTTATCTTTCCCTCAGTAACTTTATGACTCATTCAGAGTAGCAGGAAATTAGGATCAGCTCCTGCAGTTTTGCACAATTGTTTAATGTTAGATGTCTTCATATTATCTAGTAGTCTGGTGCTGTTATGTTTCAATGATGAATATTTTCATCTGTCTAGCTGTAGTGGATGAACTATTAGGCTGATGATACGCAGGGCAACTTTGGGCAATGGTGCTGTCAAATGGCAGCCAGGTGAGACACAGGGCCCACGACTGATCTAAAGTATTCAGATAGAAATTTGTTACCTATTCTCAATGGGAATGTGCCAAAGAAACCATTTTTAAAATAAGTTCCCCAGCAAAATTGCTCAAAAAGTTGCCTCATGTATCATCAGCCTTAGACTCATTTTTTTTAATTTAGTCATTTTTCACAAGAGCTGGTGTGTTGTTTTGCCTTCAAATTCTGACTGTGCCAGTCATGTGGCAGCCATTTTGTTTCTCTCTGGTAGGCGGCAGGCAGTGTGAAGAGTGGCAGCGTGGGGCAGACAGGCCTTAAAAGTCTTGACCTGTAATAGAGCGGACCACAGAGCGTGGCGGAAGGAGACTGGCGTCCGTTTTGGGGGGAATTGGGGAGTAATCCGCAGGCACTCAGAACAATAAGCGCCCATGACCAGCATGATGGAGTTGATATCCAGTCCTCTGAGCTCATAAGCCCACAGACGCCAGTCCGCTGTGCACCGGAGCACAGAGCGAATCTCCCAAAGCATACAGGCTGCGCTCCTATTCTGTCTCGTACTGATACAGACACATACACAGATACACAACATGGTCACTGAAGAGAGAAGATTTTTAGACATTTTGAAACTTATTTGAACAGCCCGAACACACAAACAAAACTAGGATATGAGAATAAAAAGATCTGTATTCGAGTGACACAAGGAAGATTGTTTTTCAAGTTTCGACATGCAAGCTTTTCGATTTGCACTTGAAAATCAAAAGGCATATTAACTCACCTTAACCTTTAATCAGTCGACTAGCAACCCAGACCTACATCCCAAAATATCAAATGTCAAATCCCACATGGAATGGGTACTATTATAACCAATGTATGGAAAGAATCTAGTGGTATTTCCAAGAAATTAATCCAAAAGGCATTAGTCGTGACTAGAATGTTGAGACTGGAAAGGCTTCTGAAAATTCAGCTTTGCAAAATATGAATAAATTATATTTTAAATTGTAATAACATTTTACAATTTTACTGTTTTTGCTGCATTTTTTATTAAATAAATGCATCCTTGGTGAGCATAAGTCTTTCAAAAGCATTTTCAAGGGGTCATCAGATGCAAAACTCACTTTTACATGTTGTTTAAACATAAATGTGTGTTGGCAGTGTGTGTACACAACCACCCAATAATGATATAAATCCACTCAGTGGTTTTTATTTAATCCTTTTAAATTATATCCCCTTTTTTAAATCAAGCCATTCTCAGCATTTCGGCTATGTGACATCACACAGACTTAGGCCGCTCCCACGATTGTTGCTTGACACTGCCTTCTTACCGTAGACCCACCCTGAGTGAGCTGTGAACAGCCATTGTTTCAAAGCTGGAGCAGGAGTAGGCAAGAATGTCTCCTAAGCGATTGAGGTGTTCTGTTGTTGGATGTAATAATGAACATAGTAGTCCTCATTTACTCCCAGCTTCTCATCCACTGAAGAGGCAGAGGATTAACATTACTTTTGTTTTTGAAGGGAATACGCCAATCCTCGTTTCACGCAAATCGTTGATGATGCAACTTCACCCACAGAAGAAGCGAGTAAAAGGGTTTTTATGAATCTTTGCAAATCGCCTTTCCTAATAATGTGCTAGTTAGTAAGCTTCACTGCTAAATGCGGCTAAAGTAAACGTTACGGATCGTCACCGCACAGAAGAGAGGGGCGGGTGAGCAGAACTCATTAGCATTTAAAGGAACATGCAACAAAACGGGTTACTGTGAACAGAGCTGTTTCTGACAAGGTAAAAAGGGTGTTTTTTACACTACCATTAAGACCCTAAAGAGTCATATCAACTTGTGGAAAATGGGCATTGATGACTCCTTTAAAAAAATCTTATGAAAGCTTGGCATGTGAGGCACAGACAGATTTGTTCATCCACCCTAGCTCTCTGTGAGAGAAGTAAATATGCTGAATTTGTGAACAAATGGTGCTTTTGAGATCCAATTCACAAAATCAGCCTGAGCTATTCATGCTTGAATCATCTTGATCCAGTTTTGAAGTTCGACTCATGTTATACAGTTCACTAGATGGAAAAATTACCAGTAAAAACTGAATTTTGGTTGCTGATATGCCTTCAGAAAACTTGGTGTGTATTGTACAAGTCATATGGACTACTTTTCAAAACATTAACAATGCTTTTTTTCTCAGAATATTTACTTACTGTTGCTGAAAGCACTGTTTCTCACACACATGCAAAGAAAGAGAGAGGGTCTTACATACACATCACATTATTGGGGTGACTTCAACCCGCGGACATGAAAAACAACCCGTGGCAACAGTGTTAGAGAAGTGTTTGGCAACACTGGACGACCATAAGATACTGCCGGTATCTCAGGTAGTGGGCGGAACTAATGCGCAAACGGCAATCTCATTGGCTGGCACTCACCTATTACAGTCCCTGTTTTGATTTCAGAAAATCAATTTGAGCGAACGCAGACAATGTGATTAATATTCATGAACTCATCAGCTCTTTAGTCCTTACTGCAGGGCTGCCTAACCCTGTTCCAGGAGATCTACCTTCCTGCAGAGTTTAGTTCCAACCCTGATCAAACACTACTGTCTGTAATTATCAAGTGCTCCTTCAGATCCTAATTAGTTGGTTCAGTTCTGTTTGATCAGGGTTGGAGCTGAACTCTGCAGGAAGGTAGATCTCCAGGAACAGGGTTGAGCACCCCTGCCTTAGTGCGTTTAATATTGTTATTGGTAGTAGAATTTATAGTATTATTATTATGATCTAACAATATTAACAATATTATTATTGTTATTTTTACCCCTTAGTTTTACAGAAACACTGAATAACCAACAATATCTTAAGCACCACCAGCAGTCCTAAGTTCAGTTAAAAAGACAAATATGCATTCATACATGGTTACCAAGTTATAATTCTAAGTTCAATCATTAAATAATGCTTGATTATCGTAATAGCATATTTTAATGCTTGACTGAATGATGTTACTTTGAGATATTTAAAAAGCTGTGCCAGTTTACAAACGTAAGCTTAACTTAAGCTATATATATATACTAGTCAATGGCAAGGTATGCGTAGATGGTTGGTAAATAATAACAACGAGTTTTCATTGTCAGGTACTTAACCTGATCTTAGATGAGGTTGTTGAAGGATTCAATAGGCAGAATCTGTGCTCATCTCTGTGCATATTTCGTTTCATTTCCTGCACTTCATAGAGAGTGCCAGAGTAACTGGCAATCAGCTTTAAGTTTGCACATTTATTAAACTTTTAAAAAAGACTGCCGTCGAGGATGTTTTATACATGAAGCATTTACAGCTGTAAGCCTCGACCTAGGTACGGCACTTATCAGAGAGCATAAATCACTCATTTCAGATTAAGTAATGTGGCACCTGATACTGATGAGCCAGACAGGCCAGCATGACAGCTGCTCTTCCTCACCACAGGGCACCTACTTCCCTTCAAATGTGTAAAGCTGTCTGTAATGACAGGAAAGAAGTGCATTTATTCTAGTAATGTGTCCGAGAAGTGCACTGATGAAAAGATTTCTCTGCTCAGGGTCTGAAACCACACAAAGGAACAAGAGACGGCGAGAGTAAAATAGGTGCTTTTGCCGGCACTATTTGCCCACCGTATCAAACGGCACCAGACAGGTTTTACTCTCTCTGTATAAATTAACCTCCATTGAAAATGAGTTTGCTACTTATGCATGTAGCTATCCAAATTCAATTTTCTGTGGATAATTCTAATGTGGTGCACGCATAGCGAGAATATATTTGCATGCATACACAAGGAGAGGAGAAAGACCTGAATTGAGAACTCCAGTCGAGCTTATTACCCTCATGCCAAGAATGTGCCGGCTAGCAATTAATCATATTTTCGCTTCGGGTTAGAATACTGATTTTGATCTTTTGAGTGGGGTGGGGGGACTTTTATTCTCAGAACACAAAATTCCCACTGTCAAGATAATGGCAGAAAATGTAGTACCTACCTGCACCTGTACACATGTCCACACGGTCTCACGACTTCGGTAAGATAAAGGCTAATTGGCTCATCGTAAACACTGCCTTATTGGCTCCGTGTGACACCCGTGTCACTGGTGGCAGGAAATGAGTGCGAAACAATGATGAACCTGCGCTGTTTGTTGGCCTGTGTTAATATTAGACCTCGTATGAAGTTTGTGCATGTGCAAGTGTGTTTGATTCTGGTGTATCCTTCAATGAATAGACTGTGATAATCACTGTGTCAAGCAGATGGGCTTAGCTGTAATTAAAATGTTCAATTTTAAATGCGATAAGCATTGTGTTTTAATGGAAACTCGGAGGATCTCAGCATTTATAAATGATTCTCTCGGGGAGGGGATCTAATGTGTTCGCATTAGGTCATTATTACAATTACAGTTTCATGTCTAACATGTTCTTTGCACTCGTTAGTTGGTTAGAAATCTACTTTACCTACTGTAATTTTCTAAATGTGGATCTTATGTCTACCAACTATGGTATTTCTGGCTCTATGTAATTATATGGAGGAAGCTAGTTTACCAAAAAGTATTTGGTGTACAATAATGGTAGCATTAGCTGCTATGTATTCAAAAATAGAAAAGTTAACCTTGTGTAAGACCTGTGTGTTGTGCTATTTTATCATCAAATTAGATTCAATCTTTTTGACAGCTATAGCATATACATATAACAGTGTTATTAAAGTATTATTTGTTTTAAATGTCACATTTAAAAGGAGAAGTCCACTTCCAGAACAAAAATGTACAGATAATTTACCCGCCCCCTTGTTATCCAAGATTTTCATGTCTTTCTTCTTCAGTCGATAATTGTTTCTTGAGGAAAACATTCCAGAATTTTTCTCCATATAGTGGACTTCAGTGGCGCCCCCAAGTTTGAACTTCCAAAATGCAGTTTAAATGCAGCTTCAAATGGTTTTAACAATCCCAGCCAAGGAAGAAGAGTCTTTTTTTTTTAAACAAATTGACCATTTATTTACTTTTTAACGTCAAACGCTGGTCTTGTCTCAACTCTGCAATGCGCATGCGTAGTCTGTGTAATCCAAGAAAATGAGACGGCAGTTTTTCAACATATCCTAACTGTATTGAACCGGAAAAAAAAGAATTCAGGCAAACTTCGACAAGATGAGCGTTTGAGGTTAGAAATTATGTAAATTGTTAATTTGTTTAGAAAATGACAGATCGTTTTGCTAGATAAGACCCTTCTTCCTCGGCTGGGATCATTTAGAGCCATTTGAAGCTGCATTTAAACTGCATTTTGGAAGTTCAAACTTGGGGGCACCATTGAAATTCAGAAATGTTTTCCTCAAGAAACAAAATTTCTTATCAACTGAAGAAAGAAAAGCATGAACTTCTTGGATGACAAGGGTATGAGTAAATTATCTGTACATTTTTGTTCTGGAAGTGGACTTCTCCTTTAATGATGTCCGTACTACCTTTCTGGGCCTTGAACGTGGTAGTTGTGTTGCTGTTTATGCAGGGTCATAAAGCATTCGGATTTCTTCAAAAATATCTTAATTTGTGTTCTGAAAATGAACGAGGGTCTTACAGATTTGGAATGACATGAGGGTACTTAATGACAGAATTTTCATTTTTGGGTGATCTATCCCTTTAAGATCAATTTAAAAAACTCATCTAAATGTGAAATGAGTATGTTAAATATTCAATGTCGGCCAATAATAATCTCATATTAGCCAATAAGCAATATCGCATCCACCATGTCATTCAGAGTGCTTATCAATAATCAACATTTGAGTGGGAGATTCCTTTTTATCCCTCTTTTGTGTTTCCTGTGTATGCATATTTATGCTAAATCTGTTCAGCAACTGTGTAAGACTGCATAAAAACCACATCAAAGCAGCAAATAAATACAGAGTAAAATCTCTCTAGACCTGTTGTACCCATCTTATTTTTAAAAACGTCCAACTGTATATCAGGGTGACCCTTTCAAAACATCACTGGAAACAAATTCAGTAGGAGGTGGAACAAACCACGCACAATATGCGCTTTTTTCTTTCTTTTCTTTTTTTCTGTTTTCACCTCCTCCATCACTGCATAGCGAAATCCCTCTCCACATTTCCACAAGCCTTGTACATTTGATCACAACAGAGGGCAGATTGGTCTAAACTTTAGATTTCTCTTTGAAGCTTGCTGATTTGCAGTCTCTACGAGTTCTGGATGAATTATACATGTCTCTATGCTGTCATAATTAAGCTTTAACACACCTTTCATTTTATCTTTTCAGTTGAAAAGTTGGGCTTGGTTTCTCTTTGTCTCTTTGTCTCTTTCTCTTTATGCAACCCTTTCAATTTCTCATTTTCTGTTCACTTTTGATTTTGTTTGTGTTTTGTTGTGCCTCCCAGCCAAGAAAGTTCTTCATTTTCTCTATGCTCAGTAATAAACCATGTATAATTTTACAGAATTAATATCAACCTTCTAATACAAGAAAAAGAAGGGAAGAAAAAAGTTTATATTCAAGTGAAATAATATCAACTAAAACCAATTTTCCACTGTTTATCCTTCACATCAGAAGGAGTTAATGAGCTAAACCTGTGTGTGGAGACCAATACTCAATATACATTGTAAACCAGCACTACTGTCTTGAATCTATTGCTCAAAGTTGTGAAACCAGGGCGAGTCAAATATCAAATCGAGAAGTCACCCTCTATGAAATTAGCTTGGAATGAAAGTGTTATTGTCCATGACAGGCAATCATGTTTAGCTCTGTGGGAGACTTAGACGGGGATGACTTCAGCTTTGATCGTTTATTTTTTTCGCTCTCCTCTTTTTCTTCTTCTTCTTCCTCTTCTTCTTTGACTGTATGCAGCATAAAAGGCACGCTCGTGTGAGATGGTGTAGGTGGACAGCTTAGCTTTTTTTGAAGGTCTCTGAGAAAAGGTCTCTCACTTCAGTGCTACAATTTAAAAACTTGCCATACTGCTCAAGCTAAATAGAGTTCTTAGAAATTGTGAATATAGATGGAATTACAGATTACAAACAAACACTCAGTCTGCGCACATACGGGTTCTTTCAGCACCCCAGAAAAAAAGCCATGTTATATTGATGCTTTATATTGAGATTTTTTGATGTTAAAGCACATTGTATTTGAAAGTTTAGAAAAGATTAGAACTCAGATGTGTAACTTTTTAACACCAGTATTGCACACTACATGAGCATGAAGAAGAAAATAAGACAACCCTAATAAATCAATCGAGAAAAAGAATGCTCCACCAACACACAGTATATGTTGGCTGTTTGTAAAAAGATATATAATCCGTAAAATGTGTCTTTGCATTGATTTTTAATGTAGTAAATAACTTGAGCAGAATAGATTATTATTATTATTATTATTATTATTACTATAAATGTTACATGTGTTGAATTAGCAGATGCTATTCTCCAAAGTGACTTACAAGTAATGTAATGTAATGTAATGTAATAATAATAATTATTATTAGTAGTAGTAGTAGTAGTATTACAATAGTAATAATTACAATAATAATAATAATTAATATTATTATTGTTGTTGCTTATTACTGTTACTAGTTTTTATTATTATTATTATTATTATTATTATTATTATTATTATTATTATTATTATTAATATTATCATTGTTTTATTGTATTACTTGTATGTTGGAGAAAAGCATGTGCTTATTGAATAGATATAACAACAACAACAACAACAACAACAACAACAACAATAATAATAATAATAATAATAATAATAATAATAATAATAATAATGTATATTATTGTCTGTAGTTTTTGTTTGTTTGTTTGTTTATTATTATTATTATTATTATTATTATTATTATTATTATTGTTGTTGTTGTTGTTGTTGTTGTTGTTGTTGTTATATCTATTCAATAAGCACATGCTTTTCTCCAACATACAAGTAATACAATAAAACAATGATAATATTAATAATAATAATAATAATAATAATAATAATAATAATATTGTTGTTGTTGCTTATTATTAGTAGTAGTTTTTTTTGTTT
This sequence comes from Cirrhinus mrigala, assembly GCA_036247105.1. NCBI lineage: Eukaryota > Metazoa > Chordata > Actinopteri > Cypriniformes > Cyprinidae > Cirrhinus > Cirrhinus mrigala. Next base: position 13,463,954 of record CM070020.1, read on the forward strand.
TGTTATTATTGTTGTTGTTGTTGTTGTTGTTGTTATTATTATTTATATTATTGTTGTTGCTTATTTTTATTGTTAGTAGATCATTATTATTTATTGTTATTATGTTACGTTTATTCAATTAGCAGATGCTTTTCTTCAAAGTGACTTACAAGTAATATAATAATAATAATAATAATAATAATAATAAATAATAATAAATAATCATCATCATCATCATCATCATCATCATCATCATTTATATTATTATTGTTGTTGCTTATTATTATTGTTAGTAGTTTTTATTGTGTAGTGTTTATTGTTGTAGTGTTTATTATTATTATTATTATTATTATTATTATTATTATTATTATTATTATGTTACATTTATTCGATTAGCAGATGCTTTTCTCCAAAGTGACTTACAAGTATAATAATAATAATAATAATAATAATAATAATAACCAACCACATATAAATTATTATTATTATTATTTGTTTATTTTTATTCAATTAGCAGATGCTTTTCCTCAAAGTGACTTACAAGTAATATAATAATAATAATAATAATAATAAATAATCATCATCATCATCATCATCATTTATATTATTGTTGTTGTTGCTTATTATTATTGTTAGTAGTTTTTGTTTATTATTATTAATATTATTATTATTATTATTACTATTATTATTATTATTATGTTACATTTATTCGATTAGCAGATGCTTTTCTCCAAAGTGACTTACAAGTATAATAATAATAATAATAATAATAATAACCAACCACATATAAATTATTATTATTTTTATTTGTTTATTTTTATTCAATTAGCAGATGCTAAATGCTGTAAAAATGCTGTAAAATCTTTGTCTGTGGAGACATGGATATGGTATTATTTACACACATACACAAACATTGATACATATTTTATGAACAGTAACCATGAACTGACAAAAGCATGAGGAAGTTTGAAATATTTGACCACCTATTTTGAATGCAGGATGGCCAAAATGAAAGAGACTCTTCATTGTGTTTATCACTCCACATAATTAAGCCTAATTACGAATCCATTTATCTTCCTTTCCATCTCTTTCATTGGATGACATTCAATCAGTAAGTTGCAAGCAAGGCCCCCATACCTCTCGTCAGCTGAAGAAATGGAGGACTGGAATTAGGGTTGGATTAGGGTGGTGACTCCTCTGCCAGGGCCGCAAGTGCTTTGATGACACCACGCAATCGTAATGGGCTTTTCACGGTGCGCACACCTAATCATCCATATCAAAACCCTTTCAGAAAGGCAAAATGGAGAGCCAGAGCCTCCCTTATTTATTTGATTTCTTTCACATTAAATTATATGGGATTTAGAAAAGGGATTAAATTTTTACACTTGTAAGAAGCCTTAGCCACTTAATTAAGACAGAAAATAATACTGCAATTATTTTGTCCCTCTACTTCTTGCTTTGTGAGGGCAAATCCATACTGCCATTGAGCGTTTAGCTAATTAGAACAGAGCAAACTTGCACTTTGAATGACAATGGATTCAGAAAATATCTGGAAATGCAAACATCGAGTTGCTGTGTGCCATGTATTTGTGTATTATGTCCTTCATTTCTCATTGATATAAACCCAAAAGATGTAAATGACTTTGAGTACCACTGAGTAACCTTTTTTTCATTGCTATCTATTCAGAGTAAGTAAAACAAAAACTATAAAATGTTGTCCATTTCTTCAGAAAAGGTAAAGTGGCTAGAATGTTGTCTTAAGTGTCATTTCAACAATCTGTGAGCAAATGTTCCTGTGTTTGGGGTGGAGTCATTATCCAAATGTAGGAGTGTAGCAGCCAGTGGGAGAGCAGGTGGGAAGTACTGATTCAACTTCCTCCTCCTTTTTGCAGGACTGAGACTCACCATTCAGATGGACTAATAAAAACTTAAAATCTTTCTATTTTTCTCATTTATTTTTCTGTCAGGCATTTTCACGTTTACTGACAGCTGCGGGAAGGAAGACAAAGCAGAACGGCTTCCTCTAATTTACACCTCACTTACTTTGCTCTTCTAAATACCGCTAATGACATCAAAATGACGTTTGTCCCATTTTCCAAAGACAGAAATGTGGGAAAAAAAATACTTGCAAAACAAGTTTTTTTCTGTTTGTAAAAGCTTAAATTCAGCTTCTATGACTGTTAAGAGCTGGAAATAAAAGCTTGAGAGTAATGGATTGAGAGCCCAGTCATGCTTTTTTGTTGATAATGAAATTCAAGGGAAAAATAATCACAGACAAAAAGATGTCTCCTTTTGTTTTAACCATTCACTTTGTATCTCAGGTGGTCCACCAGGTGTAATCTACAAGCTGTCTTTTTATAGTATAGATAATGTGTCAGTTCTGCTGTATAAACATATACAGCTGTATATATGTTGTATATGTAATTCCTGTTCATTTACTCACCCCCATGTCATCCAAGATGTTCATGTCTGTCTTTCTTTAGTCGCAAAGAAATTAAGGTTTTTGAGGAAAACATTCCAGGATTTTCTTCATATAGTGCGAACTTCAATAGTGGCTAATGAGTTGAAGGTCCAAATTGCAGTTTCAATGCAGCTTCAAAGGGCTCTACACAATCCCAGCCGAGGAATAAGGGTTTCTAGCAAAACGATCTGTCATTTTCTTAAAAAAAAATATATATACTAACAAATTTATATACTTTTTAAACACAAATGCTCATCTTGCACTAGTTCTGCAATGCGTATGCATGTTTTCACACATCACGTAATTACATTGGAAAAGTCACACACTGTTAGTTCGTCATCTGTGTACTTCGGTTTAAAAAGGTAGGGTAGGAAAAACTCTAATTCATTACATTTTCTCCTCCAACTTCAAAATCGTCCAACATTGTTGTTTTACATTATTTGTAAAAGGCGTTTGAATTTCTTTGAATGTTTGGACGTTCAACCCATTGAAGTCCACTATATGGAGAAAAATCTTGGAATGTTTTACTATTTAAAAACCTTAATTTCTTTTCAACTAAAGAAAGAAAGATATGAACATCTTGGATGAAAAGAGGGTGAGTAAAATTCTCAGGAAATTTTCATTCTGGAAGTGAACTTAAAACATTAACTTAGTAACACTGTTAAATATAACCTTTAGCAAATCTCAAAATAAACATCTATTTTTCATATAGAACATTTCTGTTATGATGCCTAAATTTATTCAACATAGTTTTTTGCTTTGTATTTATTTATATATTTTTATTTAGACAAAGTACTATAGATTTTACTATCTAATATTTATTGGCCATGACACGAACATTATTATCACTTCTTTTCATCCAGAAATTTTATATCAGTGCTTCTTCAGCTCTACTCCCTAGCATAGTATGAAATGTCCTCACTTATATTGTGTTGTTTGAGTAGCCCATACTAAGGTTGTATTCCGTCAGAAAGCCGTAGGGGTACTTCACACTCGGTGTACAGTCAGCCTGTCATATAGGCTACGGAAAAGAGAGAGGACATTAAAGAAGGAGGAGAAGCATGTTCTCCTTAAGGGGATATGAAATGCAAAAGGAAAAGGTCAGGCGTCTCAGCCCTGGCAGCTGGTATTTGCAGCTAAGTCCTCACCCATGACTTCAGTGGCAGCTCAGTGTACAACCAGGTGAGCTGAAATGCTCAAACGAGTGCTGAAACCTTTCTGTGAACCTAAATACAATGCAAATAACAGAAAAGTTGGCAGGGACTATGTCAGTGTCAAAAAGTTTTTCAATATCCAAGAGGGATTTCTAGTTTCCTCCAGAATTGAGGTCTGATTGGCTCTTATGCCAGGAATCACAGTGGATGTGCAGGGGTTTTATTTATTTATTTCTGTCTTTCATTTATTTTTAAGAACATGATGCAAGGTTGGATGCATTTTAGAAGCAATCTGCATATTTCCTATTGAATTTAAGGTTTTTAAATATTTAAGGCACTGACGGTAATGTGCGCCTTGAGAAAACTTAGTGCAAGTGGTTGGTTTACTGTATGCAGTCATGATATCTTTCACAATATTGTAATAGTGTCTTATGACAGTCATTCAATGTGAGCTCATGTGCATTAATACATTATATTTTTAATTCCGCATGTTTATGTATCATGCACCCCTCGTTTGCACTTCTCCAGTATCGATATTATCCAATGCATATTTGATACAGATAAAAAAGGAAGAAGCATGCACAAGCATGCTTGCAAATAAAAGCTTGGGTTTCAGTGCACCGCATGCATCGTCACAGGGGCTTAATTTTGCCGAGCTGATCTGATCTAACTTCACTGTGACATTTGAAAAACCAGAGCATATTCAAATTTAGGCTGAACAGAGTCTTAGTTTGAGTCCAATAAATGTTTTACACAGGCATGGCTGTGATTTGTGGTTTTTCCATCATGAGACAACATCTCACCAAATCATTCGTTAGAAGAAGGCAGATGTGTACGGATAAAGGCACGAGTATTTGGTTTGGCAGGACTCAAGTTAAGTGCAGATCTATTTGTGAGTCAATCTGCCTACTTTGATCTCTACACAGCCTTACCGTGGGATAACCAATAACTGGCTAGCTCAGGTAAACAAGACCAAGAGACAAGGCAATTGCTGACCAGGCTTGTGTTTCAGGTCTATCTTTCTCTCTCTCCCTGACTGTGTGGTCTGTTTAATGGGTATTTGCTTTACACAGCCTGACCTAATATAAAGCAGTGAGGCGTGGAGGTGTGGACTGTGGAGCTGTAGAGCTGAGCTCAGGGAACGGCAGGGATTACTGGCCCACTCTGTGTACACCAGCAGCCTTTAGAGGATTAATATAAAAAGCTTCAGTCAAGTTTTTACCAACTCACCCGTGATCAAACATAGTTACATGGGTCAATTTGAGTGCCAGCATACAAAATGTTGTGAACAGATTCTGATCCGGAGATGAAAACAAACAAATCCACCATGTCTAATTCAATTTAATGTCGTATAAATAAAGCCGGCATTGCAATGTTTATGTTAGTGATTTTCTTTGCTATAGACTGTAACATCCCAGTAAGCTTTTTGAATGCTTGTTCATCATGCCCTGCTCTTTTATCCGTGAACAACATTTTAATGCAGCAAGTCAGTGAGCTGGACGAGCACGAAACCGGCATAAACCAGTATGGACCAACATGTAAATTCATGCTAGTGCACAAACATACTAGCTGCATATGTAAAAATACAATAAAAGCTTCAAAGGGCTCACACTATGCATTAAGAGCCGGGGGGTGAAAACTTTTGAACATGATAAAGATTTTTCTTATTTTGTTGAAATATCTTTTTTTTTTTTTTTTTTTTTTTTTTTTTTTAATTTAGTACTGCCCTTCGGAAGCAATAGAAGACACTTGCATTTTTCCCGGAAGACAAAGTACAATTTACCTTAATCTTCAAATTCAAAAAGTTTTTACTCCCCGGCTCTTCATGTATTGTGTTTCCTTCTGGAGCATCAGTGAATATTGGAACCTTTTTTAATAGTTGTGTTTGAGTCCTTCAATTGTCCTCAGTGTGAAACGATGGATCTCAAAATCATACAGTCACTGCTGGAAAGGGTTCAAATATGCAAAAGATAATGGAAAACTGAAGAATCTGCAGGATTCAGGATTTTTCTGAAGAGCAGTGCTCAGTTTAACTGTTCAGAACAAACAAGGGACTCATGAACAACCATCACAAAACAAAAAAACAGTCATAGATTATCAAGGTAACCACACACAGTATTAAGAACCAAGGCTTCCCAAACTTTTGAAGGGGATTTATTTTAATAATGTCAGCTACTTTTTTTTTTTTTTTTGTCTTGTGGACTATATGTAAACCTCTTTTATGTAAAATATCTTACTCAGGACAGTACTAAATAAAAATTCTGCAATGGGTTCCCAAACGTACGCATGTCATTGTATATAGAGAAATATCCTGGAATGTTTTCCTCAAAAACCTTCATTTCTTTTAGCTGAAAAAAGAAAGACATGAACATTTTGGATGACATGGGGATGAGTAAATTATCAGGAAGTGTTTATTTTGGAAGTGAACTATTCTTTTAAATGTATTTAAAAATGTATTTTTTTCCTGTGATGACAAAGCTGATTTTCAACATTATTACTCCAGTCTTCAGTGCCAAATGATCCTCCAGAAATCATTCTAATATGCTGATTTGGTGCTTAAACATTTAATATTATCAATGTTAAAAACTGTTGTACTGCTTAATATTTTTAAGAAAACTCTTTGATGAATATAAAGTTCTAATTTATTTAAAACAGAACACTTTTAAAACTTTTAAACAGTAGTGTATATATTCTCTCTTTTTTGTATTTTTGCTTTATATTTTTCCTCTATATTTTTTTCCTACTTTCCTCACAGTATAGTGTGTATCATCATTTTGCTGAAATACCATTGAAGCAGCCATTATGATATTTCATTGCAGGGCTGTGGTATAGCTATTAACGTTCCCAGACTTATGGAAACTGAATGACTGTTCTCATACTCCATATGTCGTTACAAAAACCCATTTAACAGTGATGATACCTTTATACAAAAAGGAAAGCTTTCTAATGGCTGCATAATGAAAAAACATTACAAGAATGACATTTAATGCAACAAACAAAATCTTCCTTCCTATTCTTCACACTAGGCCCCATATAAACACTCCTCTTTAAAATCTATTCCTCTGCTTCCATTCCATCCTCTTAAGGTTAAATGTGACATTTGTACTGAGATTAGTTTTCATTATCACTAAAACAGCGAGAACGTGTACGTACACAAATGGCCAGGCCACAGGGGCAGACAAAGAGGGCATGTGCTTCCTGATAATGACAAGAATACAACAAAGGCCCAGAGTCCTCATGAAAGACCTCCAGAAAGCTCTGCCATGGGCAGTTTAGGGCTTCTGTGTGCTGCAGACTCATTAGAGCTAGTTATTGTTCATTTTCCCTGTTCTCAATAGACATAAAAGAGCCCCAAAAGTGAGAGGTTCAAGCATCAACAGTCTAATTTAATTTAATCAGATAGATTCTTGGGTGTTCACAATTACCTTTGACACTATCTCTTCAGGCACAATATGGATATATGCTCTTTTCAATTTTCTAGTATTTTAATAAATAAGATCAGCCAAATGAAACTTTGCGGATACCCTTGTACTAATTTCCTGGCCCCTCGTGGAAAAAATGCAGGCTGTTTAATTGCAGACTTAAGTAATAAAATCTTCATCAGTGCATTTGATTAAAAATTAATTGCGATTTAAAACATAAACTGACAGGTTGATTGAACCTGAACTTGAAATGCAATTTCTCATGTCCCCTATTGTATTTTCTCACTGGCCTATTCCAAACTAATTATGAGCTCTTTTAAGGCACATTTTGCTTCTATCCCTCAGGATCACTGCAGAAAACTAATATGGCTTTGCTTTACTTAATCCTGAAGAAAGGAAGGTATTCTCGAATCGGATCAAGAGTTAACTTACTCTTGTGAAGGCTTGCAGATTGATGTGAAAGCGTGCGAGGTAATTACTGGCAATCAAATCTCTGGAGTATCGAAGGAATTTATGTGATGTTACCACAGATTGACAACAAAGCAAGCTGATGTTCTCAGAAAATGCCTAAGTTTTGAGGTAAGCTTGTCTGAAGTTTTGTTTATTAAATCCAAGACACTGCTGGTCATGTGATCTCTATGACGGCTACCATGCCCCTCATGCACCATGTCTTATGTGGCATGTTAAAGGGATGGTTCACCCAAAAATGAAAATTCTCTTATTAATTATTCAACCTCATGCCGGTCCAAACCCATAAGTCCTTCGTTCATCTTTGGAACACAAATTAAGATATTTTTGATGAAACCTAAAAGCTTTCTGACCCTGCATAGACAGCTATGCAACTGACATGTTCAGAGCCTAAAAAGGTAGTTATTGCACATAGTTGTTAAATGGTGCTATTTTTAAAAGTATTATTTATCTTGGTTCAGAATTGGAAACAAGTGGAAAAGCAGATTGGGGAGGCTTTAGTTCACAAGGGACAGACTCAGTCCAGTGGGATTTTGTGCTACTGAGACCTTCAGCTCAAGTCCTATCAAACAAACATGAGACAGAAGGACAACAATGTTTGTTTATCTACAGTGTAACCCCAGCCAAGTGAAAATCTGCAAACATCTGCTGTCAGACCAACTCAGTGTAGTGATTCAGTGGGAACAAAGAGGGGAACTCTGTTTAAGTGAACTTTTTCCCCTTTTTGCTGTTTCCCAAACTATAATTGGCATAGTTTTGCATCTCAAGGGACATTGATATCCCCAGCATCACCATGCTTATTCATTAGGAATTGGCACTGTTTTCCATACACATGGTGACACTTTTTCCTGACCCGAGTGAAGGATGCTGGGAAGTGTGTTTGTGACATGTCTTTCCCACACTGTATGGTATATCCGGCTCAATATTCCCTGCAGAGCACCTCTTTGTAGATCTCAGGGGATTTTGTCAGGAGAGTTTTTTCTCCCTCTTCCTCAAAATGCGAGCCTTGGCAGAGATAACATTTTATTTCTAAGCAAGACTTCGTAAATATAAGTGTTCACTATACTTAATTCTTATGTCAGCCAAATGGGCAGAATGACAGTAGAGAGCTGAATGCCTCCAGTGGCTTGTTGTCAAATGATAAGATGAGGTGCTGGAAGTTGGCTGTTCATTTTAGAATACATTTTTGCTATTTCCTTCTTGAAATCTGTGTGGACATTAAGCCAAACGTAGAGTGTAAACGAGCCCCGTGACCCGACCCAAACAACTCAACCAGATTAAACCTGACCCATCTTCTCTTTTTATTTCCTCTAAAGGTATAGCTCTTTTTCCACGTTCCGCTCCATCTCGCACACATCCAGCTGTGGATGAGCACAGTTTGCGTTCAATACATTCGCAGTACCACCTAGTGGACTCTCTGTCTCAACATTAACCTCGCGCATGCACTGTTGTACAAAAACTGGACATCCCTGATGACGAAAATTGTGTGTCACAGACCAAAGTATAGTTTGGGCTTGAAGGGAACCCCAGGTATAAAGACATATGTGGCTTAATATAATGTAAATAATGTATCTTACTGAAATGTAGTAAAAAAACCTATAAAAGATTTGTTATTTAAAAAATCTGCATCGTTTTATACATACTTTGGACTATGGGGGCGCCATTATTTCAATGACGTGAAATAGTTGCTATCAGCTACTTAGAACAGTTCTTCCACCAATAACAGTGGTGAAAATTTACATTTGATATGGGCATAAGTGGGTGAGGCAAAATGGCTTGATAGCACCACCTATAAAATTTCAACAAAGTGTCCTTCAAGCTATGTTTCACATACATGTATGAAATTCAGTAGACACATGTAACACACCAATACCTACAAAAAGTCCCAACAGGATGTCTGTTACTTTGAATTTTCTTGGCAAGTTTTGTGCCGTTTTTGCCATTTTCAGGCATTGTATTTAAATGAACTCCTCCCAGAGGTTTAAACAGATCAACACCAAATTTGCTGAGTGTAATCTAAAGCCCTTTGTGACATTAAATTGTGAAGATCTTGCGTTTTAAAGATGAAGGGCGTGTCAGCAGTGGCCTGGCAAACTTCAATGTTTCGCCTTGAAAAAGGAAGTTGTTATAATTCAGGCATATAATGACCGTTCAGCACCGAAATTCATATGTTCGATCAAAGTCCTGTCTTGAACCCATGCCCATGACCATATTCAGTCATAGCCATAGCGCCATCTGCTAGCAACAGGAAGTGTCATGTTTTACGCTCTAACTTGTCATAGAGATTTAATCACATCAACATTATATTTGGTCAGTCTACACTAAAAGCCTTTGAAATGTTAAATTGCGAAGATCTTGAGTTTTCGTTAAAGGGCATGCCTGTGGCAGCCTGACAAAGTTTGATGTTTCGCCATGGGAATAGTAGGTGTTGTGCTTCACACGTTTGATAAGAGTCCTGGCTTGAACACATCTAAAGGCCAATATTCTGTTATAACCATAGCGCCACCTGCTGGAAACAGGAAATTACTTGTTTTACTTAAACATGCAATGTCCAATCTGCACCAAACTTCAAATGTTTGCTAAGAGTCCTGGCCTGAAGACATCTAAAGGTCAATATTCAGTTATAATCATAGCACCACTTGTTGGCAACAGGATACAACATGCTTTGCACTAACTCAAACATACCATGTTCAATCTACACCAAACTTCATATGTTACATAAAAGTGCTGGCCTGAAGACATCTGCATGCCAATATCCAGTTATAGTCATAGTGCCACTGCCTGGTAGCAGGAAGTTTGGCACATATAAATGACATTTCTTCTACATTTACCACATAAATATTGCCCACATAAATAAATATACATATTGCCCACCGTTTGCTGTTTTCCTAAAGCCACCAGATGCGAGGGCCCTTTCAATGCTGCTTGCAGCTTTAATCGCAATTGTTTCTAAATCAGTTTTTCTTTTTTTTCAACTCAAAGAACAGTGTTTGTACTTGTGTTTGCAAAACTATTTGCATTAGAATTACAACACTTAAAAATAATGGTAATTATTTATTTAATTAAATGTAAACCAAAACCCATTAAAAGCTGTTTTGCTAGATTATTCTTGTTATGCATTATATACAATGCAAACCCCCAACGAGCACGTAAAAGTACAACTGTGATTGGTCGCTTTTCAGATTAGATTCCATAGTCAAAACTTCATATGTGTAAGGATGTGAGTGTTTGTGTGTATAAAGCTCACAGCTATGGGGACCATTGCTGACTGATCCTCTGACCCTCAGGCCAGTCTCCACACCGCCAACAGAGTGCTCAGCTGTTAAATGAGAACAAGACTGCCAACCTGATAAACTGTGAAAAGCGCCCTCCACCACCACACATGCACACACATTCTCAAAGACATCTCTGCAGATATCTGCGATTCAAAATTATGTTTTACCATTTCATTTTTTAAAGCACTGGCAAGCCATTAACATGAACAGTGACTGAAACACGAGAGGTTTAATTTCAATTTTGGGAACATATGATTGGAAACACACACCAATACCCACACGCTACACGTCAAACTCCCTCCGCATTTTTCAGCCACCGAAGCGACGGTTTCTTCCGCTCTCCGTCTCGCATTTAAAAAGCACTGACATTAGTGGAATCGCATTAATGACTCCCCCCTTAATGGCGTGCTAATGATAAATATCTAAATGCTTAATGCTACATGATCGCCTGTGACATTAGCAAAGCCGCAGCTGAAAAGATTTCAGCTCTAATGGAGGATCATTGCCCAGCATGGGAGAGTTTCACTACAGCACGTTCGCTCGCTCGTACACACACACTTCGTTAGACACACTCATGCGAAAGAGCATCACTCACATCTACTCACATCACCGTTAATGCGAAGAGGAGATTACAAACGAATAAAACAGCACGTTGGCCTCATCAAGAAGATTCATTTCTTCCTGCTGCTTTGAAGTTTGCTAGACAAGTTGTCTTTTGCTTACAGTGGGCGTTGATTTTAATGTTACTGCAGACACAGTAAAGGGGATTCAGGTTCTTGGGAGAAGAATTACGGGGGTGAATTCGTCGGTGAGTCACGTCTGGTGTTTTTGAAAGGCAAGCATCAAACAATTTTCGGGTGGTAGCAAAACAGCAGTTCTGCATCTCATTATGAAAAAACTCTGCCTCTCCGAGGCATCCGTTTATACATTTGTCAATTTTCGCTGGCTAATTACAAGAGAACAGACAGAGAGATTGAATGTCGCTGAAAGACACAGAACACAAACCCATTTCCTGTCGCCTTTGGCTGCAAGGCCCATGCACCTCCCGTGTTTAGATGAAACCCAAACGGCTGGGAACTTTGCCCTCCGTCTGTGCAGCCTGCGAACAAATGAGAAACCGAGAGAGGTTCTCCTTCTAATAGGAAAAGCACTTTGTTTTTCACTGTCGGGAGTGAATCACCACCAAACGGCAGAATACTGCATTTTCATCTGTGCATGTCATAAAGTTCACGCTGTGAGGTGTTTATGAGTAATTTTCGGAGTCAGGCGCGTAGACGTACACTCGTACACACATGTTCAAACTCCCCGTAGCCTCTGATCGATGCTGTCATTAACCCCACACATTGAGACGAGGACTCTTTCGCTAAAGGCGGTTTGCTAAGCAGCGTGTTGTCTTAAGGGAAGGGAAATCATGAAACCGCCTTGGAGACGATTGTGCCAACAGCATGTTTGTTGAGAGAACTCTGCAGCGAGAGATTCCCAAAGGAGTGATGGATCATTAGAGAATGTTTTCGGGCCATCTTTCTGCTCTCCTATTCTTTCTAAGTCACTTGTTTCTGTGCTTTTTTGCTCATGAGTGGTTAGCATTTCTACAGAAGGCTACATTCTCGGTTGAAAGTAAAGAGAAAACGTGTTGGCTCAATGCTCAATATGAATAAAAGGGAGATTTTGGCTTGTAGGACATGCAAGGAACAAATAATTAAAGCTACTTCAATTGCTTTTGCTCGCTAGAAATGTTTTAATTCGTTGGATTAAAACTAGGCCTCAGTCCCTGACACCAGTACCGGGAGATCTTCACACTGTTTCCCCTGGAGAAATTAAAAGCAGTGGTAAAGGGAAACGTTGCTGTCTTTGAGCAGATGGCTGCTGGTAGTGGAACATCTAGCAACTATGCTATAAGATACTATACAATGTTTAAGACCATGTTTAAGAGGAATGTAATTATAACACTCTCCTATAATTTTCCTTCTCTCACATTTTTTGTCGACACATAAAACACCATCTTTAAAAGCAGCTCTAAGGATAAAGGAACATTGCTTTTTTTTATTGGTGGAGCCTACAATGTAATTTATAGTATATTATCTACTGTTCCTTCATTGAAACAGATGTGCTTGCTTGATGTTGTACAAATCTAGTGTTACAGTTTGAGTTTAGGAAGATATATATTTATTTATTTATTGAAAGTAATGGATCAAAGTAAACAATTCACGATGCGTCATCAATTGACCATATTGGCAGCACAGAACGTGCTGAACAAAACTCGCAAATTTTGCTGATTATTGCTGCTGAAAATGGTCAATTATTGTCATGTTTTGGGCTGTACTAATTGGTCGGACCAGGAAACAGTTGGAGTACTACAAACTGCCAAAAGTTCTAACACATCATATAGAAGAGTGCAAAAAACTGTGGTTGGCTAAACTGAACCAAGATTTCCAGTGCAAAAATCTTGACAACAGTTTTGTTTGTTCTTATCATTTCTGAGCAGGTAGGTGAAATATAAGGCTAATATCTTAATTGATACTGCTTGTATGTATTTTTACCAGCTATTAACCTTAGTTTGTCAAAATATTGCAACCTTTCCTGCTCACCATATTCCTTCCTTCTCCATATGATTTAGTGGCTTCCACACATTTTTTTCTATGGTTTAGACAGCATGAATTAGCATAACGACATATAGAGTAGTACATTAACCGTGCAGTCAATGCTGTTGTTTACATCTGAGTATCTCCAATATCTCCAACATCCGGGTAACTGATCAAACCATGACGTAAGTACAAACCCTCTATAAAGACTTGCACTGTTACAAAACGTTTCTGTTTAAAATAAACACTTTTCTGTTGAATTTTCTATCCATCAAAGAATCCAAAAAAACATTATTGAAAATTCACAGGAATTTTTCTTTTTTTTTTTTTTTTTTATCATTTTGCCTGTGTTAATGCCAACTGCATACATTTTTGCACAGGTGTGTATTTTTTATTATAATTTCCTTTAATAAATCGATTTTACGCTAGGTGCAAAAAAAATAGTTTCTCTCAGGACCTTAAGGACAAAAATGTCCTCAATGATACCCATTAAAACTGCAATTTTTAATTCCAGGGCCATTTAACTGTAAAATGATGCAATATTTGTTAATAGACTTTTATTCTGTTGGCAAGGCTTCAAAATAATTTTTTTTTTTTTTTTTTTTTTTTTTTTTTTTACTAGACTATTTTTTACTAGATGGTACCATTTTTTTCAAGTTTGGCAAATACTTGCTTTATTCCTGTTTTCTGTTTATGCATATTATAGTCTATTATAGAGTCAGTTGGATAAATTATGCAGCTATAATTGTGTGGGTATGTTGGTATGGATGTCAGAGTGTGGTTTGTATGTGTGTCCTAAATAATTTTTTTGTGTGTTTGTGTGTGCTCACCTGTAATGTTTGAGAGAGAGAGAAATTATACTGTAGTGCATATCACAAATCCCACCACTGTGTATGCCAGCAGAGCTTTGCTGGAACTGCACCCAAACAAAAGCTAATTTTTTGAGATATCAACCTCAAATTTGGAACACAACTTGTTTTATAATATATATATATATCATTTTCATAAACTCTCTAACTTTTTTGGTTTCAATTTTTTAAAACTTTTTTAACTTCAACAATGATCTGTCAAGGGTCTTCTTTAATATGATACCAAACAAGTCTGTACTCCCAAGCTTCAACTTTTTTATGACATGGACATTCTATGAACCTATGTGTAACTTTTTTTAATTGACACACAAGGGTTAAATAATAGACACTAAATATTTTCAAATGAAAAATAGTTCTTTTAAATTTTTATTACATTTTTAAGAAAATTACTGTTTTTACTGTATTATCAATCAAATAAATGCAGCTTTGATGAGCATAAGTGGCTACTTTGAAAAATATTTCTTCCTCTAAACAGTAGTGCATATACTATTATGTACTACAGAAATATAAAACATAAAAATGCCTGTTAAAAAAAGCATTGAAGTACATACCAATAGAAAAAAATCAATAATCTTATGTGCTTTTAGCCAGGATTTCCATTCAGTTACACAGAAAGTGTTGCTCAGATCTAGGCCACCTTGTCCATGTGTCACTTATAAGAAGCAGGATGAAGTTTTCCTAATCTTTGACCCCTCCTTCTGTCTGTGCACTGACCTCTGATTGGCTGACGTGCAAGCTTACCTGCTCATGTCTACGGGGCCACCTGTACGCACAGACGAGTCCGTCATCACCACCTGCTCAAGACTTGGACCCAGCTGCCTCATCGCATTAAATCCAGTCACAGAGCTCCATCAGTGGGCAGCTTGGACAGCCTGTGAGGGCAACCCCAAACATGACAGGCCCTTTCTTGACCTCAGTATGGCCCAGCTAAGCATTCATGCTAAAATCCATCCTCCAATTTGTCCTAATTGGTTTCTGACCCCAAGGGAGGCATAGAGTCATGTGATTTAAATAGGTCCCACCATTTCATTTAAAAAACCTGCTGATTTGCATTGCACAAGCTCAGAAACATTTGAATATTACATTGTCTCCGGATCACTGCTGGCATCAAAAGAACGAATATCCAATCTATAACATTTCTGTTGATGAAAACCAAATAGTCACTAGCATAATGTCCTTTTTTCAAATACCCAGCGGCAGAAACTTTGTATGCTTATTTTGTAAATATAACACATTTAGGTGTATAAAAATGCTTTCATTTTGGTCTCGCAGCCATCAGAAAAGACTACCGCATCTTTGCATTTCTCTCCGCATCAACAGCCAAGCGATTACCAGAAAGGTCTCTTATGATTCCTCATTTACACTGGCAGGGCGAATGTGCAAACATTTATCTGAGTTTACCAAGTCACAGCAAAAGGTCAGTGGAAGTAAATTCAGGCATCTTCATTTATGTATTTTGTGATTATTATTTGCACCTCTCTCCATCTTTTTTTTCTGCATTCACAGTTTATACCAGATATAGAAACTGAGAATGCAGAATAGGTTCAAAGTTCACTTTGTTAACATATAGCTAATGAATAAGGTACTAAGAATGAGAAACATGAACTAAGAATGAGAAGCATTAATTATTCCTAATTATACCCATATTTATATTTGTAAATTCAATAAAAAGACTGTTAAAGGGATATTTTCCTTCAAGAAATAAAAATTATGTCATCGTTTACTAACCCTCATGTTGTTCCAAACCTTTACCAGTTTCTTTTCTTCTTTTTTTAAACCATTTTAATTTGAAAAAAAGTTGATAACGAAACGTTGAAATTACCCATTGACTTCCATAGTAATTGGTTACCAACATTCTTCAAAATATTTTTTGTGCTCAACAGACGAAAAAACTCATACATGATGATAGAATTTTCATTTTAGTGTGAAATATCACTTTGTTTATTCATAATACATGAATATTAATTTTATACAACTTAAAATGTTAAAAATGTATTAGTATTAGTGGTGTCAAAATTAGCAAGCGATTAATTAAGTTTAACGCGTTAAAAACATTTAATGCAATTAACGCAGGGGTGGGGCTAGGTTTTGGCCATCCCACTCACAACTGCTAAAGAAATGTGTTTATTTAGATGTGGAACATCTTTACAAGCACATCAGACGGGAGACTTTTCAGACACGCGCTCCAACTTCATCTCAGTGGCAGGCACTAGTCAAACGAGCGTGGAAACGGTGCTGGTGAGGATCAGAGCTTCAGTAGAACAACAGTGAACTGTGGTCAGATGAAATGTTGTCAGGTCATATGTCAGTAAAAACAGATCTTCCTGTCCTGTCAGCCGTTATACTGTGCTCGTAAAGCGTGCTCTTTAAGTGCACACTCAAATGTGCCGGCATGCACTGTATTAGGCTATATTAAAGTGCTGTATCATAAACTCAAATGAAACTACGAGTATGCAATGTCGTAGTTACACCGTCAGTTAAAGGGGTCATTGGATGCCCATTTTCCACAAGTTGATATGATTCTTTAGGGTCTTAATGAAAAGTCTATAATATACTTTGGTTAAAAATTCTCAGTGGTAGCGTAAAACAACACCCTTTTCACCATGTAAAAATTAGCTCTGCAAAAATCAACTCATTCTGAGGGATTGTTCCTTTAAATGCAAATGAGCTCTGCTCGCCCCGCCCCTCTCTACTCTCTGTGGAGTGACTAGAGATTGTTTACTTTAGCTGTAACTAGCTGCTAACTAGCACATTATTAGGAAAGGTGATTGCAGAGATTCATAAAAAAAAACTTATGCTCAATTCTGCTGTAGGTGAAGCTGGATCACGAATGATTTGCGTGAACATAGACGCATTTATGTAGATCGGGAGGTGTATTCCCTTCACAAACAAATGTAATCCACTGCATGTTCAGCGGCTCAGATGTCAGGAGTAAATGATGAACACTATGTTCATTATTACATTCAGCAACACAACACCTCAATCGGAGATATTCTTGTCTAATTTACATCCCTGCTCTGGCATCGAAACAATGGAGGTTGGACTGTTACAGCTGATTTAAGGCAGGTCTGAGATAAGACGCTCATGTCAATCAACTATCGTGGGAGCGTGAGAATGGCTCGATTTGAAAAAGGGGATATTATTTTTACAGATTAATTAAAAACCACTGCATGGATTTTTATCATTATAGGGTAGATGTGTACATACACTGCCAACACACATTAATGTTCAAACAACATGTAAAAGTGAACTTTGCATCCAATGACCCCTTTAAGTCAAAAAGTTACAAAAAGCGATTAAAGCTGCCTTAAAACTGTGCATGTAAGTATTCATTATTTATGAGTCACATTTAAAGCAGTATCAGATCCACATCAAGTTCATCAGCGGCAGCTTTTAAAGTAACAGCAGCCAAAATATCCTAATAACCGGCTGCTGAGGAAAAAAATTAAAAAGAGAAAATCAATATATTCTGTAATTTTAAGCTTTATCTTGATTTAATTTAGAATTTAGTGTTTGATAACTTTATTAAATATATGTTTTTCTTGCTGAAAGGCACAGGTAACTAGGCGTATATAACATTTATTATAATGGGTTTATGTGAAGATTGTTTTAAGTTCACTTAAATAAGAAATTATTTTTGAAAGTCTAATATGTTAAAAGTAATAGCTCTCAGTTATACCGTAATGTTGAATGGCTATCGTCAATGGTTAAGTAATAGGGAAAAATCATAGAGACATCAGCTGGTATCAATGATACTTGTCTTCAGTCATAAAATGAAGATGGCATTAAACAAATATGACAAATATACATTCTTTATGTTGTTTCTATGTTAATTTGAAGATTGAATGCAATATAAAAGTATAATTAAAAACTTTCAGAAAAAAAATGTGTGATTAATTAGTTACATGTTTTTATTGATTGACACCACTAATTAGTATATATCCAGATTATGACTAAACTGAATGAATAAATGTTCTAAAGGTATTTTTCCAAAATTACTGTGCATCATGATGCCTAATTACCTAATGTTAACAAATAAAATAGAAAATATATTTTTTAACCTTATTATCTTGCTATATCCAAAGCACTTCAAAATCATATTTTCCTGTGCAACTAAATTCACAAACAAATAAATAAATAAGAAAAGCAGCGCAAAGACATTAACTCCTAAACTTTGATTAAAGAAGTTGGGGAAACAAAAATCTAATATCTAGAAGATGGTCGTATTTTCGGCCCTTTGGGTGTTTCTGGCTGCGCTTGTAGTGATAGCTTCAATATTATACACTGTAATTCAGGCGAGAGGGAATAATTGACCTGTCAAATCTGGGATAGAAGGAGTCCCATCACTCAGAGGTGACAGCACAGAACCTGGCTAATAACAACCAGCCTCTAGCAAAGGGAATCTTGTTGTCTCTTAAATTGCTACATTTTCCCCAAAGAACTATTAAAATGTAAGGTGGGATATCTTTTATTTGTTTGTTTACTTTTTACCTCAGATTGTGGCAAATACAATGCACATTTTATTAAGGGAACCAGCCTACCTTTTTCCCCTGAAGTGTCAGTATTCTAGATACTTTTTTTTTTTAAATATCCATCCAAGGTGGAAAAATTATTTTAATAGAGCAGGGAATTGCTTATTGCTGACATTTATGTACATTTTTTCAGTGTAGTGACAGAGATGGAACGCTGCACACGAGTAACACATATGCGAAGACACACATTTATAAGTCATTTATTGTAATAAAGTAAATGTATGAGTCTAAAAGCTTTATAAAGAAGCTTGAAGCAAGAATTTAATGACTCTTTCTCTCTTTACCACTCTCGCTCTCTCTTTCTGTCTCTCTCTCAAATGCTTTTTCTTTGACTGTACATTAGGCCTGTGACACATGTACTATAGTACAGTGCAGTTATTGCGAGAGAGGAGGGTAGCTGGCGTTCCCGCAGCACTGCATTCCCTAATCATCCCATGCTGAGTGATGGAGCGTACGGTCTGCTCGGGGCTCAATAAAAGCAGCTGAAATGTATTTCAGTCTCAAGGCCAGAATAATGATCTTGCTTTCGCTTTTGTATAGAGGGGTGCATGAGCAGAGTATGTCATTTTCATCATGCTCATTGTAAATCTGCAGAGGGAAAGGGAAACGAAGAATAGGCATCCGAATGAAAAAAATGGCGGCAAAGACAGGTGACCAACTTGACATTAAGATTATTACTTAGGCTCTCTTTTCAGGTTAGAGAAGAACATTTCTTTCTTGGACTCTTTCTTTTTAGAGAAATTGATTTTCAGAGGCTCTTTGTTGAATGTAAGATTATTTTAAAATCGATGGTGGAGAACACATTGTGTCATGCACTTCATGGAATGGTGGAGGCACGGCACCCGCAGGCTATTGTTGTGCTTTGTTTTGTTTCTTTGTTGTGGTTCGCTTTGGTCTTAAGTCTCCTGTGGGCCCATTCTTCAGTCATTCAAATCACGTTGCCGATCGAGTTGGATTATCAAACATGCATGATCAAAGATTTCCAGCCTGCACCAAAATCTTGCTGGGATATCCCAGAAATTACGATTTTTGGCCTGTTATGTTCCAACCCTGACCATACGAATTTAAATAGGCTATTTAGCCGAGCCACAAATGAAATGAAAATTGGTGCTTATTTACTCCATGTCTTATATCATTCCAAAACTGTATTAGTTGCTTTATTCTACAGAACACAAATGGAAAAATAAAAGAAAACCGAGAAATGTTTCTCACTTACATGGAGCTTGCAAGCTTCAGAATGCATGGAAAAGCACTATAAAAACATAAAAGCCTTAGAATTGCTTTTTATGACGAACAGATTGAAACTTGTTATTCAATGGTATACCGAAAACACTAGCTGATGCTTTCATATTGTTCAGTCCAGATCCCAGCAAATGCATTTTATTAACAGTCTTTATTTTACCACTGCAAAAGTCAGACATGATAGTTTATTATTTTGCTATTATGCTTGTTTGATGACCCAGAGTGCAAGCTGTGAATCCCTTAAAAAATTCACATTGCCAATTACAGTAAAACACTTGGATGAGACCATTTTAATCCCTGTTTTCCTTCATCTTTTGGTATGACCCTAGTAAAAAAGTAATATATTTTAAAAAATACTTATTTCATACTAAGTATATTTCAAATCTCGTAACATATTTACTGACATATCGTTCTAAACTTACTGATTTCAAAATTATAATTGGAGTAGTAGTAAATTAGGCCTAAAATGTTTTAACTGAGAAGGATTGTATGATCTTTGAATAATCTTGGTCTTAAATGCAAAATATTTAAAGTGTACCTAAATATACCAAATATACTTAAGTATATCTTTAGTTGGACTTAAGCGCTATTTCCGCACATTTAAAGTGCATTAAGCACAAAATTAATTGTTCCAATTTAGCAGACTTTAAGTATACAGATTAGTATACTGAAAGTACAATTGCAGGGTATTTTTATTAAGTACATACACATATAAATGTCTTTGTAGTATAATTAGCATAAAATAAATGTTTTTCAAAGATATTTTAGTATATTTAGGTTTCACAAGGGGAACCTTTTTCAAGTTCCTTTACAAAAGACCGAAAGACACATAGACGTATGTACTGTATAGACAAAAATACAAAGGGAGAGTGTCATTGAAGTGCACCATTAAAGCTGTTATTTTCCTTTATGAAGTGTTCATTCACTTTTATTAATAGACACACATGTATGTGGGTGTATTACTGTGTTCAAACTCACTGAAATATTCATTGCTTTCTTCATACTGTATTTTACATGCCTCTTAAGTAAATGGTAAATGTTTGAAGATACTGATTTTGAAGATGATTTTGAAGATACTTTTGTTAGAATATATATATATATATATATATAAAATTAGATTCTTTTTTATGTTGAAAAAATACAAAACTATTTGCCAGTGATTTAAGAAAATTAACTTCATTCAAGATATATTTTCTCAACTTTCCAATCTTGCATGCAATAATTGCAGCACTTTTACCAGGAAAACAAGATAAAAGTGGTGATTAGGAAAATTATTTTGTGCACTTTGTGTCTAATGCCAGCTTTCTTGGCTAGCATGCCAAATTCATATTAAAGAAATTGTCATGCTGCAATAGCTTGAAATGCCCGGTCATTGCAAGCGATCACATCACAACCCACAACGAGCGATCAATCATTGAATAACCAGCAGAGAACAGGCAGCCACCCTCTCATCCGCCCACTCTGAGTTTAAAGGTCAGCCGTGCTCAGCAGAGGACCAGTCAGGCGCTGTCAAACACTTTCACTTTGCTGTGATAAGCACTGGAATTAGCATGCTCGTGTTTGTGTGTAGGTGTATGCATTTCTAATTCAGTGCATGTGTGAAAGTGTGTGTGTGATTGGTGAGGGGGCAGCTGTCTGAAGTTATTGATGCTGGCAGAAAATGATCAAACTCTTCTTCTCTTGCTCCTGTTCCCTTGCTTTGGCCTGCCACTTCTGATTAGCAGCCGAAGACGCCTTCATCAGGACCTCACACGCACACAAATGCACACATGCACGTTTGTCCTCAACAATAACTGTGACTGACATGTGTTGATGAATTATTTTGTGTTGCGAGAGCTTCATGGACACACATGCATGACTAATGCAGTTCCACTGTCAGCTGTAAATGACAAATACACGGAGCAGCAATATTTGTTTAGCGCGTTGAGTAATTTGACAAAACTATCATGTATACTTTTATTAATATGTTAACAGCGGTGCAGCACAGATAACACTGTGCGCTGCGGATTATGTATTTCAGCATGCACTTATAAGGGTCATTAAATGATAAAGTAATTCCATGGCTGCACAAACCAATTTTCCCTAGCAAAATATTGTCACATAGTCAGACTTTTGACTGTCAGCATGAAGTCTTGGACAACATTCTCACCAACAACACTCTTATTTTGTACAATCAAATTTGTGCAGTCTGTTTTGTTGTGTTAGGACCTTCATGCTCCAAACAAGTCAAATGTGACCCTGGACCACAAAACTAGTCATAATGGTCAATTTTTAGAAATTAAAGGAGAAGTCCACTTCCAGAACAACAATTTACAGATAACGTCACCCCCTTGTCATCCAAGATGTTCATGTCTTTCTTTCTTCAGTCATAAAGAAATTGTGTTTTTTTGAGGAAAAGGATTTTTCTCCTGATATGGACTGATATGATGATATGGACTGATATGATGCACCGAGTTTGAACTTCCAAAATGCAGTTTAAATGCGGTTTCAAACGCAATCCCTAATGCGGTTGCAAACGATCCCAGACGAGGAAGAAGGGTCTTATCTAGCGAAACGATCGGTTATTTTCATTAAAAACATACAATTTAAATACTTTTTAATCTCAAACGCTCGTCTTATCTCGCTCTCCCTGAACTCTGTGTATTCTGGCTCAAGACAGTTAGGGTATGTCGAAAAACTCTGATCGTATTTTCTCCCTCAACTTCAAAAATCATTTCAAAATCATCCTACATCGCTGCAGAAGTACCAACACAGTCTTTGCAAAGTGAACATGCAAAGAAGATCAAACATCCTTAACAAAAAAGGTAAAACAGCGATATAGGACGATTTTGAAGTTGAGGGAGAACATGAGATGGGAGTTTTTCGACATACCCTAACTGTCATGAACCAGAAAAAAACAGAGGTCGGGAAAAGCAAGACAAGACAAGCGTTTGACAATGAAAAGTATATAAATTGTATTTTTTTTATAAAAATAACCAATTATTTCGCTAGATAAGACCCTTCTTCCTCACCTGGGATCATTTACAACCGCATTTGGGATCGTTTGAAGCCGCATTTAAACTGCATTTTGGAAGTTCAGACTCAGGCCACCATATCAGTCCATTTTAAATTTTTTCCTTAAAAAACATAATTTCTTTACGAATGAAGAAAGAAAGACATGAACATCTTAGATGACAAGGGGGTGAGTACATTATCTGTAAATTGTTGTTCTGGAAGTGGACTTCTCCTTTAAGATTTATACATTACCTGAAAGTTGAATAATAAGCTTTCCATTGATGTACGGTTTGTTATGATAGGACAATATTTGGCCGAAATACAACTAATCTGGAATCTGAGTGTGCAAAAAAAAAAAAAAGAAAAAAAGAAAATCGCCTTTAAAGTTGTCCAAATGAAGTTGTTAGCCATGCATATTACTAATCAAAAATTAAGTTATGATATATTTACAGTAGGAAATTTACTAAATAGCTTAATAAAACATGATATTTGCTTAATATCCTAATGATTTTTGGCATGAAAGAAAAATCAATAATTTTGACCCATACAATGTATTTTTGGCTATTGCTACAAATATACCCATGCTACTTAAAACTGCTTTTGTCTGCACCAATTGCCTCGTGGTTAGTGTGCGTTCATGGCGACCCGAGTTTGAGTCCCGGCTCGTGGTCCTTTGCCGATCCCACTTCCCTCTCTCTTCACCCAGTGCTTTCCTGTCTACTCTACACTGTCCTGCCCAAATAAAGGCATAAAAAAAAAGACTGCTTTTGTGGTCCAAGGTCACAAATTGTAAATAAAAACATTTTTTATAATATATAAACCGTAAGTAAAAAATATTTTTTTTTAAAGTAAGCTGAAGGTGAAATATTTATAACTTATACAAGTTATATAAATATTCTACTGCACCCAAAGCTCAAAACGATTCTGCAGATCTGCCTCAAAATCTCCCACCGCATCAATCCGGTACCTTGTAAACAAGACTTTGTTACCAGTCAACTGTAGCAACATCCTATCAGATTAAAAATGACAATTTCAACCAGTTCTTGCCATTTTTGCGAACAATATGAATCAGATGGCCCGTGGGTTTGCTGTCTGAGTCTGACACTATATTTGACAGTTCACCTGAAAGAAGATTCAGACAGCATCTCAGCACATTTTCATGCCACAAGCCACATCTGTCCTTTCTTAACCCAAAAATATGCCTCAGCATTCGCCTCACTTGAAGCGGTGTGGTTCTTGTCATCATTGGAGCCAGGCAGGGCCGCTATCTGCCTACCCAGAAGGGTGGACTGGACACTGATGAACATGGAGGGTATTGCTGGTATGCCCTGTTGAATTGGAGCAGTAAGGAGTCGATGGTAAGCCAGGTTGGCAGACTGCAGTGGCAGGGTCTGGTGTCTAGTTGGCTTTGCCCAGGTGTCCCCAGTGCTTGGTCTGCTCTCAGCCATGTTTAAAGAGAAGTTTTGATGGCATATGGAGAATCAGTTTGGACCACTGGCAGACCAGCATACCACCCATTAGACTAATTAGATCAAGATGGAGTGAGAAAGACTTTCCTATCCAAACACTTACAAACACATTCACATAACAGGTTCACTATTATGCAGTTCCCTGAACTAAGGTTGTAACATTAAGTTTAAAATGCCATTGCTATATTACATAATTCATTACCCCAATGCCATATTTTTATTTTAGCTGGATAATTTTATAAACAATGGTGCCAGAGTATAAACCATGCATTTTAAGGCTTTATATAGATCACAAGAGATCTGTGATTTAACTGAGACTATTCAGATCAGTCTTACCATACACTGTGTGGGTGAGCCATTCATGGCCAACATTATCTTGAGGTTTCAGCACTTCATATGGTGATGGAGCACTTGTGGATCTAAGAGAAATAGAAGTATGTTGCCAAGCAAAAACTGATTTAAGCATTTTGGAAAGCATGAGTCCTTCACTTTTTTAATACAAGGAGGAAAGTGTCTTTGTGAATGAACTGCATGAGAAGCTGCTTCACATCCATTAAGCATATTTTCTGTATTTTCTTTAAACCTTTGGCAGATTTATGTAGTTTTTCATTGTCACTTTATTAAAATATGGGTAGAGCTTTGCAGTCTTGATATACTCAGCTATACTTGATATACTTGATCACAATTGCTGGTTTAAAAATAACCCAGCGCTGGGTGAAATATGGACAAACTCAGCAATAGGATTGTTTCAATCTATATATATAGATTTAAATAATTTAAATATAAATATTTATTTAAATGTTCAAGAAATTTACATTTATTCATAAATTGAATAATTAATAATTATTCAACAATAATTATTTCAAAATTGCTTGTTAATAAATGTTCACCTCTCAATTATTGCTGATGCCTCTAGTAATTATGTTTCTAAATTTTCATTTATATCCTATTTGAGTTCATTTTAAGCCAGCCATATAGTAATTTTTAGCAATAGTAGAGTTAAACAAAACTACCCAGGAGGTTGGGTTAAGCATTTAACCCCAACTGCTGGGTCAAAAAAACCCAATCATTGGGTTTGTCCATATTTCACCCAGTGCTTGGTTGTATTTAACCCAGCATTTTTTAGCATATACTAAAATAACAAAAACTAAAATGGTAGAAATGGAAGACACAACTAAATGATAGAATCTTTAATGAAAATTACACTGAAAATGGAATATATTACAGTATAAACTTATTACAGTATTAACAAGCATGAATTAACAATTAACCATATGTATGAATTACGAATAACCTAAATTCATAAATGCTGTACAAATATAGTTTGTTGTTAGTTCATGACACAAAATGCATTAATTAATGTTAACAAAATAAACTTTATTGTAAAGTCTTATTAGATATGTAGTCTCAGATATTTTATGAAACAGTTTTATGAATATTGCTTTCTTCTTTCTTTCTTTTTTCATTCTTTCCATCCTGGAACTGAAAGTCTAGGTTATTTCCGAAGCCTTTGCACTTGTGCAGTGGACAGCAGCCTCTTCATTTCCATTAGAGCTGTTATTGTTATTATTTCAGACACCAATGCCAACAACACTGCAAATGGAAAGTGAGAAGAGAAGCAAGCAATCTGCCATGTTGGTGGGGGGCCGCAAATAAAATCTAATGGGGTGTAAGTTTGCAGATATATGTATCACAGACTATACACATTTTCAAAACATGTTTTGAATGTATTTTTAGATTACTTTCATACAGTATATCAAAACATGTGAATGTGAAAATCAGATTTTTTATGTAGGAAAAAAGACTTCTGAATCATTGCCAAAAATGAACTGGGCAGTTCTGAGCAAAAGCCAGCACATTCACACACAGTTACATTAGGGGAAAACGTGTACTTTTGGGCTTTGTTCTCACCCTCCTCGAAGAACAAGCATTAAGGCTGTAATTGGATCAGTAAAAGCTGGAGAAAAGTTTTCTCCCGAAGCACGCACAAAGCCCAGCCCTCCTGTAACCTAAATTGTTAATGGAGACAAATGTTCTAGTGCATCCTGGGAGATTTCACTAATGGGAGAAATAACAAGGGGTAAAGCAGGAAGGCTTTTCAGAAGAGGCTGTGCTTTTGGGGCCCAGAGACTGCTGGGTACTCAACGCTGACGCCCGAACTCCCAACGTCCCAGCTCCTTTAATACAGCGAGTTAATCTAACTGACAGAACATCATCAAACTCTCCCTCTTCCTAGCTCTTCCTCCCTGTCTACTTTTCAAGTGAGCTAAATCAACAGCGTAAAGACACCCTCAAACCCCACACCGTTCTAAAGAAGGAGAATTCTGCAAACCTGCACTTTCGTCACAAAATATATATCTCAGCACAACACTGCATCATCTCAGCATGGCATTTAGGAAGTTCTGGAAACTTCAAACGGGAGACTTCAGCAAATCTTTTCAAACTTTGAAATGATCGCGTCAACAAAACATGAGAAATGGCCTGAAAAGGCCCAAAAAACACGTTAAGGCATGTTTTATCTTTCTCAGAAAGAAATGTGATGAGTTTGAGCTTAAGAAAATCCTGGGTTAAATAAAACTTGCTTTGCTAATATGAAGCCACTTCGTTTGATTTAATTTGCTGGGTTCTTATCACATAGAAAACATGCTGCTGCACACACACAACAGTCTGATGTCTGAAAAAGACCTTGTGTTATGTCTGCCACTCTGTCCACGGGCACAATCAATGAACTGTTGTACAAACCAGATAAAACTGACCATGGATCCATAATGTTGTTGAAAGAAAAAAAAAAACGTTTGGTTAAATGAGTGTAAAATCAGCTAGTTTTATGAATCAAATGCATTATTTCTGCTATTGTAGTTTATTCAAAATAAATAGAACAGAGACACTATTTGTCCATATTTTCTACGCTGAAAGTAATCAAAACTAATGATTACAGTGTTTTTATTACAATTAAGAAATGTTTTATTTCATTTTATTTTTTTGTGCAGTATGTTATTGGAATTGAGAGCAAATGTTTAAAATTGAAATAAAGAAAGAGCAAGATAAGGGTTTTTGGATTGCTTGACGCTAGAAAATGTCCATTTATTGTCATCATATCACTGAGGAAGTTTCCCGTGTTTGAAATACGAACAACCTTGCTTTCCAGCTCCTTTATTTTAAAACGTTACTTTCCTAATATTTCCACAGCCCATTTCTTAATCATAAGCACAAACTGTCTCTTTTCTTATTTGATTTCCATATCTGGATTTCCATTCACCCCAGAATAATTGTTAACCCATAATGAAGAAATTAGTCTACCCGAAAATTAGATTTCTCCAGAAAACAGCAGTTCTCTTGTTGACATCAGACTGACTGTCTGACTCCAGGAGGTAATGCTTACAGGCACACTCCGCTCATCTTTGATTCTCTCTCTCTCTGTCACACTTCCCTTTTTCGGCTGAAGTGAAAAATGCATTTTGTATTGTTTATGTAGGGTCAGATTGGATTTTCATTCCTTTTTAAAGTCTTAAATGCGCACTTCAGAAAAAAAAACAGGTTTATATAAATGTGTTGGTGAGAAAATCAGAACCCTTATTGCCTTTATAAGCAGGCTGACGTGCGTTTAAACCGAACGTGAAAGTGCGGTTACCTACTTTACATGTTTCCACATCATGTTTTGCTTTCTCTCTTGCTCTCGGGAGAGTTGCTAAAATGTTTTTGATCTCCACAGCATGAGATGTCTTAATTTCACGTCGGCCTCGTGACATCATCTCCCCCGCTTCTGCTGCGTTGTAATCTCCGTGCATCAACGTCGTTGAGGAGCAGGTATTTTATAAGCTTCTCAGCGTATGAACGACACACCGTCAGATATATTTAAAGCCCACGGGGATAAAGCCTGCGACTCACCTTGAATGGATAACGCTCTGCATATTGATATTCTCTTTCTTTTCCTCCTTCGCTCCCTCGTTTTCTCTCTCAGGCTCCATTTCTTTTGTCTGCGCTCAACTGGCATTATGGGAAATCTGCAATACAAAGTCAGAAACAATTCAGGGATACTAAGACACTGAGCAGTCCCACAGTTAATTTATTTCATATCCAGCTTTGCTCTACCTACAGACCGTGGCCCTTATTCGCAAACCATCTGCACTCCTCACCCGTCCCCGTGTCTCCTTTCTCATCCATATTAGACAGCTTGGAGTGAAAGCATTATTAGAGCTAAGTTTTGAAAAGACTCCACTCAAGAGGGCTTCTTTACCACAGCTACGATGTGAAGACATTTTGAACGTCAGTGTCAGAGAATTTAGGTGTGATGAGAAGACGATTAGACAATGAAGTTTTCAAAAAGTTTTTCTTCAAGGGTGTTTCGTTACTTTCAGAACAGTAAAACCTGGAGGATAAATCCGCAGGATATGCACTGTTAGACATTTCAACTTTTTTTTTTGTTTTTTTTTTACTGTTGCCAGTAAGTTACTGTAATTAAGATTTACAGTAGCAAACTGTATTTAATTAAGTTGGCTTGAGATAGCCAAAGCCAATTTACTGAAATCCGACTTAAACTTATAGTTATTATTATTCTTCTGAGACTAAAATGATCAACTCTAACTCCTCCTAGAGCTTTAACTCTACAAACTCAGCCCAGATCTACAGACTGATCTGACCGGGTGTAGGCCTACTATATCTTTTCTAAGTGATCCGACTTACGGTTTTCCTAAAAATGACGATTAAAACTGGGAAAAATCCCATAGACTTACATTGACAGAATGTTCAAATGAGCCAAAACTTTTCAAATTCCAACTGTCAAAACTCCCAGAATCCTTTGAGACTCAATCAAATTTCCCTTCTATGTACTGTATTTCTAATCCATTTAAACTAAATCAAACCCACGTTAGAAACATGCTAACAACTTGCTAATCATGTTTAAGACATGCTAGCAACTTGCTAATCATGCTAGAAACTTGCTAGCAACTTGCTAATCATGCTAGAAACATGCTAGTAACTTGCAAATCATGCTAGAAACTTGCTAGCAACTTGCTAATCATGCTAGACACATGCTAGCAACTTGTTAGGCATGCTGGAAGCATGCTAGAAACTTGCTAAACATGCAAGAAACCTGCTACTCATGCTAGAAACATGCTAGCAACCTGCTAATAATGTTAGAAACATGCTAGCAACTTGCTACTCATGCTAGAAACATGCTAGCAACTTGCTAATCATGCTAGAAGCATGCTAGCAACTTGCTAATCATGCTAGAAACACGCTAACAACCAGCTAGTCATGATAGAAATATGCTAGCAACATGCTAACAACTTGTCGATTATACTAAAACATGCTAACAACTTGTTAATCATGCTAGCAACATGCTAGTAACATGCTAATTATAATTATGTTAGAAACAGACTAGCAACATGCTAACAACTTGTTAATCATGTTAAAAATGAGCTAGCAACATGCTAGTAACTTGTTAATGTTGCTAATGTTAAAATCATACTAACACGTTAATTATCTATCTATCTATCTGACAGACTGCATTCAAACTTTAACCTTTTAAAACTACTTTAAACTTTTCAAAACTTTCTGGTCCGGCTTTCTCAAGCCAACTTAAAGTTTGTCTTGACAAACTTTTTTATCTAGTTTACAGTTGCAAACTGTACTTTTTTACAGTCAAATACTAAAAAAAAATGTCAAATTCATCAGTATACTACTGTAATTCATTCATTTTAATATAGATTTCAGTAGATTTTATAATTTTTATATTGAATGTATTTAAATTTATTTTATTTTTACTCTACATAGGTACTACTGGCATTCAATTAAAACACAATAATTACAAAATATCAAATACTTTATTTAAAACAATGCATGTATAACACTTAAAAATACAGTCTTCCACTGCTGGAACAGTGTATCTTCACCATTTCTCCTGTATTAGGACATTTTGCAGTGCATTATGTTGTATCCTCTGGATTTATCCTCACAGAGAATCTTTAGGCAACAGAAACATAATGGAGAAAAGGACATGCAGCCAAAGAATACATCCATTCTTACAGCCATCTGCAAAACCCAGGTGCTGCTCCAAAACATGGCCACGACCTTTGCTCACCATCCACTTTGTTAGTGACAGGAATGTCTTCTCTGAAAAACAAAAAGTAGAAATGGCACACTTTTAAAAGGAAAACCCCACACAGAATACACAAACTCCTCAAAACCATATTGTCCTCTTACCATGAACTATCAGTCTCAGGGTGGTTGGCATGCTCATGTCTGTCTTGATGCTTCATTGCAGTTGCCTTTAAAACACAAACTCAAAAAAAT
Source organism: Cirrhinus mrigala (assembly GCA_036247105.1). Taxonomy (NCBI): domain Eukaryota; kingdom Metazoa; phylum Chordata; class Actinopteri; order Cypriniformes; family Cyprinidae; genus Cirrhinus; species Cirrhinus mrigala. The sequence continues at coordinate 13,494,695 of CM070020.1, forward strand.
GCAGTAAATCTTAAATTCCATTAATAATTATAACAAACTAATTCTAGAACTAACATACGATTTTATTTTCTCAATAGGCTACTGGCCAACATTAACTACTAACACCTGAACAAAATTTCACATTAGTTAACCTAATGTTAATATAAGATAAGCGTTGCTCATCAAAAATCTTTTTAATTCGGTAACTTAATTCAATAAGCTGGCAAAAGCCATTTGAAATGACAGCATAGTTTACTACAGTAAAGTTTGTAACCGCCATGTTGATGGGTAAATATTACTAGGTTAAACTGGTGTGCAAAAATCTGACAAACACTCAGACAAATGTATATATATTTTTGCCTTACTTGCTGGTCTTAATCTCTCGTAAATTGCATCGACACACAGCGTAGATGTTCTCTAGAACTCTCTCGCGGGTTCATCCCCGCAATAGGGTCTGGCTGCAGACATGAACCTGTGCTCTCAGATGCCTGCACTTCCGCAAGTGACGTAATTTGCACTCTATTTTATTTTTTACTTTATTTTGTATATTTATAATCTCTCAACATTTTACAACAGTAGCCATGTGGTGAAGACAAGAAAAAATAAACTAAATTACAATGTCATTCGCAATCACCACTTGCACTCTCAGCTACCTGCGACGTCACTTGCAATCCAAACAAATCTTGTGTGTTGCCAGTGGAGACAAGAAGTTGTGTTGGTTAAACGATTAAAACTAATTTAGGATAACATACAGGGTCCTGCAAGTCATCTGTAGGAGATAAAAACAAGACCCGCAAATCCGTGGCCACAGAATAGCAGAATATGAACAAATAAGAGAATATGAAGTCTTTCGTTAAACGTTTTCCTCCAGTAGAAAACCATTAACATGGCTCAACGTATTAAGATGCAATTAAAAAATCAAATTCGTTAAACAGTTTATTAATATAATGTATATGTAGGCTATATAGTGTTTTCCTTCGCGAAACGTGGCATAATGTGGCATAACAGATTAAGATGAAAAAGACTAAACTCAATATGCTCCTCATTATTAAAACAACTGCACACAAGCAGGTGAGCCCAGAATAAACGCAACGCCGCGTACATTCACATTTTCCCATAAATAATAATCTGTACAGCTGTGTTATATCATTGTCTTTTGTTTATATTGGTTTTCTACGGGAGGAAAATGTCTATTTAACGCATTGCGTTCTGCTTGCCTATACAGAGTTGGTCCTTTTAATATCACCTAATGCCTTATGGCGCGTTCATATCTGCTGGTATGACAACAGTAAGGGTTATATTGAATTTGGTCTTTATCATTTTAGTCCGTTTTGCCACATTAAGCATTTGCTGGGCAAGTATAAAATCGAAAGTTTGCACATTCATGGCCATATGCTTGCCTTGAAGTACATTAAATGAATAAACTATATTACAAGTTTGATCATTTAATGACACTTAATGTATATTAATACATTAAGCCATATCAAGTGTTAATGGTTTTCTACAGGAGGAAAAAGCTAAACGAGAGACTTTGCGCATTACGTTCATATTCTGCTGTTCTGTGGCCACGGATTTGCGGGTCTTGTTTTTATCTCCTGCAGATGACTTGCAGGACCCTGTACATTATGCTATTAAATTAGTTTTAATCGTTTAACCACCACAGCGTCTTGTCTCCATTGGCAACACGTACCATTTGTGTGGATTGCAAGTGGCGTCGCAGGTAGCTGAGAGTGCAGGTAGCAATTGCGAATGACATTGTAATTTAGTTTATTTTTTCTTGTCTTTACCACCTGGCTACTGTTGTAAAATGTTGAGAGATTCAATAAAAAAATAAATAAATAAATGAAATAAGTAAAAATAAAATCGACTGCAAGTGACGTCACTTCCAGAAGTGCAGCTGTCTGAGAGTGCAGTGCATGTCTGCAGCCAGACCCTTCTCGATTTGCGGGTCTTGTTTTTATCTCCTGCAGATGACTTGCAGGACCCTGTACATTATGCTATTAAATTAGTTTTAATCGTTTAACCACCACAGCGTCTTGTCTCTATTGGCAACACGCACCATTTGTGTGGATTGCAAGTGACGTTGCAGGTAGCAGAGAGTGCAAGTGGCGATTGCGAGTGGCATTGTAATTTAGTTTATTTTTTCTTGTCTTCACCACCTGGCTACTGTTGTAAAATGTTGAGAGATTCAATGAAAAATAAATAAATTAATTAATTAATTAATTAATTAATTAAATAAAGTAAAAATAAAATAGTTGTCTGACAGTGCAGGTGTCTGAGAGTGCAGGTGCATGTCTGCAGCCAGACCCTTCTCAATCCCCGTGCAAACGCCACGGCGCATCTTCCTCGGACACGAGTGGCGCGGCGCAGCGCGACTCGACAATAGACTATATAGGACCCATTATATACAAACAGATTTTGCAATCATTGCAAGTGATGCAACACATCCTGTGTAGTCCGTCCCAAGCTGTTGCGGCATTGTAGACACATTGTAGGGCAAATTGTGTCAATCCAAATATAATAAATGAGGAAAATAAAACAACCTCAACAGAACGCCGCCAATGAGGCTGTTACAGCAAATACAGTAGTATACAGCAATTTAAAAAAAATACAGGAAGTCTCTGTATGTGGGGTCTGACGTCACAGAAAATTCCCATGATGCAATGGTTATTACAGTTATTTACTGCAAAGGGAATTTGCAGTGTTATACTGGGTGATATATAGTTAATAACTGTAGAAATTACAGAAATGTCTAACAGTGTGTGTCTGTAGATTTGAGCGTTGAATGCTTCAATGGAGAACGCTCGTCAAAACAGCGACTTGAAAGCTCACGTTCTGCTTTGCTGATAACGTGATGTCATGATGCTCGGACTGCGGGAAAGATGGGAACGAGCGTGACGCGCCAGCGCCACACTGTTTGAGCATTGTCGTCAGGATATTGTTGGAACAATGTTAGGAATATTGCTGATTGAGTGGTTGAAGTCCAAAAAGATCTATAATTGAAAACGAGAGAAGGAGAAGATTGTAGCCTGTCAGGCATTCTGATATCTTTTTAATTACATTTCTTTTCCCAGTGTCTAACGGGGATGTGATGGTTATGATGATAGGCACAGCTCAGCTGCAGAAAGCTGCCTTCATTAAAAAGCAGGATCTTCAAGAACGTACTGTAAGACTAATTAAAATGGGAAAGGGGAAAGCTAGAGAGGGTGAGAATAGGATGGAGGAAAAATCTGCTATGTCTACATAATTACTTTTGCCCTTCATTTGAAGTTTTATTTTGCTAGGAAATTCAACCTTGAAATGAAAGCAAAACCCATAAAGGCTGGAAAATGCTGCTGAGGAACATTTAATGATAAAAGGCTGCGAACGGATTGTGTACCTGACCACGGTTACATCTCAGTCTCTCTCTCTTTTTTCAAAGACCTTTCGTGACATCTCCACCGCTAAATTGGCAAAAGTTGTGTTTTCAAATGGCAGCGTAAGGCGAAGCAGGAGTGCGATTCCCCTCGAATCTAATTCATTAATTGTTATGCTTCAAAATGTTCGAAAACAGAATAAGGGCACGAGAAATAATTAGGAACCTACAGCATGAGCAGGATGATATTTTAAAATTCAGTTTTCTTGTTTTTAACATCATTATCAGGACATGTGGAATCATTTCTTCTCTTACCCAAGGCAAATCAGATAACAGCAAATGCAATCTTGTTTTTTTTTTTATTATTATTACTAGAATGTTATATTATTTGTTTATTTTCTAATAATTTATCTTTTATTTATTAGTTTTGATGTTTTCCTATAATAAGCGTCAAAGTCTTGCCGTGGTAGAGGCACTATCTCATGAAATACGCGGACTTCATAATAAGACAGCTTTTTATTCTTTTGAAAATCATCTGGTCCTTAGGAAGTGCAGCCCATCTGACACAATTAGGCCAGCAGGGGCATTTAGCCAGCCTTTGATGATGACGTACAATTCATTTGATGTGAGCACGAGAACTTCGCCCAAAGTGCAGGTTTTGATTTGTCGCCGTGGTGGTTTTGAGAGCTCACCACCCTTTCAGTTGCCCAGAGCTTTTCCAGACCCAAGCAGAAGACTCCCGTCTGTGAGCTGAAGCCATTAGGAGCTTTGATTATCACCATATGGTCACAATGCAGACAATGACAGTCTGAACTGAGATATCTTTCTGAGGTCAGTGGATCTGTTAATAGACTTCCTGCTAAATGTGACATAGACATTCTACTATATATAACAAATACAATACTCTTAGCCTTCAATAGCAACCCCTCATAACAGTTACATAGTAGAAAGTCTGTTAAAAGATCTTCTCTGTCATCTCTCTTTCTTTTCATTTATGTATAAATCTAAGCGCTATGTATCTGTCCCTAGACATAAGGAGGCTCTGTGGTGGCCAGTATTAGCGAGGCGCGTGATTAAGGTGGACCCCGCGGCGCTAGCAGAGCTAAGCTTTGGGTATCCTGAGGGTGTGAGAGGATCTCCTCAGGTGCTGAGGTCAGTGTTGGTTCAACCTGACTGAATGCCAGCTCACTGAACAAACTTTGACCTGTATCGTCATGTAACCCTTCAGTGGTGGAGGTATTGATCGTCATGGCTCGGACCAGATGGCATGAGCAGACTTTTTTGTTTTTAATGTGCTGATTTTGGTGGAAATTCTGCAGAGCTGGATGTAAGTACCGTGGAGTGCAGCACTCTTTTTGGTAGCAGAAATTATAATAAAAATAGTAATGGATTAATGTACAGTCAGCCAGTCATTATCACAGAATAAATAAAGTTTAACTTTTAAATTATTCTCTTATTTTACTTGCAGATAAAGGTCACTTTTAATGTAATAGGCTATTAATGTACTTAGTGTAAAGAGACACTCCAAATGTGTGATACAATTAATTAAAAAATGTGTGATACAATTCATTAAAATAATAAATATATTCATTAATTTATGGGGTTTTTTTCTACAACCCAAGTTGCTATTTCTGTAGATTAGTTGGCTAACATATTTAGTAACATTAACACCTTGTCTTCTACCCTTTAAGTGTCACTCCCATTTTTAACACAGACATAAAATGCACTATCTAGACTTAAATTTTTATAATTCATGAATGAAAACATTTTGTAATATGATTTTGATGTACATTTTCCGTGGTAATGCTATGTCTGATTTTAAAATGTCTTTCAAAGGATTAATTTTGAGATTTTAAGTTTTGAACTGATATATAGTTTCTTATGATATCTAAACTGTGAAAGGGAAAAAGGAAACGAAGAAAGTCTTTTGTGACAAAGATTTTTTGGTGTAGATTTTTTAAGTTGCACTCTTGACATACATTAATCTATTACTTTTCCTACATAATTTGTAACACAAAAATATGGTAAAATATCTAGTTAGGAGTCTTAGACCTTTCCAACAATGTATAGTTTGTCATGATTAGATTAGGATTTATTTGTAATATGGTGAAGTAAACTTAGGCGTCCCACAGAGTGGACAGTGACAGTTAAAGGGTTAAAGGGGTCATTGGATGCCCATTTTCCACAAGTTGATATGATTCTTTAGGGTCTTAATGATAAGTCTATAACATGCTTTGCTTAAAATTTCTCAATGGTAGTGTAATAAACATCTTTTTTACCTTGCCAAAATCAGCTCTGCAAAAATCATCCTGTTCTGGTCGATGTTGCTTTAAATGTTAAGGAGCTCTGCTGGCCCCGCCCCTCTCTTCTCTCTGTGGAGTGATGAGTCTGTTTACTTTAGCCACATTTAGTTGCGTTTAGCCACAAAACTTGCTAACTAGCACGTTATTAGGAAAGGTGATTGCAAAGATTCATAATATATATATATATATATATATATATATATATATATATATATATATATATATTTGAAATTATTTAATTTATTAATTTATTTTAATATATTTTATTTATTTGTTCTAAGTCTAGCAATTTTGCCTCATTTACCATCTTTTCCAGGACTGAAAAAATATTATTTGTAAATTATGTAACCTGTTAAAAAACTCATGGTCTTCACAACTAAATGTTAATATTATTATTATTATGGTGTTTAATATTTTGAAAATAATATTATTTCCTAAATATTTCTAATATAATAAAAATGTATTACTTATTTCTTGTCCAGATTTCAGTGTTTTTGCATGTTTTTGTTATCTTTTCAGAGACAAATATTATTTGTAAATGATTTAATCTGTTAATAAAACGTGGTCTTCACAATAAAATGTTAATATTAATTATCATGGTGTTTAATATTTTGAAAATATTTTTATTTCAAAAATATTTAGATTATAATAATATTTATTTCTTATGAAAAATTACATACAAAGAAGACAAAAAAAAATACAAAAACGTTCTTGTATCTTGTGTTTTTGGATGTTTTTGTGAGTCCACAGTCCACTTTCTGAGACTTAAAAAAAAAAAAAAATAAATAAGTTCCCTTATTATATACTGTGAAAAACTGTAATTGGTATTTAATGTAATTTTACAGTTAAATACAGTTTTTTGGAAGTGAAAAAGAACATACAATTTACAGTGAAAAACCGTAAGCTGACATTTCCAGAATTCCCTGTGTTACTATTATCCTGTTTCACCGCAAATTTTACAGATATTTTTTTTTACAGTGTTGTCATCACAATAAAATGTTAATCTTCATTATTATGCCATTTAATATTTAAAAAAAAAATAAAATCTTTTAAAAAAATAACATACAAAATAGACTAAAGAACTACAGAAATGTTCTTGTACCTCCCCGATTAGTGTTTCTGGATGAACGCAGCACCTGCACAGAATATGATATATATATGCACATACACACTCCTGCACACAAAAACACATTTTTTTTTTTTTTCTACAAATGGATGAGAGGGTGCCATCGCCTTCCCAAAACTCAGCAAGCCAGATGGATCCAATATCCCCCACCCCTCAACACTTGTCAGAAGAGTGCTTACAGTCTTCACAGACCAGTAATCTTGTGAAAGCGAGGCAGGTTACTGCTGGCATCATGTGTCACTTTGGGTAAAGTTGCTGTTGATTTTCACCCTTTTTTTTTTTTCATTCCCCCGTCTGAGGAGGGGCGTGTACTGTCATTGCCAGCTGTGGTTGCTCAAAACTCCCGGCTGGGTGTGAGAGACATCTCATCTAATGGCTGAGGATGTTGCTCTCTGAAGCCTGTTATCGTAGTCACAAAAGAGCTTAATAACGGAGATTTCATTTATGACTCTTGTTTCCTTTCAGACGATACGCTGGCATCCCAGAGGAAATACATCCTGATTACTGCAGTCATGAAATTACATGTATTGAATTATAAAAATGCCCATATTTTTCCCTCTGGATGGGACTTTTTAGATTATCACTATAATGACTTTGAAATAGTGAGTAGTCAGAGATATTTTTTTCCTCCTGCTGAAGTTGCAGCCCCAATTTTTCACTTTCCTCACTTTAGCTCTGTGAAGAAAGCTGTGACCAGGCATTTGCAACTGAGAAATGTATAATGACATGTGGGATATGTGAAATACGATTCCCAGTCACACAAAGAATGAAATGAGGGCCAAGGAGTTCACAGTTTCTTAATTAGTTTGCAGTATATGCGTAATTATGGCTGAATTTTAAAATGCACTTAAGGCGTTCCTCTCTCTATTCAGATCTAGTTCAAGGATGTCCTGCAGTTACACTGTAGAATCAATCCAATGTTAATCGACTGCCATAATGTAATTACTCCTTGTATGCACACACAATGAATAGCCATTTAAAAAGCTCAGAGGTGCAGATTACACTGGTGCAAATATAAAGACTGACGCAACTTGTTTGAAAATGAATACTTGTAACGTTACTGTAAGAAATGATCAATACGTGCATTGTGTGTTGTCTCGAGTGAGTCTGTAGAGGTTTTAACTAAAAATCCTGTAAAACAAAGAATGGAGTTCCTCCCAATCCACCTTCCCCTGTGCCTGTGGCTTTGAATTTCAAGCATCTATGAGCAAGTCCTTCTAGGATTTTTTTTTTCTTTCTTGGAATGTTATAACAAATAACCAACTTAGAAATATACTCAATAATAGGATTCAATCCAATTTAATGCTTGTGCAGTTCGCTCACAGCCTGATGATGTAATCTCTTGCCCACTCTATTGCTAAATCTGGCAATAAATAAATAACCTGCCAGGGAGAATTTGGGAATTGTTGTTAGTTAGGCTCGGGCGATTCAGGTGGTTATTGGATGTACACGAGCGGATCAGTGCGTATTTCTCATCTGGCGAGGAGAGGAATAAACGCTTTTGCTTGAGAAAAGAAAAAGGGTGGAAAGGATGGAATGGAGAAATGATTCGATCTGAACCAAAAGGAATGTTTTACTTGATGTTTTAAAGGGATTTTTCGCCTGAAATTGAAAATTCTGTCATCATTTACTCACCCTCAAATAAATCCAAAGACTTATTTTCTTCTGTGAACACAAAATCAGAAGTTTAGCAGAATGTCCAAGCCGCTCTTTTTCATAAACTGAAAATGAAAGATGACCAGGGGCTGTCAGGCTCTAAAAAGACACAAAAAAGCATCTTAGAAGCAACTTTTACACTCCACAACCAGTCACACCACCTATAGTCATCATTCACCAATATCAACATCTCCTTATTGCATGTTAAACAAAGTCATAAAGGTTTCAAAAAACCTAATATAATCCTAACATAAAGTTAAAGGGGTCATCAGATCCCCATTTTCCACAAGTTGATATTCTTTATGGTCTTAATGAAAGACACATAACATACTATAGTTAAAATTTCTTAATGGTAGTGTAAAACAACACCCATTTTACCTTGTCAAAATCAGCTCTGCACACAGCAACCCGTTTTGTTACATGTCTCTTTAAATGCTAATGAGCTCTACTCACCCCGCCCCTCTCTTCTGTGGGGTGACGAGTCGTCCTGTTTACTTTAGTCGTATTTAGCCGCGAAACTTGCTAACTAGCACATTATTAAGAAAGGCGATTTGCAAAGCTGCATAAAAACCCTTATACTCACTTCTTCTGTAGGTAAAGCTGGATCACAAATGATTCAAGCAAACATAGATGCACTTATGTAGTTTGGGAGGCGCCTTCCTCCTTAAAAGTGAAAGTAATCCACTGTGTCTTCAGTGGCTCAGATGTCAGGAGTAAATGACAACAAATGTTCATTATTACATCCGACAACAGAACACCTCCATCGCTTAGGAGACATTGTTGGCTCTGACATTAAAACAATGACGGACAGTTCACAGCTCACTCAGGGTGGGTCTGTGTGTTGTTGAAACATCATGTAAAAGTGAATTTTGCATCCGATGACCCCTTTAAAGCTATATATATATATATATATATATATACACACACTGGTCCTAAAAGTCCTAAAAGTTAACAAACTGTGAGTGGCAAAAGTATGACTTGAAGGTGAAATTAGAGTTCATTTGTTCAGAGGCGTTTTCAAACACTGGGCTATCAGATGTCAGTGCATTCCCTGTTTTATTTAGAGAATAGGAATCTATGAAAGTCTGGTCATGTTTGAGAAACTGTACAATGGCACTAACAAAGGAGATCCCTGAGGACCTCAGAAAAAGAGTTGTTGTTGCCCATCAGGCTGGAAAAGGTTACAAAGCCATCTCTAAAGAGTTTGGACACCACAAATTCACAGTCAAATTGTGTACAAATTGAGGAAATTCAAGACCACTGTTAGCCTCCCCAAGAGTGGTCGACCAACAAAGATCGCTCTAAAAGCAAGACATGTAATAGTCCACAAGGTTGCGAAGGACCCCACACTCTCTGAAATAAAGGTACGAAAGCTGTCACTGGGGCAGTACCTTTTCCAAAGGTACACTGTTGTACCTAAAGGGTCCATACTGGTGACTTAAAGGTACATATTAGTACCTAAAAAATACAAAAGTGTACCTTATGAAAAGGTATTGCCCCAGTGACAGCTTTAGTACCTGTATTTCTGAGAGTGCAAGGTAACTTCTAAGCAACTAAAGGCCTTTCTCACATTGGCTAATGTTAATGTTCATGAGTCCACCATCAGGAGAACACCGAACAACCATGGTGTGTATGGAGGAGTTGCAAGAGGAAAGCCATTGCTCTTCAAAAAGAAGATTGCTGCCTATCTGCAGTTTGCTAAAGATCATCTGGACAAACCAGAGGACTATTCCATTGCATAGTTTATTATGCATTCCAGCATAAGAACCTTATCCCATCCATGATGGTGGTAGTATCATAGTTTGGGCCTGTTTTGCTGCATCTGGGCCAAGGTGGCTTGCCATCACTGATGGAACAATGAATTCTAAATTATACCAGCAAATTCTAAAAGAAAATGTCAGGACATCTGTCCAAGAACTGATTCTCAAGAGAAAGTGGTCTGCAAAACAACAACCAGAAGCACACAAGTCAATCCACCAAAGAATGGGTAAAGAACAACAAAATGAATGTTTTGGAATGGCCAAATCAAAGTCCAGACATTAATCCAGCTGAAACGTTGTGGAAGGACCTGAAGCAAGCAGTTCATAGGTGGAAACCCATCAACACCACAAAGCTGAAGCAGTTCTGGCTAATAATGGGCTCAAATTCCTACAAGTCATTGTGCCGGACTGATCAACAGTTGCAAGAAATGTTTAGCTGCAGTTATTGCTGCAAAAGGTGGTCAGATCAGATTATAAAAGCAAAGATCAGATTATAAAAGCAAAGATTCACATACTTTTGCCACTCACAGATATACAACATTAGATAATCTTTCTCCAAAAAAAAATAAAAAAAAATAAAATAAATAAATAAAAATAAAAATTTGTTTGATTGGTATCTTTGTCAACTGTCAGGGCAGAAAATCTGATGATCTTCTGGGTCACACTGATGCAGAAGTATAGAAATGGGTTCACAAACTTTCAAGCACCACTGTATATATAAAAGCCAAACTTACTTTCTTTCTTTTTTTTCTTTCTTTTTTTTATCTACATGCAATTTTATGACACATCCCCTCAAGGTGTAAGAGTGAAACACCATCCATGTAATAATACAGAGCCTGTACTCTCAGCTGTCATTGGTATTCCTCTGGCAGAGAGGATGATGGGATGTGTCTATCGCATATTAGACATGTGTCAGTCATATTGGACACAATCCAATTTGGAATCCATTCAGAGGTCGTCTAAACCATGCTCTGAGATTTGTGTTTTCTGTATTTATTTTTTTGAAGTCTCTCAAATTTCACAACAATCACACAGTCAGTCTGGCTTCCATGGGATGAAGGCAGCATAAATACACTTCTGTTTACACCATTACATTGGATGGTCTATAATAGCAATGAAAAAGGAAAATGTAACTTCCCTGGTGCCACAGAAATATCAAATCCTTTTGTAAAGTTTTAGCTTCTACCAAATTATCTTTGCCAGGCGTCCAAGTAATCAGCAGTTTGGGAATAGAGTCACGTCTCTTTGGACATAATTGAAACGCAGGTCATAATTACGGCCCACTACTTACACACTGTGACATTGTGCCAGGCGCCGCCACCATCTCACAATTACACAAACATACGCTTGTCTGCTTCTGTTATTATCACTCATTACCTAAGACTCAAATGTCTGCATTAATTACAGACTGTCATCACGCAAAGCCCAGCCTTGCTGCTACACCGTGTCCATCACTCCAGCCCTTGGGGTCCTTATCCGCGTAATCCATGCTAAGACAGGAGCGTGTCCGTGGGCGTCTATCCGGGTTGTCAGAGCTTAAGTGACAGCTGCATGCCTGTAAGATCCAGTGGGATCTAAACGACTGACAGTTGAGAGTCCACTAAGAGCCATGACCGTGCCATTCATTTCTCCAATAGGGGTTTCCCTTGGCAGACAGGTATGGTAATGGCTAATAAAATGGGTGGGGGGGACCCACACATACAGATGTGCAAGCAAACGCTGGATAATGAGGAAAAAATAATACTTTGAGCACATAATATAGGCACAATTTGTTCTGCAGGGTTGATGGATATAGTCTTATAATGAGGAATTGATTGTGTTCTTTATGGATTTTGTATTTTGCTAGCCTGTTAAGTATGATGAGCAGCCACACAACAGTGAGACATACTGCTGTTTAACAGTAAATAATGGTGAAAGATCTTCTTGAAGGCTCATTGATTTATAAATCCAGAAGGGATGTTTAACAAAAGTCATATATACACCTCTGTCTGGTACAGTATATCCATCCATCCATTCTCTAAAGTGCTTGTGGGATGCCGGAGCCTATTACAGCATCTCGGGATGAAGGGATGAAGGGATGCCAAGTGCATCATAGTGGTACATTACATACAGTATATGGTACAGTATAAACTAAGGTTTGGGTCAGTTTTATTTATTTATTTAAAGATTTTTTTTTTAAGATTTTAAGTTAACTCAGCAAGGATGCATTAAATTATGGAAGCTAGTTTCCGCCACTGAATTAAAAAGATAAAAAAAGTGATTGCAAATTTGATCTCATACAGATTGTTTTCTCGCAATTGCAAATTTACATCTGGCACGACTTTTCTTCTAATTGTGAGTTTAAATAAACTCACATTTCTAACAAAATATAAACTCGCAGACTTTTTTCTCAGAATTGCGTGATATAAACTTGCATTAGTTAGTTATAAAGTCAGAGCTGCATGATATCGAGTCAGAATTGTGGGATATGAACTTACAATTCTGACTTTTTTCTCAAAATTGTGTTTGGTGACTTTTTTCTCACAGCTGTGAGATTATATCTTGCAATTCTGCAATTTGCAGTTTTTTTTTCAGAATTGAGATATAAACTCGCAATTGTGAGTTATACATTTCTGAGGAGAAAGAAAACCTGATATTTTCTCAGAATTGCGAGCTTATGTCTCACAATTCTGAGTTAATAACAGAATTTTGTGATATAAATGGGCAATTCTGAGAAAAAAAAGTCAAAATTGCGAGATAGAAACTCACAATTCTGAATTTATTACTGCTCAATTCTCAGAAAAAAATCATAATTGCAAGAATTAAAAGTCCAAATTGTAAGATAAAAAGTCACAATTACCTTTTTTTCCGGTGTTATTTAACTTTTTTTATTCAGTGGCAGAAACGGGCTTCCATATTAAATTGATCAAAGTGACAGTAAAGACATCTATAATGTTCTATAATGTTTTATAAAAGTTCTTTTTAATCGTTGTTTGAACTTTGTTCAATAAAAAATCCTGGGGAAATAAAAAAATATTTTTTAAATTTAGTACTGCATTTCAGGAGCTACACATTTTCCATAAGACAAAATGTCATTCCATTCATTGCAATCAGGTCAAATTGATTTTTACTTTGTATTAACATTGCGTATGAAATATGTATGTAATGTATGTAAATGAGCTTGTCTTACTTTTCTTAAGAGAAGCAATAAACATTTTTAGTCAGTATACAATGTTCGCTTGTCTGCATTTAACCAGACCTTACATACTGGACATTTCAAGGCAAGGAGAATGTGATGGTGTTGGTTTCTCCAAGGTGTCATATTTTTTTTTCTGGTAGGACTGTTTTGGAAATATTGCTTTCATCTCTTGGGTTATTGAAGACGAGTGGCCATAAGTTGGGGGCAGGAACACGAGGACAGGCCCAAAGTGTGCAATACAGTCTCTTCAAGCTGTGGACAGTTTTCCACTAAATCACTTGATAGCTGTACCTCTAATGGGGTTCATGAATCTGAGGTCTCAGAAGTGCTCGCTTAAGAGGAGGAACACTAGATGGAGAGAAAGGAGAAAGCCCAAGCAATGCCGGCTGCACTTTGTCCCATCTCCACAACGCTTCCCTTGACAAATAATGTTCCTACCTCAGTCACATCAGCGACGGAGAGAAAATCCCATTAGCGGAGGGAGGGGGAGAGAACAGCGATAGTTTTTATGTTTCGTTTTCCTCTGCACTCTCGTGCTCTTTTTCATTTCCTCTATTGATAGAGGAATAAAAACCACTTTAGCCTGTGCCGCTGGGGCCGGGATAGCATGTTATAATCAAATCATTACTTTTATTAATGTTCAGATGGCTTTTTAATAGATTTGCTTTATTATGTCATTCCTTTCTCTCATCAGTTCTCAGTGCCCTTTTTTGTTTTGTTTGTCATTTCTTTTTCATATTTGTTGTGCTGTAAGCCCATGGGATATCTGTCCTAAGGAGAGAAACGGAGAGCGCAGGGGAAACATTGGTGATATTTCTGCCACCCCCTCCCCACATCCCTCTTCATAATTTGTTTTCAAGACCAATGTTCTGCCCTGCCATACAATCTCGGTGATGCGGTTTTCTTGCTGCTGTTTCTGTACTCTCATTTCTCACAATTCTGTTTTTCTTTGTGCTTCTTTCAACAGCCAAAGGTAGAGCAGCTCTAACAGTGCATATATTTGAAGTAGATTGTGTTTGCAGACGGCATCAACAGAAATCGAATAATTCAACAAAGCCTCAAGTCTCAAATTGCAAAGTATTATATTGCCCATTTAGAAGTAGTTTTACTTTTTCTGTACAGGTCAACAAAGACTCTGGTAGCTAAAACCTGGATTATGGGTGACATTTTCAAAGTATTAAAGACTCCATGAAATCAAAATTGAGTTTTGCAGGTTTTATATGCTATATGTGTATGCTAAACATTGCCAAATGCACTTTAGATATACAGTATGCATTTGAAATGTGGAATCTTTGCTACATTAATCAATATTTTGTGCCAAAATGCGGTTATCGGTTGATTTTTAATGGGGTCATGATCTTGACTGGGAAAGTTACAGGCTTCACATTCATAGTGCACAGCAAAATAGATTGCATGAACAGACCTTTTTATATTGCATGAGTTAGAACTGATATTAGCGTTTATATAAATCAGATATCCAATCATGCAGATACTGTTTTGAGATGGAAACTTTAATGTAGCAATCAGAATGCTTTGGAATTTGGAGATGATATGTTTTTGCTTGCTACCATTTTTTCATTCCAAAAATGTTACAAATAATAAAACATGCAAGGACAGTACACAAAATACTGCTTTCCTTGTAAAAATTTGAAGAAATCAATCTCCCTCCTGGAGAGTTTGTCTGTGGATTTATGTAAAAGTAGATCACAATTTTCATGGCTATATTATTCTGCCAGTCCACATGCATTTTTGTCATATGGACTAAATGCATTTTTATAGGACACAGGGAGGATTGTTGCAAACCCAACTTGTGTTAAAACCGTAAGTGAAGTGATTTGAGAATGCAGTTGAAATGGCAGGTGGCAAAATACAAATTATATCACAAATTATATCGTGTTTTTCTTTAGAAGTGCATGTCACATTAGTAGAGAGAGGGGGTGACAAAGAAACAAAGTAATTAGTTTCTTTTTCTCCTACACTTTCTCTCTCCTGCATCGCACTTGTGTTTAAAGAGCTCTTTTAACCAGCTGCCTTCTTCTATACCAGCATGCTAAGGATAAAATACTTTCTACATTACATTTAAAGCTGTTTTACTCAGTTCTAAAAGTAGCATGTCTGCCATATGTTTTTGTTTCACTTCTTTTTTTTTTTTTTTTTTTTTTTTTTTTTTTTTTAGAAATGTCTTATTAATGAAACTATATAATGTACTATATAATGATTACAAAGGGGGGTTACATCTGAATATTTTTAAACACATACATGATTGATTTCTTTCCCAAATTGCATTGACTGCTTTAGAATATGAGAACCAATTTTTAAGACCAATTTTTTTTTTTCCAAAGACATTGTTAGATGCCAGTGTTTCCTGTCATGCAAAGATTTGATTTCAAAAACAGAATCATAGTTATTAAAGGGGTCCTGTTATGCTCTTTTACAAAGTCTCGATTTTGTTTTGGGGCTGAACATGCACTCATGCTTGGTGATTCGAAAAACACATTTTTCACTTAATTTACATTATTAAAAAACAAAATGTGTTATGATTGGTTAGCTGTCCCAGTGTGTTGTGATTGGCAAACAGCTTAGACAGTGTTAGAATATCAGAATATCATTAGAATATTATTAAAATAAATCCCGCCTACAGAAATTCAGATGGTTGGTTGGGGGGTGGGTAGGGACGAGGTGGGGGATTAGCCTAACTTTAGCGATGCAGTATGGAGAGCAGCTTCTGAGACGCTTCAATGAGCCGCAGCATGGCGGGTATAAACACAAGCATTGACTAGAGTGCGGTGGCTGGGTCGGAGCCATAACGCACCGCAGAGGTGTGCAGTATGTGGTAAGAGAATTATTCATCATACAGTGTAGATAGCTTCACTTATAACACAAGTGTTTTTTTAAATACATAAACTTGCACTAGGCTAGGCTAATCAGTGATGATGTTCTTGGATAATGTTAATTTTAGGCTGCTTTTAGCCTTACGCTGGAGCTGGTTTCGGGCAATGAAACTAAATATGTAAATAATTAAATAAATTAGCACGATAATATCATGTATCGGCGATCTCCCAGGCTGACGATAGGACCCAACACTACTGTAGCGTATTATGTACTCACCCTCCATGCATCTTAGGTGTATATGACTTCCTTTGTTCAAACGAGTGCAATCGGAGTTATATTAAAAATTATCCTGGCACTTTCAAGCTTTAGAACAGCATAGACGGGTATTTCTCTTCATCAGTCCAATAAAGTGCATCCATCCATAGTAAAAAGTGCCTCACATGGCTCCGAGGGGTCAATAAAGGCCTCCTATAGCGAATCGATGCGTTTTTGTAAGAAAAATATCCATATTTAAAACATAAGAATCACTTTAATCTAGCTTGGGCAAACAGATGTACACGAAACTTGTTGCTTTGACAAGGGACGTGGCAGTACAGAAACACCGTCTAAGCTGTTCGCCAATCGCAGTGCAGTGGGACAGCTAACCAATCACAGCACATTTTGTTTTTCGGAAGGCGGGCCTTCATTAAACCTGGAACTAATCGAGCTATTTGTGCCAGGCTGGAGAAAGGTATTGTAATAAATGTAAATTATGTGAAAAATAATGCGTTTTTTGAACCACCAAGCATGAAAGCATGTTCTAGTACACCCCCCAAAAAAAAATCAAGACTTTGTAAAAGAGCATAATAGGATCCCTTTAATAATATTCTAATGGGCCGCGTTGCGACATCAGAGCACTCGGAAAACAACGCTGTAGTCCAAAGGAGCTGTTCGTTGTAGTTCTTGAAAGGGGATTTTTTTAAAATGGAGTGGACTTTGAGATTTGTAGATCTTTTTTATGCCCAAACATACACACCACACACTGACTAAAATTTAAAAAGTGAAAAAGCATAACAGGACCCCTTTAAACAATATCTTATGATTTCTCTGTATTTAATCTGTATTTAACCTCAGAATAATCTCAAAGTAAAAAGAGGTGCTGAAGTCTGATTTTATGGTGGCAGTGCTTTACAATTAAATTATCATAATCTTAATTCAAGCGATGAAGGATTTTGAAAGTCTGAGAATAATCAGAGTGGAGTATTACTGTAAGGTTACACCTGCCTGCTTTAAATGTGTGAAAATGATTAACAGTTTAGAAAAGGATCAGACATTCAAATTTAGAAAAGTAATCAAAAGGTAATCAAATGTAAACAGTTACATTAATAAAGTAACTGTAATAATTACACTACTTATTACATTTTAAACAGGGTAACTTGTAATCTGTAACCTATTACATTTCCAATGTAACCTTCCCAACACTGTAAACTACTTAGTATTACTTATTTGCCAACTTTGATTTTATTTATTTATTTTAGTTTTAGTTAACAATAACACTAGAACTTCTGGTAGGCAGTAAAAAGTAACATCAACTACAACTGACACATGAAAACATTGTTATTGGGCTATATGTCTATCTTTCATAGGAGTAACTGTAGTTATTCTGGTGGGGGGGGTTTTATTCTGTCACATTTTCTTACTGATGATGATGCCATTTTAGTTGCTGTGCGCTGTTTTGTTATACACCAAATGTAACCTTTTTTGATACAGCACATTTCTTAGAGCTCCCATCTCTGCCATCACCTTTGAAACGTGCCCTTAGACAGCCACTCACTTTGACCTTCTCACAACTAACATCATTTAAAGCAGCTGACAGAATGGTGACATAAAATGGCAGTCTGACCTCTCAAGCCTATTAGAATTGTTTCTGTTTTTCATTCGCTGAGCAAAATGGAGACACCCAAGGTGAAATTTGATGTCTGCTGAACATAAGAGGAAAGGTTGGATTTGGGTAGGTCGGCAAGTGAAATATTTCAGAGTCTCATAGCGGAGCTCTTAGTTCGGCTGTCTGTAAGGCCGCATACGAAGACGTAATGATTCAAAACTAAGTGGGGTGTCCCTGCGCAAGATGACAATCGTAACAGGAATGGGACATAATGAGATGTAATACTGTACGTTTCAAACCGCCGGGTTTGTTGATTCAAGACAAGCAACCTGTTTCTCCGCCGAGAGGATCGAGAGTCTATGTCAAGTGATCCGAAATTGCCTTCCTTCTCCAACCTTATTTTAGAGTGCCATTAATGACCTGTGTGGCGGAAAGGGTGACCTGTCTCGCTCTGTGACGTGTTTTCAAATAGCTGTATAATGAGCTGTGTCAACCGTCTGCTTTTGGGATCTGAGGATGACTGCTTTTGGCTCTTTTTCACTTCAAACCGTGGTGAAATAAGCCACTTCGCTGCATAATGAGAGGACTGATTATCTTGGCATTATTGTTCGTGTCGTAGCACTGTCTTTGAAGAGGAACGTCTGCTCCCAACACCTCAAGATGTCGCCTATGGTGATTAAAACTGGTTTGAGATGGCAGGGTTTTGGGAATGTGTCTGCATGATGATAAAAAGCACATATGACTTCTGCAGCACCTCACTGGCACCTTTAGTCTGTTTTCCCCAAAGTCGCAGGCAGGGGATGGTATCTTTGAACTTTCCGAATGCCTTTTGAAAAGCTCTGAAAATTGCTTCCCAAATGCTTTTGGACCATTGGTTATTCAGCTGGCTGCTGCGTTTCTAACTATTCACATTCGCAGTGGAAGGAAGAATAGAGCGCGCACAGTATCACAAACTCTCTCACGTTGGCCGTCCAACAGCGAGATCCGTATCGATGCCTAAAAATCCCCAATGACAATCCTCACTCTCCAACTAATTTCTATGTATAGAAACAGACATAACTCTGTATCTATCGACCTCTCTTTCTGTTCGGCAGCTTACAAGCAAGCCAGGGCTTTAAAATGTATCCTTAAGTGCTTGTATCATAACATCCTGCTTGTGTAGACATACATCATCACAAATATCCTATCCCAGAAAAAATCTGACACACAGACAAATACAAATACCAGGCTTTGTGGAGAAGGTAATAACCAACCTGTCATGTCACATACACTGTTCACTAGATTATGAAGTAATTGAATCACAGTTGGCACGGCAGGGACCATTATACCTGTGAGAGATGTGCAATGTGGTTAAGTCATCATATTTATTGCCCTCACTTAATCTCTTTTGCTCTCTTCCCTTCAATAACGGTAACCTCCCTGCCCCCTCCTTAACAAGCTTAACCAAAGGCTGGGCAGCTTCCTCTTTGCAACCAAACATCTTCAGTTCCAGCCAAGGCTTCAAATGATTAGCAACCAAGCAACCACCCCTCAAGGCTCGGATCTGCAGCAATAATACCCAGGCAAACCTAATTACCTAAAGAGATCAACCTTCCCCCTCTACACACTCCACGCTCCCATATCAGGTAAATCTAATAGCAAGGTGCAATATCAGAGAACAATGGCACCATTATTTTTCATCAGTGTTCTTCTGAAACCAACACCTTCGAGCAGCATTTAGCCTGAGAGCCTCTGAATGTGCCGCATCTAATCGTGGGTGCTTGCCCCAGATTTGCTTTTGGTCATGTTGCGGCAGGGGGATTGAATTATCGCCTCAAATTCATGAATATGAATTATTACATGGTTTTCACTATCAGTGCTGTGTAAACGGCACAGCAGATGGGTCTTCACTTTATCACAAGTCTTCAATGACTCTTTAAAACTTCTAAGAATTTTCATTGCGGTACACAGGTGTTCGCTTGATAGCTTTTTGCCAGAAGAAATGGTAATGGCACCTTTAGATTTATTTTATTGGCCCTTTTCTTGCAATCAAGCACTATCACATGAACAAGAGGACTGTGGTTCTGAATATATCAGCATGTGACTTGTTGTGCTGTTCAGTATTTGTGATTGTGATACTGTTTTTACAAGAGTTAATATTGATTCTACAACTCTACTTGGCTGTGTTTGCAGGTTCCAGACAGAGCGTCAGTCAGTCTGGTCCAGGTACTTTTTGGCTACTGTTTTATGAGTTCAGTGAATCCCCATACTGTTTCTTGCTAACTATATAGAAGGGAAGTAGGTGATTTCAGATGCAGCCACAGTTTTTGTGAGGAAAACATTAAATTATTCAGCCAAATTATGCATTCAAACCAGAGTATGTGAGCGGAGTGGAGCGGCAACAATTTCCCCTCCGCGCTCCAAGCATTCAATAATCACTCCGCTCCAGCTCCACTCCGGGTTTACCATTTCCCACTCCCCGCTCCACTCCTCGCTCAGCTGATCAGAAACACCGCTCCGCCTTCGCTCCGAGGAAATTTACGGCTAAAGCATTTCAGTATGTTTTTAAATTTCACATAACATACATTACAATAAAATAAAACCAAATAAAATACTAGGAGAGACGTTTTGTGGTTTATTGGACCACTAGTGCAAACTATTTTTTCTACCACATTCCTCTCAAGCTTACGTGGTTGTCAGCATTAAAAGGTATCATCTGCTTTTTTTCAGTGCAAATTTCATTTGTAAAGAATGAAAATAATAGTTCATTTTTGTCGGTTATTTTATCTACGGATTGCTGCATTTCCTACAGATTTCTGCTCTTTCGAAATCGGATACAGATGAAGCAGCGCTGTAAATTACATTTGATTGAATCCATCATTGAGATAGCAACTGCGTGCGTAAATAAGTGTTGTACATGTTTATATCATGCTTTCATACAAAAATATTCAGTATCTAGAAGGAGCAAACAAATTTCTCGAAAACTATCCTCCTGAACCTCCCGCTCATGTATATTGCTGTCATTATAATCTTCACATTCTTTCTGAGCTCAGTGATCCATCTATATCAAGCTAGCTGACTATGTTTAACATGTGAGTTCTTGCTAAATATGCAGTTATATTACGGGCCGTTGGCATGAATTGTACTCGTGATGGAGCGGTAGTGGAGCGCTCTTGGAGCAAGTGAAAACCACGACGCTCCGGCTTTTAAAAAATCCACTCCTCGCTCCATTCAAAATCGCACCGCTCCACTCCGCGCTCCACTCCCACTCCGCTCCACTCACATACTCTGATTCAAACACACTGATTCATTCAGGAACAAAAAAAAAAGTGACTGTATTTATGAGTGAGTTACTGAACTGTGACCTTGGACCACAAAACCAAGAGTCTTTTTTTTTTTTTTTTTTTTTTTTTTTTTTTTTAATTGAGATGTATATATTATCTGAAAGCTGAATAAATAAGCTTTCCATTGATGTATGGTAGGATACAACTATTTGATTTTTGGTATAAAAGAAAAAATTATGATTTTGACCCATCCAGTGTATTTTTGGCAATTGCTACAAATACACCCCTGCAACTTAGTTTTGTGGTCCAGGGTCAGAAATGACTGTGTTTATGAGCGAGTTATTAAACCATTCACTCATACAATTCATACAATTCACTCAAACTCATCTAGGAACAAAACACTGCTAGAACACACACAACATTGCCAGTTAGACAACAAAATTACTTTAACTGTTGTGGTGCAAGTTACACTGGTGTTAATTTCGTTGACAAATAATTTTCATCATAAATTTCAGCAACAACATTTTTCACAGATGAAAACATGACGATAATGTAGCAAAAACTCGTTTTGAATGACAAAAACTATGACGAAAATCTTTTGACAGTTTCGTCAATGAATAAAAACAAGACGAAAATGTTAGGGAGGAACAATTTGGGAAAAGATTCATTCAGAACAAATTTGCTACATGGTTAGAAGGTTAAATGCGTACATCTGAACTGTTTCATAGCCTATTGATCTATTCTGCGGGACACAGGCTGGCATACATTTCCTGAAAGTCTTATAAAACATTCAAAAACATCAATATCTGGGTAAATTTGACGACGCAAAAGAGATCTCAACTCTGTCTGGTTTTCTGAGCACAGACACCAAAGTAGCGCAATAAGCAGAGAAATACACACAAAAGTATAAGGGGAAAAAAATAAAAATAATACTGAAAAGATCAAACTACTACGAATTCTACTACAAATAACAATATAAAACGCACTAAGGATTAATGAGCTGCTGGGTTCATGAATATTAATCATTTTGTCTGCGTTCGCTCAAACTGATTTGCTGACATCAAAACGGACGATATTAGGTGAGCGCCAGCAAATGAGATTGTTGTTTGCGCATTAGTTCCGGCTACTACCACAGAAACCGGCAGTTCTTAAAAGCTGAAGAATTTCAAAGGAACTCTGTTATTGACAGGAAAATACAGCAAAGAATATAATTTACATGTAGTGTGTCAGTTCTGCATGGTATATAAGACTCTCTTGCTCTGTATATTTCTTTGCATGTGTGTGAGACAAAGCAACGGCTAGTCGTGTGCCTTCACACTAGAGTTTACGGTCAGTCAAGTACAGGTATGCACCGTATCCATTCAGATGACGCCACGTGGACAAGGCCTAAAGGGCTTCTACACATGCAAACGCATGAAGACAATGGTACAGCTTTCAAAGATAATTCCCAATGACTGACATCACCGAATTTACCAGTATTTTAATGTTGATGTATGAATGATTTCAAAGCCAGAATGTCATTGCTTGTGTGAACAGCATATTTGTGTATTTACCGCTCAAGTCATTCTGGTAATTTTACAGTAATTTACCGGGATTGCTGTGTGAAAGGGGCTATTGACTCTTGACACACTTGCAGCCTTGCTGTTGTTCTAAATATCAGTTCTAATTCATATTCAGTTTATATTTTCAAATAATTCAGTAACTTAAGTACAGACATTTATGTGCCTAATACTTTATTGTTGCACAGATATCCTGCTGGTTAGTGGCCTTGGTAAATAAGAGTAAAACATCTTCAAGATGTCTTATTGTATTCTTTTCATTACAGTCTACAATGAAATATAGCCCTTCTGGAACCCAATGGAACAGGTGAGATAACACAAGTTTCACCAGACAGCAGTGGTGGTATATCTAGTATTCATTATTTCTGTATATTGTATAAATTCATAGTTACAACTTTAAACATTGATATGAATCCTAGATGAGTAAATACTCTGATTAATCAATGCACATACAGACAGCAAGAAAGATTTAAATTATCCTTCACGTTGCTGTCTCAGTTGATCGTAGCTTAGTAGAAATCACCATTTTGACTATAAGCAGCTGAGATCCTCAGCGCAATGTTAACTCTATCCTCTGTGAAAGAGTTTATTCTAAGAGAAAGTGACATTGAAAAA
Organism: Cirrhinus mrigala; assembly: GCA_036247105.1. Classification (NCBI taxonomy): domain Eukaryota; kingdom Metazoa; phylum Chordata; class Actinopteri; order Cypriniformes; family Cyprinidae; genus Cirrhinus; species Cirrhinus mrigala. Next base: position 13,518,185 of record CM070020.1, read on the forward strand.
AGAGACCTGCCACTTCCTATGCCCACCATAATTGGCAGTAATGCTTGTTTGGCAACTGGTCTACGGTTGCCCAGCAACTATGTTTAAGCTTTCAATTTACAAGCTATCCAGCAAATAGAATTTTTATCATGGATGTTTACAGCAGAGCAGATGAAAAACAGCCAACAGTGTGTTAACTTGTGTTTGATTTTTCATTTAGTTTGCTGACATTAGTGTGACCAGTAAACACTGAGCCAAAAGCAGGACTGAAGAAAAATCGGTCCCTCTGTTCCTTGTCCATTTACTGATCTGGTCTAGCGCTACTAATACAAACCGTTACAGCATAGGGTCCAAAGATGGGTTTCGCCTGACTTTTTACTGCTTTTGGCAATTATTTTTCATGTTGAAAATAAAGGGAAGGAAAAAAACGAAGATTCGTGTTGACCAATAGACTTTTTTGGACAATATGTTTGGTAACCAAATCAAAAAAAAAAATGTGCAGTGTCCTCTTGATTTTATAATGCTTGTCCAACTTTTCAGATACAGTGTATCCCCAAATGCTTTGGTGCATGTCTGGAACAATGCAAAAATAATCAAAAACATTCTTGTACACTTTTTGCAAGCTGAGTGCTTGAGTGTATATATATGTGCTTGAATATGAAGAAGAAAAAAACAACCGATCATGCATTATTCATTAACCTGATATGGGGTAGTCATCAGAATGAGAGGCACACTGTTGAATTATGAATATGGAACACATCACTGCATGATTATCATTCAAATTTGACTTTAAGAGGTTAAGTATTTTAGTCTCCACCACTGAGGTGAATTGAACGTGATTGCGTTGGTTTCCTGAAATGCGACTTTGATTAGCAAGACTTTATTGGTCAAAGAAGTTTTGACTTGTCCACCATGACTCCAAATCCAAGTACAACAAGACAGGTCAAAGTTCCAGAGCTTTAGAATAACTTCAGCCAGGGTGATTTTAATATTGATAGAGCAGCTCAGAAGGCCGAAAGGCAAAGCCAGCAGGCAAAAGTTTGACTTTGCAGGTAAAGTTTGAGCTTCTTTTTTAAGAGCAGATGTTCTGAATAAAAGGAGAGTGGTACACACTGATAAGATGTCTTAGGTTTTAAATTAAATTACTGAACCACTTTGATGTGTACATTCAGTGAAAGAAGTCTTTGATAAAAAAGATATTCAGGAACTAAAGACATACAGATTTGTTTCAAAGATTTTGAAGATCTATTCTTCTTAAATTTGTAATACAAAAAGGGGTCAAGGTTTGGCTACTTAATTTGGCACTGAGAATTCTGATGAAATAAATAAGTACTTCATTATATTTTAATTTTTCAGACATTAAGACTGAAAATGGACTATTTTAAAAGTATAAAACAGTCTTTGACGTCACAGCTCAGGAAACAACTTGAGTAGAGAACTGAGATGAATGTAAATAACAGATACAATGTAAAGTGAAAAGATCTCTACAAATCTCTGACAATGCAATCTGCTATTGCTCTGACCAGTAAATTCAAATTTGTGCTATGGCTTGATAAAAAAAAAAAAAAAAAAAAAAAACAGGAACTAATGCGGACACAACGCAACAGCTAGAAATACACAACTTTCCAGCACTTTGCTGCGTACTTCTCGTGTTGTTGTGTCTGCAATTCCCTGACCCGTTCAGAGTCCACAGCCAGCCCACAGGCAGGTCACTAGAGCTCACACCATTCAATAAGTTATTAATACTTGATGCCAGCGGCCCCTGTGCATTATTTAACAATAAATGATAACGGCTGCTCCATTATAGATTAAAGAAGAAGGGCTGCCTTTTTTAATCACACATTTCTAAAGGCCACAGGAAAAGAACCCTATCAGAGACAAAGAGGAACAGGAAGTGCCGTTAGTGTCCGCGGAGTGGAAAGGTTGTCAGCTGAATGTACATGTAAAGATCAGTGACCTTTCACCTTCACACAAGTGACTGTTAAGATGATTAGCAACAATAAGAAAATGAAATATATGCGTTTACGTGGTCTTCTTGCAAAGTCTGAAATGAATACAGGTCTCTCAGTCATCCAGGAAGATCTTACATCCCAACAACACAGGGAATAGACGTAAGATCAAACAGATCAGAGGCCTCTCTGATCATATGGGATGTTCAGAGTGTTCAGAAAGCAAGAGTGTACTCAATGTAATATTTACAGGTGCTGATCTATTCAAGCAGGCAGCACTCCTGGATTATTGCGGTCCTTGATAAATTCGACTCATTCATTAGCGGCTGTTGTTCTTCATCCTCATAATTATTCAAATGTAGCATCAGCTCACATTTACACAGCAGCCACAGCAAGCATTTGGATGCTCACACCACACATAAACACCCATTTAAATCTTTTGGAGGTTTGTACTCAGAAAGTTGTAATTTTGACAGCTTTGGTCAAAGCAAGATATAAAATTTTTACAAAAAAAGTCAGCAATATTTTTTTTAACTCTGCTTCTACAAAATGATGAATAAAGAATGTACATGAGATCTGTATTTTAATGTTTTTGTTTATTTTATGAAGGTTCTGTAAATTGAATTGTAATAATGATATATTTCATACATGCAACATGAATAGTTTTATTGTAAAACGCTGTAAAAAATGTAAAACTTATGGCTTGCCCTTGCAATTATGACTTCTAGAACTCACATAATTTGAATGCACCAAAATATAAAAAATAAAAACCAATCTGAACACGAAGAGCTGTGTAAGATCTTTTCTTAGAACTAACTTCACTTTTCCTGAGCCATTTTTGCAGGGGTTTTTTTAACCAATTGGGGTCATTTTAGTATCTGAATAATCATTTTTACAAATAGAGAACACAAATGGCACCTTACTACTAGTGGGAAATCATCATAAGTTGATGGTTCAGTTTTTGTATTTCTTTCTAGAAAAAATACCCAGAAAAAAAAGACTTTTTTAGCTGCATGATACACAAACAGCAATTCCCAACATTGATTGTGGCTGCATAAGAATGATAAAATGCTTAAAAAAAACATCAATTACACATGTGCATAATTTACTTCGTTAAGTTGCATTGCATTGCACATCCTGTTTTTGTCAGGAAGTCAAAGTGAGAAATATGAAATTGTCTAATGAGTCCAAATATGATTGTAAATACACATGATTTCCAAATGAAGGAGGAACTTCCCAGGGGGCTTCCATTTCCGTTTGAGTTTACGCAGGTGTAACTCATCACATTGACTGTAGACATGTTCAACTAGTGTTTGACTACCGGGAGGTTTTTCAGTAATTTGTCTTAATTTTAAGCAGCGTCTAATTATTTTAAAAAAAGGGAAAAAATGTAATGCAATGGAATAAGTGTGGTTTCAGTGTCCAGATATTTTCTGTGGGCCACTGTAGCTGCTCCGGTAATTATTTTAGCAAGTGATCATTTCCATTAAACGGCAAAATATGAAAGAGATTCCATAAAAAGACAAATTATAACATATTGATAGCTACCTTCAGGTTAGGTGTAAAGTTGAAGGTAAACTAAGCCACTTCAATGCTAATGATCTCTTTACAGGAGAACGTACAGAGTCTGGGTTTGCATTCAGAGTATTCCAGTCTGGCCTGCTGCATTTTAAATATGAGACCAAAGACTCATTAGAAATGTTTGCTTGAAGGGTTGAAGGACTTGTCTTGACTAGTCTTGCACGCTTATTCTCAGAGAAAGATCCAGTGAGTCTGCTTTCTCCTCCTTTTAAAGTAAGTCCTTTCTTTGTTTGCTGAAAAGTCTGCCATTCCGCTTCTATAATGGCCCAGAAGTAATGCCAAGGTAGTCTTTGCTCGAGAGTGTGTAATTGCTCTTCATGGAAGCGTGGTGCTGTTGTAACTGGAGGCTAATGCCGAACTGACCTGTTCCGTTTGCCATTTCGGAGTCAGCTTCAAGCCGTGTTTGAGCTGAGAGGCGTGACACATTCGCGGGCCTCTTTGAGGGCTGCTGCATTGCTCATTCAGGAGTGCTTGTCTGGGGGGCTGTGCTGACTCTTGAACTACTAGCTGCCAGCGTACATTTCAAAAAATTCCAGAGGCTCAGAGAACATTAACCGAACTACCCATGAGTAGTCAGATGACAAAAAAGTATTGTATTATTGCTTCTAAAATCATCATGGTCATCATTTAATCACTGTCACGATGTTCTGACCCTGTATTAGTTACTTTCTTCCTTAGAGAAGAATATGTTAGGCCTAGTCTGCACGCACATGTGTATTTTTATAAATAGAATTTTTCGTCCTTCGTTTAGACCTACAGATGGCGATATAACCCTTACCCTAAAGCCAAGTTGGCCAATCAGATGCCTGAAAAAAGTGCACTCCGACGTCACAAGCCAAAATCTCCAGTTTCACTGACTATATGACAACACTACAACAGGAGTTTCTGAAAATCTTCACTGTGGCAGTTTTGAAACCCGTGTTCGTGTGAACAGGGGCTTAGACATTTCCAAGAGCCTCTTTCCCATACATAAACACTTTGTAATGATTTATATTGTGCTTACTTTATTACTTTACTTTATTTATATATTACGTTACTTTATTCACTGATAATCATGATAGAAAATCTTACTCAAGAATAGCTTCATTCAAAAACGCACTTAAAAAAAAAAAAATTTTAATGTCATTGGTTCTAGGGGTCAGTAAGACTTCTTGAAAGAAGTTAGTGTTTTGGACATTTCTTATGCCAACCAAGGCTGCATTTTTTTTTTTTTTTTATTAAAGTTACAGAAAAATAAATAATCATTTTGTTTTGGTCTCAAGGTCATTTTAGTATCTGAATAATCTTTTTTACAAATTGAGCACACACGAATGCCACCAGAATGTCATAATTACTAGTGGGAAACTTGACACTTTAAACGCTTTATATAGATACAAACTGGTTTAATGTGTTTAAAGTATGTCTACAAAAATAATCTTCTCTGGAAGACCGGAGGAAATGTAACAACAACTCAAAGCTGTTTGCTTGTGTGTATTTTCTGTAGCCTACTATTTACCTTTGACAGATTAATGTTGTGAATGCTTATTTTTAGAGCTCCTGTGTCTGTAATAAACTGGTTAGCTATGTGTTAGCTATATGTATTCTAATTTTAAAGAGTCTCTGAGAGAATATGCGCCGTTAATGCAGCATTAGAAAACTTTGTCAGTTTTTTTACTTTCGCTTTCTGTATAGTGAAGTTAAGACGTTCAATGGCATATCAATCGCATACAACGAAAGTACAGAATAATTAGAGTAATCATTTAGGCACAATAAATAATACAGCATCATATCTATACAAATTTTTCCCCAGAACGTTCTCACGACCCGGTAGAAATTCTTCTACGGCCCAGTAGTGGGTCGCGACCCGGTGGTTGGGGACCTCTGGGTTAGAACACAATAAAAATACATGATTTAAAGCACAGATCAATCAATCAATTAATCAAAACTACTTTATATACTTGAAAAGTGAAACACTTAATGTGTCCTAACATCTTGTACATGTAACATTTAATAGTTACTGTAAACTAACAGATGCTACAGTAATACCAGCCTAAATACGTAAAGGCCCATAACAGAGTGACTTGGGGAAACATATAACAAGACGGATCTCACAGTAATTAGAATAAGCAGAGAGAGGAGATCCCACTGTCCCCTAAGTGCATTTGAAGAAGTGTTAGCAAACCACACTCCTCCTGCCTTCACCCACATCCTCATGCCCTCTTGTGAGCTCTAACAGAAATGCCTTTTAAAGAAATGAGTTTTCAGCTTTGAACGAATTCCAGACTGTGAAAAAATACTGGAAGGCAGTCATATACTGTAACAAAGACGAACTGTATATAGCAATAATATAAGGAACCATTATGCCCGTGTACAGCATTTCATGCTTAGAATAGAGCTGATATTATTATAATGATACACTGTGGTGCATACAGTGCCTTGTGAAAGTATTCATTCATACTCCTTTATTTTTTTCATGTTTTGATGTTGCAGCCTTATATTAAACTGCTTTAAATTACTTTTTTCCACATCAATCTACATTCCATACACCATAATGACAATGCACAAAACAACTTTGTAAATTTATTAGAAATAAAAAACGTAAATGATTCCTTTGCATAAGTATTCATACTCTTTTCTGGGACACTTGAAATTTAGCTCAAAATCATTCATATTGCTTGTAGATGTTACTACACTTCTAGTGGAGTTAGCCTGTAGCAAATTCATTTGAATGAGTATGATTGGAAAAGCACACACCTTTAAATAAAAGGTCTAACAGCTGAAAATGCATATCAGAGAAAAAATTAAGCCTTGAGGTCAAGATAACTGCCTGTAGTGCTCAGAGACAGGGAGCATGCTTCACTGAGGCTGCTTTTCAACGGCAGGGACTGAGCGTCAGAGTAGAAGGAAAGCTCAGCACAGTTAAATATAGAGATAGCCTTAATGAAAACCCAGTCCAGAGCATTCAGAACCTCAAACTGGGCAGAAGGTTCACCTTCCAACAGGACAATAAGCACATAGCAAGAGTGGCTTATAGACAACTATGTGAATGATTCAGTGGTCCAGCCAGAACCTGGGCTTGAACCCAATCAAACATTTCTGGAGAAACCTGAAAATGTGTGTCTGCCCCCATCCAACCTGACAGAGTCTGAGAGGTGAAGAGGTGAGGAGAAGAAAGGCAGATAATTGCCAAATGCAAATGTCCAAAACTTGTTGCATCATACTCAAAAAGACTTGAGGCTGTAAAGGTGTTTTAACTAAGTACTGAGCTACAGGTATGAATACTTATGCAATGTACTTATTTCAGTGTTTTATTTTTCATAAATTTGCAAAGTTGCTAAAAACCTGTTTTTTGCTTTGCCATTATGGTATGGAGTGTAGATTGATGTGGATAAAAAGTAATTTAAAGCAGTTTAACATACAGCAAGGCTGCAACATAAAACATGAAAAGAAAAAATAAAAGGGTATGAATACTTTCGCAAGACAATGTACATATATAATCTATTCTTATGCATCTTAATGAACCTGAGAGAGACTCAATATGTCAAAGAAAGAGAGTAAATCTCAGGTTCAAAATTACAAAAGATATGTATATTAAAAATAAACACTGGACAGAGATTGTCTATCAGTTAGAGTAAGAACAAACATACTTTAAGATGGTTCAGTGTCCTAGTAAGTCATTAGCAATTTAAATTTCTTTGCAATACATGATAATTTCTTCTATTGTATTGTACTGTTTTTTTAATGATCTTTCATTCAAATTTATATGATAGGGTGTATGTCATCACTCCACAGATGGTAGCTTACCACTGTTTATAGATGTTGATTGAAGTGTCACAGCACGGTTTGTCAATCCATGTCGAGCTTGAATGTTCGTTGTGCCTCAGGAGGACATGAGACAAAGCTGCTGCTTTAGTTCACTGAGAACTTCAGGGCATCCCATCACCACTGAGTCTTTGTCTCTGTGAAAAGGAGATTATTTGATACAATTATCGCACAAAACAACAAGATTATCATCACAGTGGTAATAAAAGGTCTACTGCGCTGAAACAGTTGGACAGATGTGGTGGTTGAGACACCAGCGTGTGAACAGGGCCCTCATTACACCAAGAGACAAACAGTGCCTTCAGATAATGGACTCTCATTTGATCCAGTTCAATTCAATACTGATTGAATCAAACAAAACATTGCCCTTTCATTCTCTCTGAAATTGCATTCCTCAAAATACTGCGGGGGGTGGAAGGAGGAGATGAGGGGAGCTGCAAAGGCAAATAAACAAATAGAGGGAATAATTTGTTGTGAAAGATTAAATGGCACTGCCTGGCCCATCGGCCTTGATTGTTGGAATCAGTGCACTTCATCCACTTCTACAACTTGGAAGAAGAAATACGCATACGGATACACAATATTAATGGAAATGGCAAACATACGACCAATCTCCACTGTGTAATGCACAGCCATGGAAGTTATTACTACCCTTTGGCTTATCTTGACATTAAAGATTATTCCGAATTAGGTTTGTACTTTTCTCTATGACTGGCTTTGTTTGTTCTTTCAGAAGCTGCAGAGAATTGTAGTTCTTGTTGTTTAAGAACATCTCCTCACGCAATTGAAAGGGATAGTTCACCCAAAACTGAAAAATTTGATGTTTATCTGCTTACCCCCGGGGCATCCAAGATGTAGGTGACTTTGTTTCTTCAACAGAACACAAACAAAGGTTTTTAACTCAAACCGCTGCAGTCTGTCAGTCATATAAAGGCAGTCAATGGCTACCAAATCTTTGAGAGTAAAACAAACATACACAAACAAAACCAAATTAAACCCTGCGACTCATGACGATACACTGATGTCCTAAGACACGAAACGATCGGTTTGTGCAAGAAATTGAACAGTATTTATATAAGTTTTTACCTCTGTTTCACCGCTATGTCCTACTGTCCTGAGCGCATGCACAGCATCTGGCGCATTGCAATGTTCCATTCGTGACAACAGATGCTCTCCACTTCTGTTGGCATCTCATAACACTTACTACGAGAACACCACCACTTTTAAAGAGATCTCTGTCTCTCTGAAGCTTGAAGACTTGCTGCTGCTGCGGCTGCTTCCTCCATCTCTCTGACTTCTTGCTCCGAGTATTCTGGTTCAAATAAATACAGTTGGGCAAAAAATCATCTTCCACTGCGATGACCTGTACTTTTGAATATCTTTATATCTTCACAGTGCCAGTGAACATGTCCGCAATCTCTGTGCACTGTGTAAAGAATGCGTGACATATAAGCACAGATCACTTCCGGCGCTTGCGTATACTACGCCAGAGCGCGTACACATGTCACGCACCAGATGCTGTGCACGCGCTCAGGACAGTGGGACATAGCGGTGAATCAGAGGTAAATAAAAAAAAAAAACAAAACAATATATATATATAAATACTGTTCAGTTTCTCGCGCAAACCGATCATTTCATGTCTTAGGACAGCAGTGTATCATCACGAGTCACAGGGTTTAATTTGGTTTTGTTTGTGTATTTTTTTTTTTACTCTCAAAGATTTGGTAGCATTGACTGCCATTATATGACTGACAGACTGCAACGGTTTGAGTTAAAAATCTTTGTTTGTGTTCTGCTGAAGAAACAAAGTCACCTACATCTTGGATACCCTGGGGGTAAGCAGATAAACAAAATTTTCATTTTTGGATGAACTATCCCTTTAAGTGCTTTAAAGGGGTCATCGGATGCTAAGTTCACTTTTTCATGTTGTTTGAACATTAATGTATGTTGGCAGTGTATGTACAAATCTACCTTATAATGATAAAAATCCATGCAGCGTTTTTTAATTAATCTGTAAAAATAATATCCCCTTTTTCAAATTGAGCCATTCTCAGATGTGCGTCACACCGACAGAGGCCGTTCCCACGATAGTTGATTGACATGAGCTCTTACCTTAGACCAGCTGTCACAGTCCAGTAACCTTCCTTGTTTCAATGCCGAAGCAGGGATGTAAGTTAGATTGAGCAATTGAGGTGTTGTGCTGGTGGATGTAATAATGAACATAGTGGTCATCATTTACTCCCGACATCTGAGCCGCTGAAGATGTAGTGGATTACATTTGTTTGTAAACGGAATGCGCCTCCCAATCTACATATATCCGTCTATGTTCGTGCAAATCATTTGTGATCCAGCTTCACTTACAGCAGAAGTGTGTATAAGGGTTTTTTTATGAATCTTAGCGATCGTCTTTCCTTATAACATGGTAGTTAGGAAGTTTAGTGGCTAAACGCGGCTAAATGCGGCTAAAGTAAACAGACTCGTCATTCCACAGAGAGAAGAGAGGGGTGGGGCGAGCAGAGCTCATTTGCATTTAAAGGAACAACCCCTTAGAATGAGATGATTTTTGCAGAGCTCAAGGTAAAAGGGTGTTGTTTTACAAAACCAGTGAGAATTTTTAACCAAAGTATATTAGAGACTTTTCATTAAGACCCTAAAGAATCATATCAACTTGTGGAAAATGGGCATCTGATGACCCCTTTAAACATTTGAAGGTCAATTTTATACTGCATAGGGATAATAATATTGATCAAAAGCTTTAATTGTGCCCAAGTGATTTAATTGTGATTGCGACATGAGAAAGGTGAACTCCATGTAGTCTACTCAATGCTTTCAAATCTTACAGGAAGTGCCCGAGGAGTTGTTTCCAAGCAGGCTATGGAGGAAATGAAAGTAAATCCTGTAAGAAAGAAGTTACGAATGTTCTTCATGTGCAGCAAATGCAGTGGACATGATTAAACAGCATAATTCAGGTGTTTGTGGGCTGTGATCCTGGGCACTCTTTCCCTAAGCCACTCTCTGCTCAGCTTGTCTTCAGAGTTTCAAGTAAAAGAGTACTGTCAGAAGCTCAATTTTTCTTTCCGGTTCTTACTTAGGATAATGTTATTTAAGTCCTCTTGGATTTTTGAAATTCTCTGAGATTTGCTTTCGAATTTATTTCTCTTAAATGTTTCTTTTTCTGCCTTTATTGCTGTTTTAAAAGATGTTAAACTCCTCACTTGTCTCTTACACCTATTTTTGAAGTGAGTTTGTGTCTGTGATTCTTGTTTTTCCATGCTGCATGCATGAAACTCAGTGGAGACTGCCATCACTAACATGTGAGGAACTCAAACAGCAAATTCAGAGGCAGAAACTAAAAATAGCTTTGGGAGGAAGATGTTGTTTAATATTTCCAATAATTCCAATCCACACTTGACATTTATGGTTCATTATCAATCTGCACTACAACAAACCCAAGTCTTTGTGTTTGATATAATTCACCATGTTCACATTTAACACACATTCTAAATGCTGTGCATTTACAAACACAGAACTGTTTCCCAGGCACCAAGGGACCATCTTCAGTCCCCGCTCCCCCACTCTGTGCATTTCCTTTTATGGCCATCTTTAGACAACAGGCTGGTGACAGAACAGAAAGCAAAGAAACAGTTGAAGAACAGAGATGCAAAACCCCCAGCGGCCTCTGCACCCAGGGCAATACACAGGGGGAGAACAGCTATTTCAAACAAGGAATGATGCTGTCTGTGTCTCCTTCTCCTACTGTTTTCTTTTTCTTAAACACAAAAAGGAGACTTTGATACTAAGTACATGCTTACTGAAAATATATATTGCAATCAGGGGCGTTTCTTCTCAGGAGGCAAGGAAGAAAGTGTCTTCTCAAAATATTGGATGAGAAAAACAATGTAGTACAAAAATAAAACAATGGCAATATTACAAAATAAAACATTAAAAAGTGTATAAATCACTCATTTTTTTAAAGAAAGATTAAAGCAACACCAGAAGGTAAAGTTACAACAGTCTCTCTCGCCTCCCCTGAGCGAACTGAATTTTAACAGACCATCTAAAACATGCAAACCATGTTTGGTGGGGGATAAATGAGAATGAATGGGAGAAAGTCACGTGAGAGAAGGCAATGCCTCCATAGTGATATGATTGGATATGACTGGTTATGTTCAGCTGTAATTGGTTCATGATAAATCCCTCCTCTTGTGTTTGTGCACGTTTGCAAATCAGTCTGAATGAACAACATAATGGCGTTAATGGGAAGACTATGCTAATTTTAAAAAGCACGTAAACAATTCACACACTTAGATATAACCAATTTGTTACATCAAAATAAGAGTTAAAATGATCTGTGGAAGTAAATTACTGAGTAATTTAGAAGTAATTTCAAGTAAATCTCTGCCTGTGACCAATATTTACTTAGCTTTGATGACTGATGATCTGAAAAATTCAAAAATAGTTAAACGTTAACTATTAAAAAGAATAGCTGAGCATAAGTTTGCAAATAAAATATATTGTTTAAATTGTTACTGACTTGAGTTATTGTTTTGGAATAAATGTAAAATGCCTAAAAACACTAACTTGATAAGATTCATACATGGCTTTAATAAACAGAATATTAAATGAATTGTTTATGTAAAAGTATAAAATAGAATTTTATTTATTTTTATTTTTATTAATTAATTAATTTATTTATTTATTTATTTGTTGGTAGTGTAATGTTTATTTAACCAAGAAAATATGACTGAGACATGAATTTACACTTCATTTAGAAAAAAGGATTTTTCCTCCTCATTTTAGAACACTACAGCACACTCCTGATTGCAATAATATTCCATTTTTTTCATGTTCATTTTTCTGAATCTTTTTTTTTCTCAAATCCAGTTTTAATATTAAGTTAAATTTTAGTAATCAAAAGCATCCATTAAAATCATGTGACTTATGCTATTTAACAACATTGTCAACCTTTGAGTTTCTGTATTGATATGATATGACAACAGTTTGTCAGCGCTGTATTTGAGTAATTAATACAGTTTTTAATTAATTTCAGTTAATTATGGGAGTGACAGCTGCATTCTATAACCATGGATTTTCAGGATTTACAACCATTTTTTAGCAAAGTCCTTGTTTAAACAAAACGTACTGGACAAGGCTGTCTGTCATACTGTTATACAGTGCAAGTTTCACTCTGCCTTGCATATACACGTCTAGCATGTCTTACAGAGCCACAGATATGAGCTGTGAGTCTGATAGTTTAGATCCAGTCCTCCTGAGCCGCTACAGACAGTTTTGTAGTTTGGGCGCGACTCATGTGCTCCACTCTTTGCAGAGGTATAAAATGCTGTTGTCGGTTAATTAAGACTTAACATATGAAACTGCACCTCAGTTAAACTTTTGTTGTGTCAAATGTGATAAGACTTTTGGATGTCACCATCTTTAGTCACTGTTGCTGGTTACAGGTGATTGTTACATGGAAATCATAGAGCCCTAAACATGATGAAGCTCATTAACAAGTGCCTTTGCTTACTGTCACCTGTATGGCAGATTTAGCTTCTGTTTATGCCTATACACTCTTTCTTTCTCAAGAAAATGTCTTATACCCTGAGATTAGGATCAGATAAAAGTCTGATATTTTAGTCCCAGTGCAACAGTCTTTGATTTAAACGTCACTTTAGTGCTTACCTCTGACTGTCACTGCCTCGTGACGGATTGCATGCAGAGTTCAATAAGTGTTTTCATTTATAATCTGTGTCTACAGCCTTCTCTCATTTCAAACATTTCCCAAATAACAAGAGATGCTCTTCTGACAAACAGGCCCCAAAAGAAAAATATCAAGCGGCTGACAGCTCTGCAGCTCTGACACAACAGCTCTTAGGTGAGCTGAGGCAGAGGTGGGTGTATTTTAGACAAGTCATAATAGGGCCCTACAGTCACGTTTGAAAATGGTTTATCTACAGGGCACATCTATAATTGAACAGACTAGAATTAACTGCTTCTTTGAACCTGGAAGTGAAGTGGTGAATGGTAACCTCCATGCCTGGTGTTAAAATTAAGAAGATAAAGAACATAAGGAAAAGCATGTAATCTGCTGTACTCTTTGACATTTGTGAACATATAACATGTATCTGACATTAAGGCCCTGATTTAAAATTTGTGTGCATTAAGACATGTGATCACTCATAGCATCTGCAAAATATGTCTGCGTTTTGTGGGTTGTGGGTAATGCAGTGCATAATCCAATGGCTTTTACTTCTTTGTCATTGGTGAATTCAGGTTATATCGTTCTCCACTTCATATGGAGGCCCATAGGTCAAAAACATTTACAAAGCAAACAAAAGTTCACCACTTTCACTACTGAAAACTAACATGGACAATTCAGAAGCAATGAGCAATAGGTCAGAAGCACTTGTGTTTTGGGTTTGTTTTGTTTAGTTATGGTTTAACTGTACAAGGTGAATCCTGTTGTTAGAAAATGTTTGTTTGCTTTTTGATTCGGATGTTGTGTACCTTGGGGTTAGAGAGTATAATTGTAAATTCACTGTAAATTGCTTTGGGTAAAAGTGTCTGCCAGATAGCAAACAACAATTATATAATAATGTTTGGAGTGCAAATGTAAAAGCTTACATTATTTTACCATTTAATAGGAACCCTGGGTATCATGACATGTTTGGCTTAATATAAAGTAAATTATGTCTTTTGCTGCAGTATGTGGTAGAAAACCCTTGAAATTACATTATTTAAAAAATCCACATTGTTTTAAACATATTTTGGACTATGGGGGGCGCCATTATGACGTGAAATGGTTGCGCTACTGCCGTTACCTTTTGCTATTTTTACCACAACACAATTCAGAATACACAACTCTGAAAAAAAAATACTGATACGATGACTGAAATAGCTAACAGGTGGCAACGGATGTAAGTGTAGGCTTAAACCAAATGTCATACCATCGATTTTCCCAACTAGGATTCTAAACCCTTCTGGGTATCGAGTGAAATCTGCACTGAGAAACTCTTTCAGTGGCTGCAGCGTCATGACAAGCATCGGCATGTTTACATCCTGCCAGGATGGCATCTAGCATTTCTTTTCTCTGCCGTTTGTAAGTTTTTTTCTGTAGCTGTTGTCTACTAAAAGCCTCCAAAGCATCAAGGCTAAAGTGGAGAGAACAAAGTTGCGGGTCTTTAGGAAGTTTTATTCATCCACAGGCATCTTTCCATTCTTTGCTCCTCTTTTTAATCACTAGGAACAGCAGTGACTTACATCGCTTCTCTTGTTGACCCTCGACTGAAAATTACAACCAAAAGCCACACAATGTGGCACTGTATCATTATTTTATTTCCCGAGTTGTGTTGCGGTAAAAATAGCAACGTAGCAGCAGTAGCTCACTGAATGCAGTAATTTCACATCATTGAAATAATGGCGCTAGTCCAAATGGCCATAGTCCAAAATATATATAAAACGACGTGGATTTTTTAAGTCTTTCAAGGGTTTTCTACTACATATTTTAATAACAGACATAATTTACATTATATTAAGCCATACAAGTCTTAATATCCGGGGTTCCGTTTGAAGGAGAAGTTCACTTCCAAAGCAAAAATTTACAGAAAATTAACTCACCCCCTTGTCATCCAAGATGTTCATGTCTTTCTTTCTTCAGTCGTAAAGAAATTATGTTTTTCAGGAATGATCTCCATATAGTGGATTTCGATGGTGCCTGCGAGTTTGAACTTCAAAATGCAGTTTAAATGCAGCTTCAGAGGGCTCTAAATGATCCTAGCAGATGAAGGAAGGGTCTTATCTAGTGAAATAATTAGTTAATTTCAGTTACAATGTACATACTTTTTAACCTCAAACGCTCATCTTGTTCAGCTCTTTGTGCACTCTGTGTATTCCAGTTCATGACAGTTAGGGTATGTCGAAAAACTCCCATCCCATTTTTTTCCTCCAACTTCAAAATCGTCCTACGTTTTTGTTTTTTTTTTTTTGTTTTTTATAAAGGGTGTTTGACCCTCCTTGCACATTCACTCTGTAAACACTGGGTCAGTACTTCTGCAGCGATGTAGGGCGATTTTGAAGTTGGAGGAGAAAGTGTGATTTTTTTCAACAAACCCTAACTGTATTGTTCACGCAGAGTTCACGCAGAGCTAGACAAGATGAGCGTTTGAGGTTAAAAAGTAAATAAATAATTGTTAGATTTAGAGCCCTTTGAAGCTGCATTTAAACTGAATATTGCATGTTCAAACTCACAGGCACCATTGAAATCCAAGAAGAGAAGAAAAAATGGCTGGAGGCAATTAATTTATGGCATTAAAGACCTTTATAATGTTACATAAGATTTCAGTTTCAAATAAATGTTGTTCTTTTGAACTTTCTATTCATAAAAAAAAAACAATCCTGAAAAAATCCTGAAAAAAAAATGTATACTACTTTCTACAAAACATTTAAGCAGTTTTGCTGTCAATAATAATAAGTACCACATCAGCATATTAAATAATTCCACTGAAGACAAATGGCTGCTGAAAATTCATAAATTACATTTTAAAATAATTTCCAACTAGAACACAGTGTAAATTGTAATAATAGTTCACAATATCCCTACTTTTATACTGTATATTTTTCATCAAATAATTGCAGCTTTGATGAGCATAATGAACATTTAAGGAATAGTTCACCCAAAAATGAAAATTCTGTCATTAATTACTCACCCTTATGTCGTTTCAAACCCGTAAGACCTTTATTCATCTTCCAAACACAAATTTTGATATTTTTTATGAAATCCGAGAGCTTTCTGACCCTCCATAGACCCAGAAAGATAATAAAGACATTGTTAAAATAGTCCATGTGACATCAGTGGTTCAACCTTAACGTTATGAAGCTACAAGAATACTTTTTGAGCAAAAAACAAAAATAACGACTTCACTCAACAACTTCTCTTCCGTGTCAATCTTCGGCATGTGTTCACGAAAGAACGAAAGTCTTTCGGGTTTGAAACGACATGAGGGTGAGTAATTAATGGCAGAATTTTCATTTTTGGGTGAAGGTTTAAAAATCTTAAAGATGCCAAACTTTTGAACAGTATAGATCTATACACTATATAAATCATACAAACTGTCATATTTAGAAAGAGACCAACATTTTTGCCACAAATGCAAAATCCTTCTTAAAATATGGGTGTATACAACCTATCAGCACAGCATTTTCCATTTCAGCAACAATTCTTAGAAGATCCACATAATTAATTACAAAGCACACACAGTTTGTGCAATTGCAAATTAGCAAAATTTATTTGGGATTTTAGTACACCTGGGCTAGCAAGGCTGACAGGATCAGATTAGTTTTAAAGAAATATTAACTAAAACCTTCAACTTACACAAAGCTGAGTGTATTTATCTAAGAACACTTTGTTTTAATTTGACGTTAACGCAGTGTACGCTTGTTAACACATGTTGTGAGCGCTTCCTGACCGTACGTGCGTTTCTGTGAGTTTATTCAGAGCACTGCAGCCTTCGATGCTCTAAAAAAGGAAATAATTAGGGAAAAACCTTTTTCAGCAGAAGATGCTAAAACCTGCTGCTGCTCTTATCTCAGTCTCACGCCCAGGTATTTACCTCCACCGGGAGAGAAGTCATCCGAACGCTAACTCCGGATTAGCGGTGGGGCACTGTCAGCCCTGCTTCACCCAGCTGCACATCAACACTTATTTGGCACAGTCAGAGTGAAGACCGGAGGAGGCATCTTCTCTCTCTCTCTCGCTCTCGCTCTCGCTCTCTCTCTATGATGGCATAAACGAAATGACAAGCCTCTTTGCTAAGCAAGAGTAAAGTATCTCAGAGGTGTGCTCTGAAGTGAGGGCTGTGTCAGCCAGGAGGATTCCACTGGTCACACAGCATCAATTTATGCTCTTAAGTGGCTCACGATGAGAAAGAAATCCGTTAATGCCAGGAATAAAACACGGTATTTTTATATTTGCATTAGGAAGCGTTTAAATCCACTAAACTAAAAGCAGAGTTTACTGAACCTAAACCATGCATAATCCATGAAAGAAGAATTTATATCATTAAAGGAGGTGTGAGCGCTTAGATGTACTTGGTAATTGCATGTCTCAATTAAATGGATGAAAGTGAGGTTTGTCTTTGTAACAAAGTCTCGTGTCTGTTGTACCATGGGAAAATGACAGAACAACTTGTGGTAGGGAATCTTGCAAGTACGTCCAGCCCCCACCATATTTATCTTTCTCTGGCCTATGACTCTCTGTGGAGGAAATCGGGCATATAAAAAATATCAGATATCCTCCCCTTTGCTTTCAAAGATCTTTTGATTGCAAGCGAAGGTTTTTTGAGTGTTTCCCTAATCAGTACTTTTTTTGTGTCAGACTAAGAAGGTATTCATGAACCGCTGGGCTGGAGTGCTCTCTAACATTTAGCCAGAGGAAAGTGTCTTGATATGATTCAAAAGCGCAAGTATCCTCACCAAGGGAATACAATCTATCACAACCATTTCGTATCTATGTAAATGAATTAAGACAGCCCGTAGAGGGTTAATTAGAGGCACTCTTGTCTATTTGTGAAGTACAATATTAATGCTTCTCACAACCAGACAGCTTTTTACTGTCAATTTACATCATGAACTTCCTCCCCACAGAATCCCTGATAAATCCATTAAGGAAATCCAAGAAGAAAGTCATGCAGCATGACCGCATTCTCCATATAAATACCTTCCACTGAAGAAATTAGTATTATTTGTTTTTTAAAATTTATTTTAGTTTTATGATATTTCTCAATTAATAAATAATTTTATTCAAAACAATCAAAACTGCATGTGTTCTTTCAGCTTTCACTGTTTAACTGAATAATTTAAAAGTTACACTCTTCAATGAAAAACAAATGCAACTGATTGAACTTTTTGGCAGTAGGCCTATCTGTTATTTTCGGTAGACTTTGTGATGCAACTATATACACAAACTATTTTAATTATATAAAAAAAGGCCTGTACCATATCTCAAAATAAATAAGAGATACTGTTTTGCAGAAGCAATATGAAAGGAATGAAAATCCTGTCATTTACTCACCCTCATGTCGCTCCAAACCCATATGACTTTTTCATCCGTGAAACAAAAGTATGAGGGATGAGAACTTGGTGATTGTAACTGTCAGGCTCCAAAAAGCACATAAAATACCATAACTGAAGTCCATTTGATTCGTGTGCTATATTCCAAGTCATTTGATTGCTTTGGGTAAAAAACAGACGAAAAATTAAAGGTATTCTGTCAAAATCGTGCCATCACTTTTCAATCCGACGCTCGAATGTTTGGGTTTTTTATTATTATTATTAGCACTATAAGCACAGCTCAGTGAGCTCACAGGCGACACCATGTGTGGAAAATATGTTAAAAAAAAAAAAAAAAAAAAAAAAAAAACACATTCGCATTTAGCATTACATAAGCCTTTTAATACTTACACTACACTAGGGATACACTAGGGGCCGCTCACCGCATTTTAAGAACAATTGTAAAATTACTGATTAGGTAATTCATGATTTTCGACGTTTTTAAAGTAAACCCTCATGTCTTTTGTTTGTTTGTTTGTTTTTAATAGCTCAAAAGAGAAATTTAATGGCTGTTTTAATAGCTTAAAAAAAAAACATAATAATACATTCTAATATTGAAGCAGGGCTTTTGAGGCTGAAACTGCTTTCCTAAATTTTATGAGATCTGATTATGGACTAAATTTCAACTTGATAACATGCTTCAAATGCCCTCCATAACAATTATACATTACTTAGGCCTGCGTTTTGGCTCTTACCCTAATAGCTCACATACATCATGGAGACATCTATTTGTCGTTTGCATTTACATCTGGAAGACATATTTTTTTAGAGTGTTTGCTCATCTGCACTCTAAAAACTGCTGGGTCAAAACAACCCAGTCGCTGGGTACGTCCATATTTTACCCAACGCTAGGTTGTTTTTAACCCAGCAGTTTTTAGAGTGTGCAATACATGTATAGGACGTTTCCTATCAAATGTCAAATAGACGTCTATTAGATGTCTTTAAGATGTTTATGATTTAGAACGTATGTAAAACTGACATCTTATAGACGTCTGTCAGATGTTTGTACACAGCAGAACCTGATAGCACACACACATCCAAGAGATGTCTATTTGATGTCTGCATTTACATATATTAGACATATTTTTTTACAGTGTTTGCTCATCTGCAATATATCTATAGGACGTTTCCTATCAGATGTCAAATAGACATCTATTAGATGTCTTTAAGATGTTTATGATTTAGAATGTATGTAAAACTGACATCTTAAAGACATCTGTCAGATGTTTGTACACAGCAGATGCTTTCCAGATCAAGTGATCTTTAACAGACATCTTGTAGACGTACGTGTGGTATCTGGGCAGTGATCCAATAATGCAATGATTTTTTTATTTTGTTTATGATAAAATTTGTGTTTATTTTAATTTCTTTTCCCTTTATTTTCTCTTATTGTATTTTTCACAAACTGTTTATGCCAGTTTTGACTCCCCAAAATCAATGGTAGAATGAATACAAGCCTAATTACAGCTTCAGTAATATTTGCCTACTGAATTTTAATGGTTGAAGGGACATGTTAAAACAAATTTATGTGAAAATTAGGTAAATGTTAAAAATGATGCTTTTATATATTATTAGGCTCTCCCAAACATAAAAGGTCAGCCAGTCTGATCAGTGGCATTTTCCTTAATCCTGAATGATAATGAAAATAAGGAGGCTCATAAAACAACAGCCTGAATATGACACAATGCTTGTTGCGCTACAAAGCATCCGTAAAACCGATCCACATGTAGTGCAATAGTTCAAAACGTCTTGTCTGGTTCTTTCCTATGGTGCACGAATGGCAATTTTGTGGTCAGAGGATGAGTAACAATGTCTCAATTCGTGAGGGGATTACTCATGCTTTGCTCAGTTTATTATTCTTCCTCTCTCCTATATTGGGGCAAGGACTTTTGTGAGGATTTGTTAAACTCCGCAGTAGGACAGGACCACTAGATAGAGCCCCACTAAGCATCTTTGGCAAGGAAACTTAAGTAGAAAAGAAAGAAGGAAAGTAGGAAGAAAAAAGTTGAGCTTGGCTTTGAAGACCAAGCAGAGGGCTTGTCTAATCCTGCAGGCAGATTTAAGCACAAAGAGGAAACTAGCACAGGCACAATGGCGAAAAGAGAGAGAATAGAAGAATCTTGTGCTATAGGCTTGCACAAAGAATTTCCCCCCATACCTTCTCTCTATGTTCACTTTTTTTTTCATCTTTTACACCACACCCTCTATCTTTTGCTCTCGCGCTTGCTTGCTTTCTTTCTCTCTCTCTCATTTCTTTTTATTCTGGTAATCTTGCTTGCTTTCAGCTCTCTCCGTACATCAGGCAGTGAGAATCTAAGTGCTCCATGTTCCAAGCATCTACATGTCTCCCAGGCTGAGTGACATTAATGGTCTCTTTCTCTTTTTGCTTCCTTGACGTGCCGCAACGGTTGGCAAGCAAAGCTGCGGCCCATCTGGAGAATGAGAAAAGGGACATGGGAGGGGGGCATATCAGAGGTAAAAGTGCTGGAGGTTCATATGCCATTCCCTCAGTACTTGGATCTGGGCTTAATGAATCATACTGCCTCTTATAGCGGCATATCCTCAAATGATGAGTTCTAGCGACGGGAGCTCTACGGAGCTCCTGCCACATTCCAGCAATCCCGGGGCCCGCCTCGGCGAGGACACAAGTGGCCCCGGCACTGCCCGCAGGAGAACGCCTGGGCTCTAATGCGGCTCAGACCATGAGGATGACGGGAGGGAGAGGAGGAGGAGGCTGTTTGACAGAGCTTGGTTTGCCTCCAGCGCTCATTACCGCAAACATTATCGCCTAATGGACAGCATAAGGAAATGAAAACACATTACCCACACGTGTTTTGTTCAAACGCTGTCATTTTGTATTTGATTTTAAAGACCCGTAAGAGCACACTGTAAAAGCAAACACTTTTCAAGTCTTTCTCATTTAGAACATTGTTCCTGGCTAACATTGCTAAATATTCAAACAAACATTCAAACGCCCCTCCCAGTTGACAGATTGTTTACAGCTTGCAAACAGCATCTGTGCGCACTTGTGAATTAGCATCCTCTTTTGTCGCTGAGCATTTTGGTCCCTTTTTCTGTAGCCATAATGGAGCTCATTAATGCAAAACATGATGGGTGCCCAACAAATGATGAGCCCTCACACAGGAGCTGTGCAGGTCACTTCCCATTTTTTTATATCCCGTCCAAAAAGCTAGCAAAATATCAACCTCGCTGAATCTGTGCCATTAAATTAGGCAGAGATAATATAAATGAAAGAACATGGCTGAGTACCAAATCTTGTAAGGAACGTAAATTTATGTTTAAAGTTTTTCTACACCACTCCAAAATTACGGTTGCTTACTTTTTCACATAGGATTTCTGTCACAGTATTCATAGTATTCAAAGGGATAGTTCACCCAGTAATGAAAATTCTGTCATTAAAGATGCACTAAGCGATTTTTGCCAAACAATGTTGATATTTGATAGCACCAAAACAAACACACCCATACCCCAAAAGGATCTCGCCCTGTTTTGATATCGTCGGTTCCAAACCCGTAAGACCTTCGTTCTTCTTCAGAACATTAATTAAGATATTTTTTTATGAAATCTGAGAGCTTTCTGACCCTGCTTAGACAGCAACGCGACTACCACGTCAGAAAGCCGGCTTCTGCATTAGCGGCACCACACGCATGCATTGTGGTACTCTCTTAAACGCGCATCAAAGAAATTGTTGAATAAAGTAATTATTTTTGTTTTCTTTTCGTACAAGAAGTATTACCTTCGTAACATTATGGTTGAATCACTTATGTCACATGGACTATTTTAACAATGTCCTAACTACCTTTCTAGGCTTTGAACGTTGTGTTGTTGTCTATGCACGGTCTGAAAGCTCTCAGATTTAATCAAAAATACCTTAATTTGTGTTTCGAAGATGAACGAAGGTCTTACAGGTTTGGAACAACATGAGGGAATCAATAATCATTTTTAGGTTAACTATTCCTTTAAAATGTCTGCACACAGCTCTTCTAATAATCGGTTTACTTTATGCATCTAAGAAAAGTTAAAGTTACCCACTGCTCAGTGGGGTACTGACAGCTAGCTTACATGAGAGTATCATCAAATCCATTGCTAATACTTGCCTGTTATTTCCCAACAAATGATGAAACTTCCTGAAAGACGATGTCATTAAGGGCCTGGTGTTTGTTAGTTAAAAGGATTTTACAAAAAAAGACTAATAGGACAAAAAGTGAAACTGAGAACAGAAAAAACTCATACAATGTATAGTCTGAAGCATTTGAATTAGGCAAAGTGAGAAAAAAATAATATTTCTGCAAATTGAATATTTTTTAATGGGAAAGTTTACCCAAAAATGAAAATTCTGTATACTCACCGTCATATCGTTCCAAATCTGTAAGACCTTTGTTAATCTTCGCAACACAAATTAGGATATTTTTGATGAAATCCAAGAGCTTTCTGACCCTGCATAGACAGCAACACAGCTACCACGTTCAAGACCCAAATTAGTGCACAAGAAGTATACTTGAAGCTTCATAAACTTAAGGTTGAACCACTGATGGATGGACGCCTGGACTATTTTAATGAGGTCCTTACTACCTTTCTGGGCCTTGAACAAGGTAGTTGTGTTGCTGTCTATGCAGGGTCAGAAAGCTTTCAGATTACATCAAAAACACCTTAATCTGTATTCCAAAGATGAATGAATGTTTACAGTTTTGGAACGACATGAGGGTGTAGTTAATGACAGAATTATAATTTTTGGGTGAACTATCCCTTTAATAAATATTAGTTTTTCATTTTAGAAGAAAAACTACTGCAGAGCACCTGTGGGCCAAAGTAGCAACATTCAATCAAAGCAAAGGAATGTTAAAATAACTGATTTTTTTCCTATTTTATTTTATACGGGGAAATGCAAATATATTGCATAACAGGAACATCACTTTTTCTCTTCAATATAGCTTTTGTCAAAAATGTTTGTTTAGTGCCTAAACATGATACTGCTCATTTGAATACATATGTCTGTGTGGGAATGGGTGGGTGCATGAGTGTTGATTCAGTGTCAAAAAGCCCTCTTCTGAAGCTGATTTTATATTTATATATAATTTATATATATTCTCACAGTTTCTATGGGAACTCCATTCACTGCACAGGTGTATATTCATTAAACACAAAGAAACAAACTCCCACTTAAAAAAGAGATACGTAATGAGCCAATCAGGGTGCGTGCAGTTTATAAAACAGCGCTGTGAAGCAGATGAAAGTAATAAAACAGTGTACAGCCGAGTGAGGTGGAAACGAAAGCCTCTTAGCAGCGTTCAGTGAATGACACATTCAGTGCCTTTCTGCTTGATTTAAAACAGCCTTGTCCACAACAACCTTGGGCTTTTGTTGAACAGTATGCACTAGACGCTACTCAATTGGATCAGATAATTTAAGGGTGACATAACAACCTTTGCATAATCTCATAGAAAGTGAAGAAGAAAAAGAAGAAATAGTTTAATTCTCCTATATGAGATCCTTGAACAATATTGAAATCTTTGCTCGTTTCATCCCAACTCTACCTGGAAGTCTGTGGCTCCCTCTCCGTCTGTCAATCTATCTCAGCTCCATCAGTGGAAGGAGACGTTTATGACTACATTTCAGGTTAGGATGGGAGGGGCAAGGGGTACCAAAACCAGGCAGATTTCCCTTGTGAGATTAATGGCACGGTGAATCATAGCTGGTGTCGTCGCGGGGTGACAGGCTGGCGTTCCCCCTGGCTGCGGCTCATTTAAAAGCGGTAGAATCCCGAGCGGCATTGACGGCGTGTATCCGCAACCCAAGCACGGCACTGACAGCTGCATTAGGAACTGCCACACTTGCTTCTCTTTAAAAAGTATTTTCCTCCTCCTCCTTTTTTGTCTCTCCAATACGGTCCTCTATTTTATGACCAAGTCATTTTTCTTTTACCATCTCCCTATAAATTCTATTAAATATGCCCATTTAATTTACTTTTTTAAAGGAGAAGTTCACTTCCAGAACAAAAATTTACAGATAACATCCAAGATGTTCATGTCTTTCTTTCTTCAGTCGTGAAGAAATATGTTTTTTGAGGAAAACATCTCTATATAGTGGATTTCAATGGTGCCCCCAAATTTAAACTTCCAAAATGCAGTTTAAATGCAGCTTCAAATGGCTCTAAATGATCTTATCTAGCAAAACGATTAGCCATTTTCAAAACAAATTGACAATTTAAATACTTTTTAACTTCAAATGCTCGTCTTGTCTCGTCTTTGCGATGCAGATGCGTAGGCTGTGTAATACAGTCAATACAGTTAGGGTATGTCGAAAAACTCCTGTCTCGTTTTCTTCTTCAACGTCAAAATCGCCTACACTCTTAAAAATAAAGTGCTTTAAAAGGTTCTTCAAGCAATGCCATAGAAAAAACGTTTTTCACAAAGAACCATTCAGTCAAAGGTTCTTTAAAGAACCATCTCTTTCACCACAAAGAACCTTTTGTAAAACAGAAAGGTTCTTCAGATGTTTAAGGTTCTTTATGGAACCATTTAGACAAAAAAAGGATCTTCTATGACATCGTGAAGCACCTTTTTTTTAAAAAGTGTACATCACTGTTTTACCTTTTTTTTTTTTGTAAAGGGCATTTAAACTTCTTTGCATGTTCACTTTGTAAATACTGAGTCTGTACTTCTGCAACGATGTAGGACGATTTTGAACTTAGGGAAGAAAACGAGATGGGAGTTTTTCGACATACCCTAACTGTACTGAATTGGAAATAAACAGAGTTCATGCAGACTTAGACAAAACAAGCGTTTGAGGTTAAAAAGTATATAAACTGTCAATGTGTTTCGAAAATGACAGATCGTTTTGCTAGACCCTTTTTCCTCGGCTGGGATCATTTAGAGCCATTTGAAGCTGCATTCAAGCTGCATTTTGGAAGTTCAAACTTGGAACTTCCACTATATGGAGAACATTCCTGATTTTTTTTCCCTTCACAAAGAGCTCATCCACAAGGTCATTGGCAAAGTTAATAGTATATAATTCAGTTTATGTGATTCATCAGGTAGTCACTGAAAAATCCAAACCTTTTAACAGTAGTATTAAATGGGCAATTTTTGATTTGAATTTTTATTTTGCACAATTTTAACAGCTACAAACACATTATGCTGCATTTCCAAGGTAAAATTCTGATTCAAAATAACAGCCCTGTTCCCTGTTTCAAGTGTTCTGCCGTTCATACTGAGTAAGGGCACAATGATGATCACATTTGGAAAATAATTAGCATCATAGCTGAAGTTTAGATCAAACCCTTTCTTGCTGTGTTAATAAATTTGTGATGAATAAATACCAGGAAATTAGCTTCAATCAGGACTTAACTTCAAAATATCACTAGACAAACAAAACTGCAGGAGATGCCTTTTGCAGCAGAACCAGAAAACTTCGGGTAGAAGCGGTGGGAGAGAGAAGTTTTCAGACATTTTCATGGCCTCTACCTGACTAAACAACTCTCCAAGTCTTCTCTGCATCAGCACCATTTTCCAAGCCTGAGGAAATGTGCCTCCCTTTGAGAGATGAGAGATGTGGCAGGCTGGGCTGAAATGAGTCTGAGTTTCTTGGCTGTCTATCCCCCTGCGTCTTTATGTCTCTCTAATGTGCCTCAGACCCTCTGCGTATCTCTCTCTTTTCTGTCTTTTAATTGTCTCTTTATCACCTGCGCTCTCTATACCTTTTAGTTCCCTTTTCATTTTCCCCTTGTTTTTTTTTTTTCCCTCCTCTCCTCCTCTCATCTTTTCACCAGCCCTTCTAACGCTCGTTCCTTATACCTCCCCCTCTCTTTCTCTCCCTCTCTCTGATTCATAGCCACAGGCCCCTCTTCAGAGCATTCGCTCATTTTGCTGTGCAGGTGTGCATCTGCGATATCCAAATGTTTCACTCACTCCTTTTGCGAAACGTAAGAAACAAGCTTGTGAGGGCTCGCCGCCAAAGCTGCGCTCCCCTCCCTCTGCTCTGCCTTTCAGTCAGTATCTAAACCTTTCCAGAGCTTTGGCTCCCAACCACTCCCTGCACTGCTGCTGATTGACAGGTAATATGTTCGCTGAAATAAGGTTTTATTCTCCCTGTCAGGATTTTCTTTATGATTTACTGTTGGGCTTCCAAGCTAAACTTGTAATTAGTTCACCCCCCACTGCCCTGTATGCAAGAGGTCATCTAAAGTGCTTCCGTCCATTATGATGACTGAAAGATGGTCACTGGGGTTTCCTAAAAGCACTGTCATGATCAGTGTGGGGTGTAGTAACTGAAAGTAGCAATGCTACTAAAAGAACTAGTGCACATTTTTCAGTAGATGAAAAACGAAAAAGTACTACCACATTGCTACATCACTTTACAGTACATGTTGTACTTTACCGTGTGAGAACATAATCAAATATTTCCTGCTAAACTGTCCACTGTTATAATTTATGGAACAGTGAGGAAAGTCTGATTCATTCTGGTGAATCACTTCATTCGGATGGTTTCTCTGTCCACCTTATTTTTCCCGTAAGAGTGGACAGAGCTATTTGAGAATTTATTGTGTCTGGTTTCCGGTGTCATTTGCTTCCAGCTATTTTTAGCTGTGCAAAATGGCTCATTTTGCTGCTTGATACTGCAAACTGGTGTGTCTTACCATATTATTTTATTGTATTATCCTAATTATGAACACACCGGTTGTGTGTGTGCTTGTAATATTTGAGAGAGAAAAACTCTACTGCAAATTACAAATCAACCACTGTGTGCACCAGCAGAGTTTTGCTGGCATCAATGGGGAAAATTTGGCACTGCACCCAAACAAAATCTTCCTGAAAACTCATTTTTTGAGATATCAACCTCAAATTTTGAACAGCTTTTTTAGATTTCTGGCTTTAATTTTCTAGCAAGTTTAGAGTTCAACATATTTCATAAAATATATATTTTATATAAAATATTGTTCATAAAGCATTTTCATAAACTTAAACCTCATGAATTCATGAATGAAAATATTTTGTAATATGATTTTGATATACATTTTCTGTGGTAATGCAATGTCTGATTTTAAAATGCCTTTCAAAGGATGAATTTTGAGATTTTAAGTTTTGAACTGATATATAATTTCTTATGATATCTAAAGCGTGAAAGGGAAAAAGGCAACCTTTGTGACAAAGCTCAGAACTCATGTTATGATGTAGATTTTTTAAGTTGCACTCTTGACATATATTAATCTATTACTTTTCCTATATAATTTGTAACACAAAAATATGGTAAAATATCTGTTTAGGAGTCTTACACCTTTCCAACGATGTATAGTTTGTCATGATTAGATTAGGATTTATTTGTAATATGTCAAAGTAAACTTAGACGTCCCACAGAGCGGCAGTGACAGTTAAAGGGTTAAAGTATTATCACACTTTATTCATTATTTTGTTTATTTTATTATAAAAATTAACTAAATAAAATGCAATAATTCTATTTTTACTATTATTAATAATTACATTTTATAGGCTAGTTATTTTTAAAGGGTCACACTATGTACATTCTGAGCACCAAACCACAGGTGCTTTTATGAGATCCAGACTGAAAAAATTATGTGCACCTGATGTTTTTGAATCTGTTACTAATCTGTCCAACTTACAGTATCGTTTAAAAGTTTGGGGTTAATAATTTTCAAATATTTATTTCAAATATAAAATTTTTGAAAGAAGCTCGCCAATGTTGCTTTTATTTAATATGAAAATACAGTAATATTGTGAAATATTATTACACTTTAAAATTGTGTATATTTTCTATTAAAATATATTTTAAAATGAAATTAATTTTGACGCCAAATGTGAATGCTAAGCAGGCATTATTTCAATGTCTACTAGAGTCTTCATTGTCACATGATCAATCAGAACTATTGATTTGATGCTGAAATGAAATGAAAAATTAAATGAAAAACTCTTATTTTTTAACAGTTTAATGCATCCTTGCTAAATAAAAGTATTCATTTATTACAAAGAAAAAACAATGCCAAAAATATGGCTCTGATTAAATTATATAATCAAATTGTTCTACATTTATTAAAATCATAACACTGTGAGTGGAGTGTTCTTTAGGCATTACATTACATAATTTGCAGTTCAGTAAATGAGTACAGCTAACTAATTTTCCTGAGACTACTCTGACTGTAACTACTTTAAATGACAATTTAACCTCCAAATGTTTTGAGGTGAATTACAAAAATTACCTCCACAAATTTTGATTTATTTATTTTGTTTGTTTGTTTTGTTTTGTTTTCAAGATTTTAATATAAAGATACAACATCCTTCCCTAGTAAAAAAGTAACTTCTGCACAAATAAAGTGCATTAAGTAGAAAATTAGTTGCTCCAATTAAGCAAAATTTAAGTATACCAGTTTAGTACACTTAAAGTACAATAGCAACACATTTTTTTAAGTATTAAATATGTAAATGTATTTGTAGTATTCTTTAAATACACTTTTTAAATACACTTCAGTATATTTATTCTTCACTGGAGTTATCATGGGTCCTTATCGCTTTTAACCTTGAAAACAGTAGTTTGTAGTTTAATTTGTACCGCCTTTGTTGAGCAAAACAATCTTAAAGATGGCCTCTTTATAGCGAAGTAGCAAGTCCTGTATCTTAAGTGTACTTTAATTCCAAATTGATTGCTTTCTAAACATTGCTGTCATTACAACACTCGGCCAATCTCTCTCACACTCTCTCACTTCCTCTCTCTCCGTTCCTTTCATTTCCAAATAAAGAGACTGTCTCTTTTGTTACAGAGTGCCTCAATTCATTACTGTGAACAGCTGCGCACATGCACTGAAGCAATTAAAACAATGAGCCGCTCTCCTTGAGAAGATTTCATCAGTATGAAGCGACACATGAAGGTTACTACATTTAGGCGAGAACTGTCTGTGCAGACAGATTCTCATGGAGGAATAAAAAGCTTTTTATTCCTGTTCTGTACTAGTTTGCCTTTCGTTGTGCAGCTCAGACACATTATTTCCTTTTTTTAGTTGTATGCCTTTTAGCAAGCATATTCCAAGAAATGATTAGCAATCGCCTTTAAGAGTCACAAAAATGATCTTTAAAAACGGATTTATTATGGTTACCTCTTAAAATAGTTCAAACTAATGTAGGGTTTCACAAAAGGTTCTTTGTGGCGAAAGAAGGTTCTTCAGACTATAAAAAGGTAAGAAAGAGATGGTTTTTTAAAGAGCCTTTGATTGAATGGTTTATTGTGGAACCAAAAATGGTTTCTCTGTGGCATCGCTTAAAGAACCTTTTGAAGCACCTTTATTTTTAAGAGTGTATTTGTGGTTAATATGCCAATGACGGATTTCCCTCTTGGATTAAGCTTCAGCAAAAATGACTAATTCACTTTGTCTTACTGCCTGTGGAGTAAAATGACTGATTTTTCTCTCTTGTTTTGTTTTTTTTTTTTTTTTAGACTTTTTCACTAAACAAACAACTAATCACTGTCCACCTTTTTAGCCCACATTTAAAAACCATTATTATTATTTTCCAACGTGCACAGTGGAAGCCACTGAGATTATTTGATTCAGCAGGATGCCATTTTCGCAGCAATTTTCTCGCAAATTGCTCCTCTATCAACAAAAGCATCGTTGCACCGAATGCACGGTATGTAATCCAGTTTACCATTTAAATATCATTTAGGCGCTGGCCCATCTGCAATATTACAGCTGATGTTTAATTTACGACATCTAAACTTTTAATTAGAACTGTGTTGACGCTGTTTACCGCCCCTGCCTCCCAAAGCCAAAGAATGACATTTGTGATATTTCAAATGGCTTGCGATGAATTATTCACATTCAGTTCCATGTTTTCCCTCTTCGCTCTTTAATCCTTGTTGGCCGCAGTGTGATACCAGAGAGCTTTTGGGGAGGGAGGAGAAGTGGGTGTGCCAGGGGAGGCCTGGGGGGGGGGCATGAGTGGTCCGCTGATGGGATACCCATCTGTCTTTGATGGCAAGCAGCAGATGGCACAGAAAGGCAAAAATTAACAGGTGCCTCACATCTTTCAACTCTAAACAGGTACTGTTTGCTGGCAAAGCACATAAGAGGTTTTTTTTGGATAGCACACACAAAATCCATGGCTTCTAAAATGAAATCAGCAGTGTTAGAGTGAATAGTTAGAAATATCTTAGAAATATCTAATAAAACAATATTCACTTGCATTGAGTTAGGTGTGTTATTACCTTCTAGTCCTCTAAGGAGCCTCTTCCGCTCACAAGAACAGGTCAAAGTGGAACAGCCAATCATTGAAACCCGTGGAGGAGTAAAGTCTGGACAGAAATGCTTAGATTCTCAGAAATCCACTTCATCAGTGGGGACAAGCGTGGTGCCTGAGCTCCTAGAGATCCACACACTCATTAAAAAGATCCAATTAATGCTCAGGCATGGATGTGAAGTCTCCAGAGAGGAAGAAACCTCCTGTCCCTGCCTTCGAACAGCCTCGCTGGAGGAGGATGTTGGTCACAGAGTCAATTACTACAATCCTTACTGGAATACAGCCATCAGTACCGTGCACAGGGACACAAGACTACACAATAACACGAACAAGTGACAGGCAGCTAGTCTTGCGTGAACTTTTTACACTGTTTTCCATGTTTCCACATTAAATTAATTCCGCAGCAATATTCTCTATCCAAGAATTTTCAGAAATCAAACTTTTTTGGGGGGTTTGGAGTAGCATGAAAACACAATTACCTGACACGTTCGATGAGTGGGATAGAAAATGAAAGTCAAAAAATGAAGCAATTTTACAACAAATGTCAGTGAAAAGGAAGTTATTAACTTTCTGAAAAAGTTGATTGTTCGGTTCAGGAGGTCATTGTGGTAAACGGTTAACATTTTACAGCAAGTTCCCATTAGTTAACATAAGTTAAAGCATTAACTAACATAGACGGAAAATGAGCGACAGATTTGTTACAGTATTTATTCATCTTTGTTAACATTAGGTAATGTTAGTTAGTTTTATTAATGTATTAGTAAATGCTCAAATTTACTAAGATTAATAAATGCTTTAGAAGTAGTTCTCATTGTTAGTTAACATTAACTAATGTAGTTAACTAGTTTTAACAAGTGGAACCTTGTTGTAAAGTGTTACCCGTAAATGTTAAATAAGGTGTCATTTGTTAGCATTATGGATTAACTGACATGAACGAATAATAAACAATACATTTATTACACTATTTATTCATCTTTGTTAATATTATTGAATAAAATAATGTTAAATTATTTTAATAATCCTTTAGTAAATGCCAAAATTAACATTAATTAAAATTATTAAATGCTGTATAGGTATTGTTAATTCTTAGTTCATGTTAACTAATGTAGGGTGGTATTCATTTTATATGCTTCTGAAAATTATGATTTTCAAAAGCAGATGTAACATGTCTAAAAATAGTTTAAACCTCTGATTTGTTTTTGTTTGTTTGTTTGCATTTTGCAAATAATAAATGAAATATTACAATATTAAATCATCTTAAATAATTTAACATAACAAAAATACATTAAAAATACATTCATAAAATGTTTTAAATGTATAGTTTTTTTGGTTAAGATTAGTTTGCTGGAGTTGGTTATTTTATTTTTGTCATTTTAATTATATTATATTATATTATATTATATTATATTATATTATATTACATTATATTATATTGGACCCACAACACCAGTCATAAGGACAATATTTGGCTGAGATACAACTATTTGAAAATCTGGAATCTGAGGATGCAAAAAAAAAATTGAAAAAATCGCCTTTAAAGTTGTCCAAATGAAGTTCTTAGCAATGCATATTACTAATCAAAAATTAAGTTTTGACATATGTGACCCTGGACTACAAAACCAGTCATAAGTGTAAATTTCTCGATATTGAGATTTATACATCATTTGGAAGCTGAATAAATACGCTTTCCACTGATGTATGGTTTGTTAGGAAAGGACAATATTTGGCTGATACACAACTATTTGAAAATCTGGAATCTGATTGTGCAAAAAAATTAAAATATTGAGAAAATCGCCTTTAAAGTTGTCCAAATGAAGTTCATAGCAATGCATATTACTAATCAAAAATTAAGTTTTGATATATTTATGGTAGGAAATTTACAAAATATCTTCATGGAACATGATCTTTACTTAATATCCTAATAATTTTTGGCATGAAAGAAAAATTTGACACTTCCAATGTATTTTTGGCTATTGCTACAAATATACCAGTGCAACATAAGGTTTTGTGGTCCAGGGTCACATACTTACAGTAGGAAATTTAGAAAATATCTTCATGGAACATGATATTTGCTTAATATCCTAATGATTTTTGTCATAAATGAAAAATCGATAATTTTGACCCATGCAATGTATTATTGTAAAATGTAAGTAATATAAAACAAAAAAAGATTATTATATTACCTTACATTACTTTTTTTTTTTTTTTTTTTTTTTTTTGTCATTTTGTATTTTAATATGACTTTCCTACTATGAATTGAACATCTTAAAGAAGTCCACTCCAGAACAAAAATTGACAGATAATTTCTTTCTTCAGTCATAAAGAAATTGTGTTTTTTGAGGAAAACATTTCAGCATTTTTCTCCATATAATGGACTGATATGGTGCCCCGATTTTGAACTTCCAAAATGCAGTTTAAATGCGGCTTCAAACGATCCCAAATGCTGTTGTAAACGATCCCAGCCGAGGAAGAAGGGTCTTATCTAGCGAAACGATTGGTTATTTTCATAAAAATAATACAATTTATATACTTTTTAATGTCTTATAATTTAATGTGTGATATTAATTAACTTAATGTGTTTTACCTTTTTTGTTAAGGGTGTTTGATCTTCTTTGCATGTTCACTTTGCATGCTTCTGCAGGGATGTAGGATGATTTTGAAATGATTTTTGAAATTGAGGGAGAAAATACAATTGGAGTTTTTCGACATAGCCTAACTGACTTGAACCATAATACACAGAGTTCAAGGAGAGCAAGACAATACGAGCGTTTGAGATTAAAAAGTATTTGTATTTTTTCATTGAAAATAACCAATCGTTTCGCTAGATAAGACCCTTCTTCCTTATTTGGGATCGTTTACAACCGCATTTGGGATCATCTGAAGCCGCATTTAAACTGCATTTTGGAAGTTCAAAATCAGGGCACCATATCAGTCCATTATATGGAGAAAAATCCTGAAATATTTCCCTCAAAAAACAATTTCTTTATGGCTGAAGAAAGAAAGACATGAACATCTTGGATGACAAGGGGGTGAGTACATTATCTGTAAATTTTTGTTCTGGAAGTGGACTTCTTTAAAAAAGGGCATTTGTTTTGATTGCAGATCTTTTTCATTTTTGTAATCTATATTTTGGTCTTGACACCTGTATTAATGGTGATCGCATTGATTTGGATAGTCTTTTTGGATCTCGAGTGTAAACAGGCCAGAGAAATGTTAGTGAGTGTAATGTCCTTGAGTATACGTGAGCTACAGAGACAGTGTTCTCACCTCTCCACCTGAACCCTTTCCCCCAGCTGAAGCCTTTGATAGCAACAGACATAAGACCAAGTCTCCATGCGCTTCTTCTCCGTACCTGTCACCTTACATCTCTGGTCCCTGAAATTCTCTTCTCTGATCTTCTAGTACTGTCAACAGAATGTGGAGAGTGTGTGTAAGAGAGAGGTAGAAAGCAGTCAGATGGTGTGTGTACACATGTCAAGGTGGGAAGAAAACCGTAGGAGCATGAAAAAATAGCATGCGAACGAATTAAGACAGAGGTGACTGTGGGCCATCCGCCCTGCTCACTCTAAACTGACAGATTTGTGCTTTACATATGCTGCACTTTGACTAAGATTAAGTGTGTGTACAATGTCAGACCATGCAAAATGACAACATTAAACAAGACATATAAACACTTACAAAAGAATATGTGCATTTTAAGGTGAACTGCACTTGGTATATTAAAGCAGCTGTCAGCAGAGCAGTGAGCTGGATCTGGCAAGCATTTGAATTAGCTTGGTTACTAGGGAAAGAGCTTATTTAAGTCTCGGACCTTGGGAATAGCAGGATACAGAGGACAGCAGAAATAGTTAAAATTGTCTCACACCTTTCTGATTCCTCAATTTGCCCAAATAATTGGAAACCATGGCAACCACATTACCTTGTAATACCAGACGGTGGAGCTGAAATTCCCAGTCTGGATTTTTTTTTTCTCGTCATCATGGCAAGCCATATTTGTTGGAGGCTCAGAGAGATGAAATGGTGAAATGTGATGTTTGGTCTTCCAAATACAGCTTTGACCTGATCGCAAGATATGAGCGTTTTTCACAAAACATGGCATTTTGACATGCACCTTAAATACCGTCTTGTATTGGAGCACCATCGTGTATCAAAACAGGCACCCGGGAAATCCTGTCACTGTGTTTATCATTACAACTGCTTAAAAAATTGAAATGCGCTACTTATTTGCTGTCAGACACATCATGCACAAAGTGCCATGTTACACTGCCGCCAACTCATTTCTCTCCTCCTCCTTTTCCGACAGGCCACACGAGCTGTAAATTATCACTTGCCCATAAGTAATTCTCTCTTTCCCACAAGAGATTTATTTTGGAGTCTCAGTTTAATGTATGAAGGTTTGCTAGGCACAACCACTCCTTGTTTTGTATGAATGTCTTAATAAGTGTGCAGGGTAAAGGTGATATTAAAGATGATTTCACACCAGAATTAATTTTAACAAACTATGTTGTCATATTATACCTGCTTTATATGGCATAGAAGACATCGTTAAATATAAATAATTTATTATATTCATAATAATTCATGATATATTA
This sequence comes from Cirrhinus mrigala, assembly GCA_036247105.1. Classification (NCBI taxonomy): domain Eukaryota; kingdom Metazoa; phylum Chordata; class Actinopteri; order Cypriniformes; family Cyprinidae; genus Cirrhinus; species Cirrhinus mrigala. The sequence continues at coordinate 13,553,453 of CM070020.1, forward strand.
TTACTATTTATTTATTGTGTTTATTAAAGGATTAGTTCACTTCCAGAAGAAAAATTTACAGATAATGTACTCACCCCCTTGTCAACCAAGATGTTCATGCCTTTCTTTATTCAGTCGTAAAGAAAGTATGTTTTTTGAGGAAAATATTTCAGGATTTTTCTCTAGGTAATGAACTTCTATGGTTCCCTCAAATGTGAACTTCCAAAATGCAGTTTAAATGGAGCTTCAAAGGGCTCTCGCCGAGGAAACGATTAAAATTAATAAATAAATAAATATATATATTTTTTTTTTCGTCATGAAACTTAGGGTACATCAAAAAACCCGTCTCATTTTTAATCATACATCGTTGTTTTGCCTTTTTTTGTAAAGGGTGTTTTATCTTCTTTGCATGTTTACTTTGTAAACTCTGGGTTGGTACTTCTGCAGCGATGTACACTCTTAAAAATAAAGGTGCTTCACAATGCCATAGAAGAATGTTTTTTGTTTAAATGGTCCTATAAAGAACCTTTAACATCTAAAGAACCTTTCTGTTTCACAAAAGGTTCTTTGTGGCGAAAGAAGGTTCTTCAGATTATAAAAAGGTAAGATAGGGATGGTTCTTTAAAGAGCCTTTGACTGAATGGTTCTTTGTGAAACCAAAAATGGTACCTCTATGGCATCGCTTGAAGAACCTTTTGAAGAACCTTTATTTTTAAGAGTGTAGGATGATTTTGAAGTTGGAGGAGAAAATGAGACGGGAGTTTTTAAACGTTCCCCCAACTGTCATGACCAGAAAAAACAGAGGTCACACAGAGCTAGACAAGACGAGCATTTAAGGTTAAAAATTATATAAACTGTAATAAAAAATAATAATAATAACGATCGTTTCGCTAGATAAGACCCTTCTTCCTCGGCTGGGATTGTTTAGAGTCCTTTAGAAGTCCATTACATGGAGAGAAATCCTGAAATGTTCTCCTCAAAAAACTATTTCTTTACGACTGAAGAAAGAGAGAAAGACATGAACATCTTGGATGACAAGTAGGTGAGTACGTTATCTGTAATTTTTTGTTCTGGAAGTGAACTAATCATTTAATAAAAATACAACTGTTAATTATTAGTTCTGGTTAGCTCAGGTCCATTAAATAATATTGATATATTTTTTTTAAATAATCTATTAGCTACCTGATTGTAATATTTAAAACATATCTGTAAAGCTGCTTTGAAACAAAAATCATTAAAAGCATTAAAATAAATGCTAATATGCAAATGCATAATAACTTATTTATTTAACAAAGGGTGCCTTATTTTAAACTGATCTATTTCTTGTTAAACAAATTACATAGGTGTGCTTCAGGTTTCTCAGTAATTAAATTTGATGTGAAATTTCATTACAGTCAAATACGGAAAAAAATGTGAAAGTCAACAAGTCATGTTAATTTTCTTAAATCTATAATAATTACTGATAAAATCACACAATTGTGATATGATTATGCTTCCCCTGTCATCAGAAAAGATCATAAGTGCATATGAAACCCAACAGTGTTTTCTGTGGCAGATGAAGAGGTGTCTTTTTCATTTTAACAAGAGAGCAGATTGTGTGAAACTCAAAACCTACGCTACAGATCGAATCAAAGCCTCAGCAGTCTGATGATGTAGATAATCACAGCTCACACCACTTTACCTGTATTCACCGGGCCCTCTTCATCAACACATGGGAATAGTTAAATCCTATCTGGAGCTATGTGGCATTTACTGTATGTGTGTGTACCAGTTAAGTACAAGCCTTGCCTGCCTTCTTTTCTTGTGCCATGCTGTCAGTCCATTGTATAGTTCGCCCCCAGAGCACTTGTGACGAGGCAGAATAGACTGTTTCCTGCCTGCCCATTTCAACAGAATAAAGCGCAATAGAATAAAAAGTCAACCTTGAGGTTCGTAATTGCTGCAAATACTGAGTAACAGAAAAAGAACAGAACCTTCTTTTCATCTAAGGTCTTCCATCTGAATGAAAGTTTGAAAGTTCAGGAGGATACTGTTCATCAAGTCCTAGTCGTCTCACTTGTTTCATTTGGTTTTTTGAAAGTCTATTTCTGTAAGCACATTAAGTCATCATTTTTGCCCAAAAACAGAATACCGAAGATACAGAATACATTTTGATCTTTTTTAACCTCATGCTCAAATTAAGTTGTTTCATTGTTGTCATTAATAGGATAGTTAAAATTTTGTCATCATTTACTCACCTTCAAGTTGTTCTGTATGAGTTTGTTTCTTCCGCTGAACAGAAAGGAAGATATTTTGAAGAGTGTTGGCAACCAAACAGTTTTTGTTCCCCATTGACTTCTATAGCATTTTTTTTTTTTTTTTTTTTTTTCTTCATACTATGGAAGTCAGTGGGGACCAGCTACTGTTTTGGGATGAACTATCCCTTCAAACAACCTCTTATAGGCTTTTCAGATAAATGTAAACAGTAAACAATTACTAAACTTACGATACAGTGAAAATGTAAAATATTTTGTAAAATATAAAATTTACAACATGCTCAGAATACTTTAGTTAGTGACATATTATGGAAGCCCGTTTCCAACTTTTAATCTCTCAATTCTTACTTTTTTTCTCAGAATTGCATGAAACAAACTCACAATTGCAAGTTAAAGTCAGAATTGTGAGATATAAATTTTTCAATTCTGACTTTTTCTCAGAATTGCGTGACATAAACTTACAGAATTGTGTGATTTAAACTCGCTATTACAAGTTATAAAGTCAGAATTGAGTGATTTAAACTCACTATTACGAGTTATAAAGTCAGAATTGGGAGATAAAAAGTCACAATTCAGACTATTTTTCTTAGAATTATGTGATATAAACTCACAATTGCAGGTTATAAAGTCAGTATTGCGATATAAAAACTCGCAATTGAAGTCAGATTTGAAGAAACGAAGTCAGATTTGCGAGATATAAACTTGAAATTCTGACTTTTTTCCTCAGAATTGCGTGATATAAACTCACAGTTGTGAGTTATAAAGTCAGAATTGCAGGATATAAACTCGCAATTGCGAGTTATAAAGTCAGAATTGAGAGATTTAAACTTACTATTACGAGTTATAAAGTCAGAATTGGAAAATATAAAGTCACAATTTAGACTATTTTTCTTAGAATTATGTGATATAAGCTCACAATTGCGAGTTTTTATCTCGCAATTCTGACTTTACAACTCGCAACTGCAAGTTATAAAGTCAGAATTGAAAGATTTAAACTCGCTATTACGAGTTATAAAGTCAGAATTGGGAAATATAAAGTCACAATTCAGACTATTTTTTCTCAGAATTGTGTGATATAAACACAATTGCGAGTTTTTATCTCGCAATTCTGACTTTATAACTCACAATTGCAAGTTATAAAGTCAGCATTGCGATATAAAAACTTGCAATTCTGAGAAGTCAGATTTCTGAGATACAAATTTGCAATTATGACTTTTTTCCTCAGAATTGCGGAATATAAACTCGCAGTTGTGAGTTACAAAGTCAGAATTGGGAGATATAAAGTCCCAATTCAGACTATTTTTCTCAGAATTATGTGATATAAACTCAGAATTCCAATATAAAAACGTGCAATTGTGAGAAATGAAGTTATATTTGTGAGATATAAACTTGCAATTCTGACTTTTTCCCTCAGAAATGCGTGATATAAACTCGCAACTGTGAGTTATAAAGTCTAAACTTGCGATTGCAAGTTATAAAGTCTGAATTCTGAGATATAAACTCACAATTGCAAGTTATAAAGTCAGAATTGCAGGATATAAACTTGCAATTGTGAATTATAAAGTAAGAATTGCGTGATATAAACTCGCAGTTGTGAATTATGAAGTCAGAATTGCATGATATAAACCCACAAATCTAAGCTACGAAGTCAGAAATAAACTTGCAATTGCGAGTTATAAAGTCAGAATTGCATGATATAAACTTACAATGCGAGAAATAAAATCAGAATTGTGAGATAAAAACTTGCAATTCGGACTTTTTTCTCACAAATGCAAATTTGTCTCTTGCAATTCTGAATTTTTTTCTTGCAACTGTGAATTTATATCTTGCAATTCTGACTTTTTCTCAGAATTGTGAGAAAAAAAGACTATGTTGAAAGTCAGAATTGTGAGATGTAAACCCGCAACTGCGTGAAAAAAAAAATGTCAGAATTGTGAGATAAAAAGTCACAATTACCTTTTTTAATTTTTTTTTTTTTTATTCAATGGTGGATAGAGGCTTCCAGACTTATAGACACTGTATAGCAACCACTGTTTACTTTCAGTTCATTTTTTCGAGAATTTTAAATATTTACATGCAAATGAGTTTTTGTTTACCAACAGGATACATAAGTCATGAGTGATTGATTGGCCCATCATGAAGGAAGATGGATGGGATTTAATATGATATAAAAGTCCTGTGGGAAATATGAGAAAGTACAAAGAAAATACTAATTATTTAAGTGACGCAGCAACTATTTTTTTATTTTTTTTACTTTTTAGGACTGCAAGTAAATAAACCTTTATTTATTTTGCACTTTTAAAACAGTCTTCATAAAGTGCTTACAGACAACATATAAATGTCATACAGTAATATAAATGATAAAAAATAAAATAAAAGTAAGAACTATTTATTAAATGCCACTTTAAAGTATTTGATTAGTCTAGTCTTAAAAGAGCTTGAATGAGAGAATGGATTTCCTTTGCTGTTTTGTTTTGTTTGGCTGGTTTAAAAATTGAAGCAGGCCCGTTGAGCACACCAGTGCTGGTGACCAGAAAGGCTGTTCTTTTCCAGCAGGGGAGATGGATGGGTATATTAATGGATTGAACAATAAGAGAGATGTGAAACAGCCTTTGTTTTTCCCCTGAGCTATTTTTGATTTTCTGTGAAGCTTGCATTCATTGTGTTCTGAGTAACAATTTACAAAACAACTTTGCTTTAGGTCAATAATTTTTATTTCCCACTCAGCATGTTGCATGTATGTCAATGTGTGTCCAAGGCAGATGTGTATTTGCAGGCTTAGACCCAGTGCTGGGTTTATCTGGTAATATCTGTTCCAGTGAATGTGGTCCACTTACTGAGCATGAGCAAAGACTAAAAAAAACATATACCACAGCTAAGTGAAAACATCTTTTTTTAAGGCTTTCAGAAGACATCAGTGCACTGCCGTATGATGTTTTTTTTTTTTTTTTTTTTTTTTTTAAGTATTTTTCTTTATTTTATTTTCTGAATGGAAGGCCTGAGCAGAATGCCCGGGGCAATATGTTCTAAAATACAAGATGAAGGTAAAACTGGTACTGAAATGTGCTCACTAGAAATTCGTTTTAAAAACATGAGTGAAAGAAAAAGAACAAATGCAGTTGTGTTTGTCTATGAACAAGAAAATATTCAGTTAAACTCAGATCACAACATCAAAACAAAACTTTTTTAAAAAGTAGCCAATCAAAGGATAAGCTCTAGCCTTGTGTGAACATGAAAATAATGACACTGGGGGAAAATACTTCTGCTGGGGAAAGGAAGAAACTGAAAGAACAACCAAGATGTCACTACATGAAGAAAGTTGAGCTGATGAATATTAATAAGCTTATGCTGATGTTGCTAAAATTCCATATTCATTTGGTACAGAGATACAACATCAAATCAGTTTTATGTTTGCTCATATATTTTTACATATTTTACATACATGTTTGTTTTTGAACATAACTTTATCCTACACCTGTCAGAATACACAAACTCAAATGTAAAGGTTTGCCACTTTAAATGTGTGAGGAATAAGCACCACATATTTTCTTTTCTCTCGAAAAGGGCATTTTGATTATCCAATGACTTGAAAGTTAATTTTATTGATTTACAGTCAGTGACACTAAGAATTGTGTTACATAAACTTGCAGTTACAAAGTCAGAATTGCGAGATATAGTCACAGTTCAGCCTATTTTTCTCAGAATTGCATGATATAAACTCACAATTGCGAGAAATAAAATCAGAAAAACTTGTAATTCTGACTTTTTTTCTCACTAATGCGAGTTTGTATCTCGCAGTTCTGACTTTGTTCTCGCAATTGCAAGTTCATATCGCAATTCTGATTTTTTCTTGCAATTCTGACTTTTTTCCTCGCAATTTCGAGTTTGTATCTCACACATTTGTCTATTTTTCTCACAATTCTGAGATGTAAACTCACAATTGCGAGTTATTGTCAGAATTGTGATATAAACTCACACTTGTGAGTTACAGTCAGAATTGTGGGATATAAACTTACAATTGTGAGAAATAAAATCAGGAAAACTTATAATTTTGACTTTTTTCTCAGAATTGTAAGATCTAAACTCGCAACTGCGAGTTACAAAGTCCATTTCTGAGGGGGAAAAAAAGACTGATATGTTGTAAGAAATTGCAAGAAAAAAGTCAAAATTGCGAGATGTAAACGATGGTTTTGATTATCCAGTGACTTGAAAATTAATTTCATTGATTTAATATAGGACAAATAATTTCATTTGGCTAAAAATGTCATCTAAAGTTACATTTGAAGAGCAAGAGGTTATTCCACATCTTGGGGGCTTTATAAATTTAGTATAAAAAAAAATTAGAATTTATTTTGAAAAATAATCCGTAATTCACCACTGGCAAGAGTTTTAATAAAAGTTGTCAGTCTATCCATTCGATTTTTTTAAAATGCATTAGTTTTGTTTTTGTTTTTTTTCAATGCTACATGACTAGAGAAAACAGAAAAAAAGTCAACACTTACAATACACTGGGCTTGATCAGACTATCCATGAGTAGGGATACAAAAAAACCTAACAGGGTTTGTGCAAGTAGATGCAAGTTACAGAAAAATAATACACTTTGTTCATTAACTTATACTACTTACATTTTAACAATACAAATCTGGTTGAAAAACGGCAAACTCCCCCTTTAAAGATACAGTATACCCCCATCGGTGTAATAATGAAATGCAATATGTTTTAGAACAAGCAACATCTAGATACAATCTACACTGAATTGAACCTCATTGCTAAAATGAAGTTTTTCAGAGAAACTATTGCAGTCAGTGGTGCGCAGAACTGAACTAACATCCAAATATGCAAGGAAAAAATATGCTACGATGTCAGAGAGTGATAAAGACTGACTATCTAGTGCTAGAATATTTCACATATGTCATTTCTGTGCACGAATGGGCACAACTGGAGAGCAACTGAATTGTTCAGTACCTTGGAGATGAAATGAAAGTTTGAAATGAGGAAATAATTTGCTAAATCACACTGATCAACATTTCGTTTCCTAATTAGGGAATTAATGACTCCCCTTTTAAGAGTTCTTTGCATGTGACCAAGTAGAAGCGACAAGTTAATTAGCTTTAGCAAATATTTTTTCTTAAATAGGTTTAATTTTCTCAGGCAGGAGTTTTGTGAAATCATTACTGCTTCTGAAGAAATATGAAGCTCAGTTGCTGGCAGGATCCTAGTCTGGTTTGCTTGTTGTATTGGAAAGGATTCTAATGGTATTCTTATTTTCAGTTACAATGTAAAACTATGTTAATCCATCTAAGTCTGTAATTAAAAGGCGATCTTTTTTTTTAATTCAAAACCCTTAATTTATCTATGCCTCAGCTTGTTTTAGTGCTGTGTTAATTTGGCTGTGTAGTTATTTTCTTTGTAGCTTGAGAGACTGCATATATATTTAAAATGATACATTTTCAGTACAATATCAATTTCTGATACACAATCTATATGATCATATCTACACTATATCAGGTTGCAAGTAAAGTGGGCAGTTGTTAGGAGCAGACCTTATATCTGTGTAAAAAAAAACAACAGCCTTTACAATTTTGAAGAGTTAAAACTACTAAAATATCTAATACTAAAGACAATTGATTTATATTATTCTATTTTCTGTTAATACTGTATGTATATATACATATGGATTTAATGTGTGATGCAATGATATGAGATAATAGCTCTAAAAAGGCAGAAAATAAACACACAACCAAAATGATGAAACACCACAGAACAATGTAAAGAGAAGAGAGAAGAGCCAAAGCTCAACTCTTGCTCTTAACTAGAGTGAAAAACCTTTTAAGCACAAGAACACGGTTAGATAAAAATCTTGCCTGTTTGTTCAGGTAATTAAATCTTTTTTGAATCATTTGCTTCAAAGGTTACGTTGCTGTGTTTAAAGTTTTGCAGAGGTTTGATAATTGATAAAACACATCCTGAAATTTCTCAGTGTGAAGCGTTCTGGGGCCCTCAGAAAATGTCAGGTTTATGAGGTGTGAAGAACCACTCAGGTGTGAGAAATCATGTGTTAATTTTATTTCTGCTAAACTTTAAAAAGTGTTCTCAAAACTATTTACTTTATAAATACATCGACTAAAACTTAGGGAGTGTTTTCTCTCACATTTGTTCCTCTTCTATTTCTTCTTGTTTTCTTTCAGTATTGGAAGCCATTAAAAATCTAAGAAAATGTTGCATAAAAGATGAGAAATGTTCTTTTCAACTATTTAAAGGCTAATATTTTTCTCTCTCTCTCTCTCTCTCATTTTGTCAGTGTTTCACAAATGAGCACAAACCTCTCTAATCTCTCCTACGCAAGTTGTAGAACAAACCACAACTGCAGTTTTTCACAATGTTCGCAAAAACTTCAAATGTTGCATTAAAATCAAATAAGCCACTGTTTAAAGAAATTCTGTGTTCTGTCCTTGGTTGGAGCCTCACTTTTGCTTCATCAACCTCGCAGAACTCATGGCCGAGTCCTTGGGTGGTATGCAGGCTTCAGCCCTTAAATGAGACTCTGTTCAGCCTAAAAGCCTCTCCTGATGCATACAGCCACTTAGATGAAAATGTCAAGTGCTTTGTGATAGAGGACTATGGCTTCCTACCTGTTCACTGTGTGAGGAGTCAGTCTCTAACCACTGGTTCAGCTTGTTTATTACTGGTGCACTGTTGCTGTTATTTTATTACTAAAACGCTCCGTTTTTGTTATGCCAGTTGACCAAACATGTCTTTTCTGCATGTGTCTCTAATAATACTGTTTGTATTCAAAAATGTATACTGTCCATTTAGCGAGCATACAGTAGATTAACCAAAAATTACAGTAAATATAGTTACAAAAGATTTGTATTTTAAATAAATGCTGTTCTTTTAAACTTTCTATTTATTAAAGAATCCTGAAAAAGTGTATCATGATGATATCCACACAGATATTAAGCAGCACAACTGTTTTTAACACTGAAAATAAGAAAATGTCTCTTGAACATCAGCATAAATCTGCACATTAGAAGGATTTCTGAAGAATCATGTGACATTGAAGACTGAAGTAATGGCTTTGTGGTCACAGAAATTAATTACATTTTTAAATACATTAAAACAAGACACAGTTGTTGTTTTTTCAATGAAACATTGCATAATATCACTCCTATCAAATACTGACCTGAACATTTGAACAGTAGTGTATTTTTAAGACAGAAGGGATGCTGTGTTGCCCAATTAGGAGGAAGGGTTGTGCTTATCTTTAATTGTATATTATGTAGCGAATTAATGGATTGTTTTCATAATGTAGGGTATGGGAGAGAAAGCGCAACTCCCTGGTGGTCCTACTCCTTTCAGTTTATTCCTCAATACTGCTGATCACAGGAAAACCAGACTGACTGTTGAATCTGTTGAATCAGCAAATCTAGACCTTCACAATGTGGTTTAATGTTGTAGACATGTCTGATAACACCTTCAAGGAAACTAATGGGTTTCTCTTTCACACACTTAACTGTGCATGCTTGAACTCTTTAGTGGTCATGTCACAGGGCTTGCTGCACAACACAACAGAGATTGTGTGTGTTTATGTGTGTGTGTTGACAGGAGGCTGTCAACACACTTCTATTATTCTTTTTGTGTGCGGTTGAGATGTGTGTGTTCCGTGTCTTTAAAGGGATAGTTCACTCAAAAATTACAATTCTGTTGTCATTTTACTCACCCCCATGTTGTTCAAAACCTGCATGCTTTCTTGCTTTCTTCTGTGGATCACAAAAGGAATTTTTTAAAAATATCCTGCACACTCTTTCTTATAAAATGAAAGCGAATAAGAACTAGGACTGTAGAAATTTCCAAAATATAAAAAAGAAAAAAAACAAATTTTCTTAAACTATGTGACCTGTGCTCTGTATTACAAGTCTTCTGAAACTATATGAGAGCTTTGTGTGAGAATTTGTGTGTCACTAGACCATTTTCAATACTGCTGCGCCCTAGTACAATTAAAGGGTTAGTTCACCCAAAAATGAAAATTAGATCACCCTCAAGGCATCCTAGGTTTGACTTTCTTCTTTCAGACAAATCCAATTGTTATTTTAAAAATTATCCTGGCTCTTTCAAGCTTTATAATCGCAGTGGACGAATGTTTCTGTTTAAAAGTTGCGCCAACTGTAGTACACGGAAGCCATTCCGGACGGATGACGTAGAATGTATGCGTAGCACATGCACCGCCGACCTTATTGGACTTTATTGGACTTCTTTTGGAATGTTGAACAAAAACACCCGCCCACTTCATTATAAAGCTAGGAAAAGAAATTGAATTCATCTGAAAGAATAAAGTCATATACACCTAGGAAGTCTTGAGGGTGAGTAAATCATGGGCTAATTTTAATTTTTGGGTGAACTATCCCTTTAACGTATACCCACCTGAGAAAATTTTTCTCTGATAATACTACAGCAATCATATATGTGACCCTGAACCACAAAATCGCTGGGGTATATTTGTAGCAATAGCCAAAAATACACTGTATTCAAAATTATTGATTTTTCTTTTATGCTAAAAATCATTAGGAAATTAAGTAAAAATCATGTTCTATGAAGATATTTTGTAAAGTTCCTACTGTAAATATATCAAAACTTAATTTTTGATTAGTAATATGCATTATTAAGAACTTCATTTGGACAACTTTAAAGGTGATTTTCTCAATATTTTGAATTTTTGTACCCTCAAATTCCAGAATTTCAAATAGCTGTATCTCGGCCAAATATTGTCCTATCCTAACAAACCGTACATCAATGGAAAGCTTATTTATTCATATAAATCTTAATTTACACTTATGACTGGTGGTCCAGGGTCACATATAAGTTACAAGCTGTTTAGAATTAAAGAAGTGTTTGCTGTTGTTTTTCACACTGAAATAGTAACAGGATATTTTATAAGGCAAAAAGCAAGCAAAAAGCACACTGGATGAGGTGGATGTTTACTTACAATCCATTATAGGGAACAAAACTTACAAATGTTTTGCATTGTTTGTTAATGATGAAGCAGCTTTCATTGTGCATGAAGCTTAAGAGTGACTCTGTGCTGCAGGTAAATACGATTCATATCCATTTGTTACCAAAAACAGTTTTAAAAAAGAATGCCATATGATGGGCCTATACCGTAGGGTACAACGGGGCTAAAGGCACACCCTAAAAAAATGTGCTTTTCACTGCGCCCAAAGTGTATGATTGCTTAAATATATATACATTTGTACTGAACATTTATGGAGCAACAGATTTTGTGTGAAAATAAATCATACAAGTTGCTTATTTTGTTTAAAAATCTTATAAACGTATGAGGTGGCAAGGGGGACCTTTTACCCCACACACGGAGTAAGAGGCTCACCAGCATGGGGTAAAAGGCACACAGTATTGATACAAATACTTTAGCTAAAATAATAAAAAATAATGTTTTTTTTGTAAATACTTGTTCAAAACAATCACTTTTAAAGATTCTGAAAGCACTGAAGAAGATCCCATAGTAATTTAATACCAATTTACAGCAGTAACAACAAAATATATTTTATTGTATGATATGATTAATAGCATCTTTTTTAAATATAATGGTTCATTCTAAACATGGTGTTTATCTCTAAGATTGACACCCAACATAATATATGATATTTACAATCTTAATCTAACAATGCCATGTCAACAAATTAAAAAGTCAGCCTTCTATTAATTATCATTAATTATTGTGCCTTTTAGCCCAACAGCAGTACTGCTTTTTAACCCCAAATGCCATACTTTTACATATTCTTTCGTTATTTAAAAATTGTTGCTTTAATTATCTTAAACAAAACTGAAAATCATTAAGAAAATTTTTGTCTCAAGGTATATTCAAGAATTTGGCTCATTTGCTACTTAAATCTACAACATTTTTAAAAACATCAAATATTAGATCAAGTAAGCACAGAATCAACTTTGCGCTGCTGCCCGCGATCGCGTCAAGCATCAGCCAAATTTGCATGTGTATCTTGAAAAGCGGATGTTTTGGAGAGTGCTATGCCATGTTTTTCTGCCATCTAGTGGTTTAGAGGAAAATAATATCAAAGGCCGTGGTTAAACGAGATATCAGATACAAAATTTACTTTTACATGGTGTTTGCATATAAATGTGTCACAACCAACCTACAATAATAAAAAAAACATTCACTCCTTTTTTTAATCCCCAAAAAACCTAAACAGTCTCAATTGTAAAGCTGTTTTGATTTTCTAAGCATTATGACATCATACTGGTCAGGCCCCGCCCATGATCGATGATGAACTGTCCTCAGCCAGTTCTATGCTGTCTGCCATTTTCTCCACTCTCCAAGCTTGCAGTGTGAAACAGGCATAAGATTCTTAATTTTCTTCCAACATCAGAGCCATTGAGGGTGTATTCGTTTTGTTTTTGATGGTAACAAGTCAACAAATACACAAAAAATAGAAAACGTGAGCAGAGCTCATTAGCATTTAAAGAGATTTGCATTCTAATGACTGAATAAGTACTCCTTGCAAAACATGACTTAGTGGCCTTGTTGGCAATCACAGAGGTCAGACGTTTCTTGTAGTTGGCCACCAGGTTTGCAGGAGGGATTTTGTCCCACTCCTCCTCTCCAAATCATTATGGTTTCAAGGCTAACGTTTTTCAACTCAAAACTTCAGCTCCCTCCACAATTTTTTTTTTAAAATTTGATTAAAGGAGAAGTCCACTTCCAGAACAAAGATTTACAGATAATGTTCTCACCACCTTGCCATCCAAGATGTTCATGTCTTTCTTTCTTCAGTCATAAAGAAATCATGTTTTTTGAGGAAAACATTTCAGGATTTTTCTCCATATAGTGGACTTCAATGGTGCTCCCAGTTTGAACTTCCAAAATGCAGTTTAAATGCTATATAAATACAATTTATATACTTTTTAATGTCAAACGCTTCTCTTGTCTTACTCTGCCCAAACTGTTTTTTTCCGGTTCATGACAGTTAGGGTATGTCGAAAAATTCCCAACTCATGTTCTCCCTCAACATCAAAATCGTTTTATATCACTGTTTTACCTTTTTTGTTTAGGGTGTTTGATCTTCTTTGCATGTTCACTTTGCAAAGACTGGGTCGGTACTTCTGCAGCGATGTAGGATGATTTTGAAATGATTTTTAAAGTTGAGGGAGAAAATACGATTGGAGTTTTTCGACATACCCTAACTGTCTTGAGGCAGAATACACAGAGTTCAGGCAGAGCAAGACAAGATGAGCGTTTGAGATTAAAAAGTATTTAAATTGTATTTTTTTAATGAAAATTACGATCGTTTCGCTAGATAAGACCCTTCTTCCTCAGCTGGGATCGTTTACAACTGCATTTGCGATCGTTTGAAGCGCATTTAAACTGCATTTTGGAAGTTCAAACTCGGGGCACCATAGCAGTCCATCATATGGAGAAAAAACCTGAAATGTTTTCCTCAAAAAACAATTTCTTTATGACTGAAATAAGAAAGACATGAACATCTTGGATGTCAAGGGGGTGAGTACATTATCTGTAAATTTTGTTGTGGAAGTGGATTTCTCCTTTGAAGTCTGGAGACTGGCTAGGCCACTCCAGGACCTTAATATGCTTCTTCTTGAGCCACTCCTTTGTTGCCTTGGCAGTGTGTTTTGGGTCATTGTCATGCTGGAATACCCATCCATGACCCATTTTCAATGCCCTGGCTGAGGTTCTCACCCAAAATGGCCCTGTTCATCATCCTTTTGATGCGGTGTAGTTTTGTCCTGTCCCGTTAGCAGAAAAACACCCCTAAAGCCTCCATGTTTGATGGTGGGGATAGTGTTCTTGGGGTCATAGGCAGTATTCCTCCTCCTCCATTGGCAAATTTAAGACGGGCCTGCACATGTGCTTTCTAGAGCAGGTCCCCCTGCTCAGGATTTAAGTCCTTAGTGTGTTACCAATTGTTTTGGTGACTTGGTGACTTGGTGACTATGGTCCCAGCTGCCTTGAGATCATTGACAAGATCCTCCCGTGTAGTTCTAGGCTGATTCCTCACCGCTCTCATGATCATTGAAACTCCACGAGGTGAGATCTTGCACAGAGCCCCTAGACTGAGGGAGATTGACAATTATTTTGTGCTTCTTCCATTTGTGAATAATCGCACCAACTGTTGACACCTTCTCACCAATCTGCTTGGCGATGGTCTTGTAGCCCATTCCAGCCTTGTGTAGGTCTACAATCTTGACACCTGGGAGCCAGAAATCTTGCTGATTGACAGGGGATCAAATACTTAGTATTATTTATACTTATCAGTAATATAACATCATATTTTTGCATTTACTTATACTGTATCAGTCTCAATACAAAGCTCTCATTTGGCTACTGAGTCCACTTTATGATTTTTTTTATCTTTGTATCATCATTCACTTTAATTATATTAAAAAGACTGGCCAGGATGTTGATTTAGGATGTTAGTCAGCACGGCAAAATAAGTGTGGTTCTTTAAAGCACGACAGAAGATAATTAAAACATAATTTAAAATGTACTTTAAAGTAAAGCTTTTAATTTGACATTAAGGGCACTTTCTAAAAGTCTATTTAGACTTAGACATGAAAGTACACTTTAAGTACACTTAAGTGGCCTTTTAATTAACATTCTATTATCAAGTACATTTTAAGAAATACATTTAAAGTACACTACAAGTGCACGTTCAGTTCAATTAAGCTCACTTCTTTTTTTCACAAGGGAACTCTCCATTATTTTAATATCCAGCAGAGTTTTCAGCACATTTTTGTCTATATTTGGCACCCAGCCAAACACACAGAACATCTCTCTTCCTTTATGTCACGGGAGGAGATCAAACTCATTGCCAGACACAAGCCAGTGACCCTTATTTGTTAAGTTGTGCACTGAAGCCACGAGGCTCCCATCAAGAGAGCAGTGATATGGAAGAGGACCATATTGCCCTTTCACAAGAGAGGAGTCTACCATGAAAATAACACAGCCCTGGCTCATCCAGAAAGACATTATATTCATCTCATTCATATTCTCCTGTTTCTGCCTGAATAGCTTCTCAGTACTGTCCAGACTTCTGTGGCAGAAGCTTACAAGCCAATGACAGCACTGGTGAAGTGTGTCAGATGTACATTGGAATGAAAACACTGAGAAATTAACCAGGAGAGATTATTTTCTGCACCTAAATTAAAGTGCGTTTTTCTTCAACAAAAGTGCGACATGCTTCGAAAGGTCATTCTAACGTGTCTGTATTAATTTGGACTAGAAATAGCAACCAGATCTCGCAAAGAAAAAGAATCATGGTCTGATAGGCACTGCAGTCACCCAATGTTCGGACATCTTGCACTGTGAAGCTTTAATCTATATTTAATACCAGTCTGGGAATTCTGCCATGACTGAATAAATCACACAACTTATTAATTGCTCTGTTCTTTTTCCATCTTAAAGTTTTATATGTATACAGTCTGTTTATGCAAGTCCCTGTCTGACATAGAGGAAAAAGTGACTGAAATCAAGTGATTTTTTTTTTTAATCATTCTTGCATCGTACTGTATGTGCTGCATATCATCTGTCTACCTGAAATTATTTACACATCATAAGACACTTTGCATAACACACAAAAACATGCAAGCATGCATGTATTGTTTATTTTGTGAGATAATCTCATCAACATTCATTATCTTTAAACAAATTCTGCTCTTTCTATTAGCCGAAAGGTTAACGACGTGCCTCGTAAAAATTATGCTGTAACGGCAGCGAAAATCAACAAATTTAGAACATATCTGTATGCTTATGAGGAAATAAGATGAGGGGCCCCATGTGAGCTCTGTAGGAGTTAAACAATGTCTGATATCATAAGCCCATGGAAGAAACACACAATAGCTCAAATATTGAACAGTATGTTGGGGAGTGATTAAACCTCTCAGGCCTGATTAGTCTGCTGCTCAAATTGTTCCTCTAATGACATGACCTTGGGAAGCCTTTGATTTGCAATAGCAAATAGCATATTACACCATCATACCAAACAAGCACCTGAAGGTAACACCTTCTTATGAAAGGTTAAGCATTGTTTTGCAATAATGTTGCAATATTGTTTGATACACATACTGTGATTTTTAACAAAGAATCACTGGCTTTGTATTAGGGTTTAATCACATGTCACTTGAGGTTTGTGTGTGAGTGACTTACTGATTGAAACACTACTGTGTGCTTGTTTGTGAAAGCCGGTTGACTCTGCTTTGCTTTGTTTGGAATTATTTACTTTGTTAATGTAGAAAAAAATAGACGAAATTACTGGTAAAGTGAGTAACCCAGCTACTAAAATATAGTAATGTACTGAGATTTATAATCTTTGAACCATATGTCCAAAAGTTTACTCATAGCTCAGTTTCTTAGATAAATCATTTATGAGTTATCAGTTATAAAATTTCATGGTGCATGAATATTGTAATGTGATACAATTTAATGCAATATGGTGGAATCCAGAAATCATAAAAGTTTTCAGAATGCGCATTTGATCAGACACTTTTCATCTTGAATGTTTATAAGATTCCAGGCGAGAACGAGGCAGGTAGTGTGTATTGATTTCAGCAGAGCTGAACACTGTAACTTTGCAGAGCGTAAAGCACTGAGTGATTTTCATTACAGAGCTGAACTTCTTGCCTTAGCCAGCCAGCACTCCAACCATGAGTGTTTAATTAGAGCGATTCAACGTTTCCAACGGCACTTCTTCTTGGTTTACAGTTGAGAGAAAAGGCTACGATAACACCACTTAAAAGTTGTTAGTCAGAAGGAAATCATTGGTAGCGCTTTATCATTTGCTTTCAAGACTCTTATTAAATGGAAATAAAACAATGCAGTAAAATAACACAGTATAGTTCCATTATTATGTGGAAAAGATGCTAAAAAGTGTAAAAATATGCTGTTGCTGCTGTGAGTTTTTTTCAGACTTTTTGAACAAAAAAGTGCCCACTGGGAAAATAATAAGTCTTATTAATCTTGTTTCAAAGGTTATCCAAGTGAATTTGCTGGTAATTGTGATACAAAGACAGAAATGCTTTGAATTCTTGTCAGATTAACTATACATTACATTCCTAATAAAGAAGCGTAAAGTCTACTGCACCTATAACCTCGAGATTTTACTATAATAGCAACACTTTACATTATCATAATATTTTTGCATATTTCCTCCATATATCTTGAGTATTTTACCTTAATGGCAAAGGAAAATGGTCTCCATCTCCTTGCTTCTGACACAATAACATATAGGTGTTTATTTGCGAAAGCTTTGAAACTACTCCAAACTGTCAAATGACCCACATCAGTAAAAATGAAAACAAACGACAGGGTAAATAACTTCAAATATGAAATACTCTGGCCATATATCTTGAGAGTGGGAGCCCCAATAGCTCAGGTGTGACATTCCGTGGCTGCCAAATGTGAATAATGGCAAACAGAGGAGAATGAACCCTTGATGTATTTGCAGTTCCGCCAGGCCTAGCACGGCACTTTTATTGCCTTCATATTCTCTCCTTTCTGCACACGGAAAGAAAGAAAGACAGGGGTCCCTTTCAGCACTGGAGGGCTACAACACAGCTGGGACCAGGCGAGATGGGAGAAGGGTGTGAACATGAAATGATAAAACCATGTTAACACGTATTCCCTTCCCTTGTAAAACATATAAATTGCTCCTGCCAGCATGAATAAATACACATAAACACTTCTCTTTAGAAGCACTCTGAAACATACAAGCGAGTGAAAAGTGTGCATGCAGTAATTCTGGACACATAAATGGACGAAAGACACATGAAATGAGCGGTACCCTGTGAAAGCATCTCCAAGAGTAGATCTTATCCAATAATGGGGGAGCATCTGAGAAATCAACAGGCGCTAATAGTTTTTTAATGAGTTTGTGGAATGCACTGGGGCAACTGTGTAATAAAGAACAAAGCCTGTTTAGAGACTCCAGAGCCAAATAATGCATCCAGGCAAAGGTAGCTTTAATGAACAGATGATGAGTGTCAGAGATTAGGGAGGGCAAGTGATAAATGGGGAAATCTGTATTTGTAAAAGGGGTCAAATTAATCTTAATGGATTCATAAAGGAATACACACGAAAAGGGCATGAGGACAGAAATGCAGCTAAAAGCACAGAACTCCTACACTTCACCACGCTTTGTTC
This sequence comes from Cirrhinus mrigala, assembly GCA_036247105.1. Classification (NCBI taxonomy): domain Eukaryota; kingdom Metazoa; phylum Chordata; class Actinopteri; order Cypriniformes; family Cyprinidae; genus Cirrhinus; species Cirrhinus mrigala. The sequence continues at coordinate 13,571,873 of CM070020.1, forward strand.
TACTGTTGTCTTACCTGGTGGCATCTTGGCTTTCTTTAAACATTCGCTGTTAGATCTGAATGAGCAGCTATCCTTCAGAGAAGAAGTAAAGTCAGCTCAGGGCAGGGTTTCTGCAAGGATAAGAGAAGTCTGAGAGAAAACAATACAATGCTTCTACCTTTTTGATATACAACCATTAAGAAACCCATCATGACCAGTCAGATACAGGTCAAGATCATTGAACAGTACTGGCAAAGAGTCAGATGTAGATCAAACAAATGTTTCTGCCATCTTTTACTCACCCTCATGTTGTACCACAACCTGTATGACTTATTTTCTTCTGTGTAACACAAAGGTGAATGTTTGAAGAAAATTACAGTCTTTTGAACTCTTTTCAGTGAATCATTTGATACAGTTTATTAAACCAGGCTGAATATTTATTCACTTATTGCTCTATGATGGAAATAAAGTCATACAATTTTAGATATATTAAAAAACTATTACAACTGAAAAAAAAATGCTGGGTTAAAAACAACCATTGCTGGGTTATTTGGCAACCCAGCACTGGGTAAATATTGGACAGAACACATGCTGGGTTATTTTGACCTAGCTGGTTGGGTTAAATGTTTTTAACCAACATGCTGGGTTGTTATGTTTAAAAATTACTATATTGCTGGGTTTAAATGAAATGGAAGTTAAAAATCGCACACATAATTACTAAACGCAACAGCAATAATCAAAAGATGAACATTTATTAATAAGCAAGAGCACACATGGACAAAAATATATGACCAACTGAACTAATTTGGATGCATACAGCATAGTTGAAAATATTACACATTTAAACTCGTTTAACAAGCATTTTACAAATAAAAATGTAACATTTAAAAGTAACATTTTAATTCAAGTGTATTCACCTGTTCTCTGTAATCCCTTTTCAACAACAAAAAGTACAATTTACAAACACCATTGAGATTAGAGAGCATAATTTATCATCAAAATAAATTAAATTCAGTATTATAACGACTAAAATCAGTTTATTTAATGCGAGGCAAAAGGCATTTTGATGTGCATTTAGCTTGCCCCTGTATGTTGCGTTGCGTAAAATAATACCATTTACAACACAGTAAAGACTTTATAAATGAAATAATATGTACACAAACCTTTATTTCACTTAAAGGTCCACAGCAGTGCCTTGAAACCTGCAGCGTTATTCTATGTGGTGACGTAATTTCAACTAAAACATGAAAACAGGGCGTGACATATTGAGCAGCCCCGCATATTTACACTGTCTGAATCATCCCCTATCACGTGTACTACATGCCATTCACTGTATCCACCTTATTTTTCAATGTGGAAGTAAGCTGTTTTCTGGTAATGTGTTAGACTTTCTGTTCATAATCTGCCATAGAGAAATTATGAGAAGAATATTGAAGTGCCGTAAATGGTAAAACAGTTTGCACTACAAACTACTGTGTTCATAATTAAGATAATACATTAAAATAATATGGTAAGACACACCAATTTGCAATATCAAGCAGCAAAATGAGCTGTTTTGTACAGATGGACGTGGACCGGAAGCCAGACACATTAAATTTACAAACGGCCGCTCCCACTCTTACGGCAAAAATAAGATGGATAGAAAATACTAACACTGTGAACAAGCGACCAATCTCAGCTGCAGCTTCAGCATCTATTTATAGTGTAGGGGGCGGGACGCTTCGGATTCTAGAGAGCATTTGATTGGACAAAAAGTTTGATGAAAAGCTGAAGTGCAGCGTGTTGTCATCAAAACTGCTGATTCATATTGACGGAAGTGAGATACTGTAAATTTTAAATGCTTATATCTTGTACACATGAATTTTGACACTAGCTTATAGATAACCTTATGGTTAACATATTCATACTAAAAGCCAAAAACCTTTAATTTTGATTTCATGGGGACTTTAAGAATTGCACCAATTAGGCACAGCAGAGAACCGCTTTCTCCTGTAGAGGACGCAAAAAGCCCTCTCTCTGACTGAAGAAACATGCCTGATCTCATGACGAAAGCGTACTTGTGAGAATGTTTTTGCAAGACGAGAAATACGTACCGTCATGTCTGTTTTGTGACATATTCAGCTCTGACTTGTAATGTCCGTTGAGTGGCATTATAATTCTAATGCTCTGTGATGTTTTAAAATAACGTACCATCTGCACTACACCTAAACCTACCCAATAGTATGAACAAAAGCTAATGTGGCGTAAAAACATAATCGCAAGCTTGACCTTTTATCTTGTTTTTCGATCAGTCATCTTTCAGCTCTTTCATCGTGAGTCATGTTTTTCACAAAACGAAACATATGGAGCTGCAATCATAACTGTGTACGAAAACGAAAAGTTTTATTGTCTCTAGTGTTCATTTCTGTTAGAAACTGCAGTGATATATACTTATTGGTACGTATTTCACGTCTTGCAAAAGTTCCCACAGGTACATTTTCGTCATGAGATCACGTTGGAGCAACGCCGCACTGATTTGTTTTGTCAGAGGTGGAGGGGTGTATAGTTTCACCTGTCAGCTGCCAACAGCTGGGTAATACAAAAACTACCCAGCACTGGAAAAACAACCCAGCCAGTGTTGCCATGTCTGCGGTTTTCCCGCAAAATTGGGCTACTTTAACACTGTTGCCATGGGTTGTTTTTTATGTTTGTGGGTTGAAGCGACCCCAGTAACATTATATATAGCCTCTGAAAAGCGAATTTTACTGGGGGAACCCCGCCAAAAAATGGAATGCAACCCAGCATATGACCCAGCAGGCTTAACCCAGCGGTTGGGTAGAAAAAACAACCCAGCATATTTTACAGTGTAACATGCTGGATGTACACTGAAGTTGTTGAGAATTTTTTCTGCACTTTTATATTTCAGTGGGATTTAGGTTTAATGTAATTCATAGTTTTGATGCAAATGTCACCTCCATTTGCAATATCGCTCATTCGCATGTGTCTAGGCTTCAATATCAAGGACAGCAATCAGCAACCGCAACAATATAAGCTGTTCCTACAGCCACCTGCTTTTAAAGCAACATGAGCAAACATGCCAATCCCTGTTCTGTCATTTTTACTTCTATGAAGGCCAGCAGGACTAGCTACATAATGAGACCTGTCTCAACAACATAATAACCACCTCCTTAAGGGTCGAGCATGCCTGACAAAAGCCACTGAGGATACATATTGTATTTTCCAGTGGTCTGCTGTTGTAGTTTCAGTATATGAGCTGCTTTCAGATGAAGCATTTTTCTTTCCTTTAACCTCGACTGAGCATGAAAAGTAAAAAACTGGCAAACAAAAAGTAAACTGTGTGAAAAAAAAATATAATGTTTCCATTGATAGGTCAAGATCAAGGAAATAAGACAACGAAGCAGAAAAAAATCATAGTCCCTGCTGGAAGTTTTTTTTTTCTCCATTTTGTACACAAACACATAGTAATATTAAAGCAACCATCACAACCAAACCAAATGTTCTGCTCTTAGCTGGTTGTGGACAAGCTAAGACCAGCAAACCATTTGGCTGTTTTAGGATGTTTTTTTGTTTGTTTGTTTGTTTGTTTGTTTTAGCAGGGAAAATTCACAACTTTTTAAATCTGTCTAAAGCCTGTAGAATTCAACCTTGCTAAACAAAGTAATATCCACACAATTACATTACACTAAAATGCACATCAGGTCAGAAGATATTTATTTCAAGGACAGATGATAAGACTGATGAAATGTTATTAACATCATTAGGCTGTCTTGGCACACATTTTCTTCCCTCTTCGTTTTTCCCTCCCTAAAGCATAGCTGTAATCGGGGTGCGGCAGACCAAAAGAACCCCAATTAGAGGTTGCTTTTTGGCTTCCCGTGATTAAATTGAAATGAAAGTGTGAAATGGAAGGTGAAAGCAGGTCAGCTGGGAGGATTAGCACAATGGTGCACAAGGTGAGGTTAAGAGTGCACTTTTAATTACCATAGAGTATCTGCTGCTTGTAGACACACTCTCCTCCCCACCTCCTTCCATGTTCTTTTCTCTTACTGAACTTTAACTATTTGATACCTTTTTATTCTTTAAGAATGTTCTGACCTTTTGTTCAAAAGTTCAGCACACTTGTCATACTGTGCAGGCTGAGCGGGTCAGCTATGGTGTTAGACGGTCAGGGGTGAAATGAGATTTTTGGATCTAATAGGCATGAGTATGCTCTTTAAATGACAAGGAAAAACTTATTGTTCCTTACTTAAATAAAAGGAAAATGCCAGCTGCATGGCTTCCAACAAGGACCTGGAATGTTCTGGACTGCACAGAAGAAAATCTGCATTTTATTTTTTAAATATATTAGCATTATATCCCTCCATTTCTCAATCCTAAAATATACCATATAGTACGGTTATTTAAAATTTTGAAAATTTAACATTTTGACTGTAAATTTGAATTGGACACACCAAGAACAAGAATATCTATGATTTTTGAGTTTTTTTCTTCAAAACTTCCTTCCTTTGAATTTCAATTCATCCTATTTTTTATTTTATTTTATTATTATTATTATTTTTACATTCAAATTCAGGTTCCACTTTTCTCTAATTTTATTTATTTATTTGTTACACATTTTTGATAGTCCACTGTAGACAGTCTACTAACTGTAAGTACCTTTGAAACTAACTCTTATTAATTGGCAACTACATGTCAGCTAATTCTCATATAACCTAACTATTAGCTGTTAGGTTAGGGTTATGGGTAGTAGAATAAGTTTACATTAGGGATGGCTCAATACCATCATTTTGGCTTCGGTACGATACCAGAATCTAATACCTCGGTATAGATACTAAATCGATACCATGGGTGACAAATAACCAGCCTCAAAAGATAAGTGCATTGAAAACTTTTTAGTAAGTAATGTTAACATACTAAACATGTATTAGTTAATTTATTATTTATAAATAATTATTGACCTAGATTAATAAGTGCTGTAATACTGTTAGGTCAGCTTACCTAATGAATTTTAGGTTGCTTTATTGTAAAATATTATTCTAACAGTCAAAGAATTCAAAATCACGTTTTCAGATTTCAGACTCAGATAGCCAAAGAAAAAGCATTAAATATAAATCTCTGTCACGCTCTCTCAGCTGCTTCATATTAGCGGTCGGTGACGCCGCAGAAACATTCCCTTCATATTACTGATACAAAAATGAATATAGCAAAACTCTTGCTTCATTCAAGTATTTTTACTCTGCTTTAAAAGTGTCTGTACTTTATTAAAAGAGTTTTTCTTTAGAAAACTACAATATTAGAAAGCATAATATTGTACTTTTTACTGCACTACGTTTCATATTAAATATCACTTAATACTTAATTACATTAGAAATCTATTACTTTTTTACTTTTACTCAAGTAAAAGTAGTTCGAAGATTTACTTGAGTACAAAAAATACCACATTGTTAATATTCTTAAGTATTAAAGGTAAAACAACTTTGATTTAGGAAATGTAGTGCAGTAAAAAGTATGACATTATGCTTTGGAATGTAGTGAAGTAAATTTTTTCCAAAGAAAAACACTCTGATGAACTACAGATGCTTTTTACATTTACTTAAGTAAAGTGAAAATACTTAACTGCTGTCCGCCTCTGATCTGTTGTGAATAAAAGTTAATTAAAATTTTTCTAAATTCATGGAAAAGATTAGGATGAGCAAGTGACATGCTTGGCAAGATTTGATGTGTTGCCTCCTGTGGCAATGGTTTATAGCAACGCTTGCATGTAGGTGCAGTAAGATCAGTTCGCTCACCTTTATCGTCTGTTTTGTATGCAAAATAATGCCATATTTCACTTCTACTGTTGTCTTTATTTACTAGTTTTAGGCGCGTTGATGGATTCCATCTGTTTGACGATCCATCGCGTTGTTTTGTTGTTACGTTTACCGGTTTTTCAGCAATTTGGGAAGCACTGCCGCCTACAGGTGAACTTCGGAACATATTGAACTGGGCAAAATGATGATATGATATATAGATGCACTTGCAAAGTTACTTACAGTCAGTAGAATGTCTTTTGGGGACCATCACAATGCTTAGCAAATATGACAATGGTAACACTTTAGTATAGGGACCAATTCACACTGTTAACTAGCTACTTATTAGCATGCATATTAGTGTATACTAGCATACTGGCTGTTTATTAGTACTTATAAAGCACATATTCTGCATGACCATATTCTACATCCCTAATCCTACCCAATACCTAAACTTAACAACTATCTTACTAACTAATAACAAGCAGCAAATTAGGAGTTTATTGAGGCAAAAGTTGTTAAAAGTAGTTAATGATTTGTTAAAAGGGGTGGTTGATTGTGATTTCACTTTTTTAACTTTAGTTAGTGTGTAATGTTGCTGTTTGAGCATAAACAATATCTGCAAAAAGTTGTAAGACTGAAAGTTCAGTGCAAACAGAGATATTGTCTTTTAAATTTATGGCAGTTTCTTGCCGACAAAAACGGCTCGTAAGGACTACAACAAGCTACTTTCCCGGGTTTGTGACATCATAAACAAAGATATTTACATAAACCCCGCCCCCGGGAACATGCAACAAAGGGGGTGAGGCAAGAAGAAGAGTTGTATTAAAGCTTTAATCAGGATAAAACCATAACAGTTATATTAAAAGCTAACATAAGCAGTAGAATTTACAAATCACAGCGTATCTAAAAGTATGATACCACAACAAACAAAAACACATACCATTCTGAAACGTCCTGTAAAAGCTGTGCTTGCACAGATTTTGCCGTGATCGTCCTCACTAACACTCTCTGAGTCTCATTCGGGCTCAAATTGATAATCAATATTGACGATGCCATTGTTTACAATACAACCAGCTGGCATGTGAGGGCCGTGACGTTTATGAATGCGCTGTAGTGGTTTAGCGAATCACAACACACTTGACCTTCTAACTAATCTAAGCCCATTGCGTATTTCTGAGGGAGGGGCTTCACAAAACCCGGAAATCATCCGATCATTTATCAGAAAAGGGACAGAGTGGTAGCAGTGTAGAATAAAGGTAAATTATGTGAAAAACTATGCGTCCAGTTTACTGCCTCAATTGAAATTCAACTCAAATTCAGAAAACTCAATTTGAATTTAAAGACATTCCCAATTTAATTCCGAATGGGTCACAACCTTGTTGTCTTAAAACTGCGTTTGTCAGCAAAGAGTTTCCCACTTGGTTGTGGTTGTCTTTTAAATTCTGATCCCACAGTTTGCAAGGACATCCTCTGTGAGTTTGATAAGTTAAAAAAAAGTTATAAAAAAAAAAAAAAAAGAAAAGAAAAAAGCATATGGTCTTTACCTTCACCTTATTCACAGTTAACAGCTTCAGGGTGTCTAGCACCTGGTGCCTTGGTCATAAATTATTATCCAGATGTTCCTTCAAATTTCACCCGTCTCCCACTGGCAGCACAATATTTTGGCCAGAGCTAAAGACACAGATTTGTTTGGCCAGTTTGCTTCCTCAGATGATTGCAGTTTCGCTACTTGGCCTTGAATAGGCACAAAGTTCTGTCTTTAGAGAGATTAGCATTAGCTAATTTGCTTCTTAGTGAGATGTGCTGCCCTCCAGGGCACGCATATAAGATAGGTCAAAGGTCACAGTAACTTCCCTTGTCAGTTTGTTCCTGAGGAGAAAAAAAAAAGCTTCATTAATTCAGCAGGTTATCAACTCCAACCTTTCTCTTCCACTTGTGTTCACTCATATACACAGACACACCTTTAAAGTTTTTTTCTTTTTTCATGATCTCAGTTTTTTTGTGGAGCTGTGGTGAATATGACGCTGTCCTTGCCCATGGGCCTCAGGCATGTTTTATTTATGAATCTGATTAAGCCCGGTACAGTGTCCGTATGGGATAGAGATCCATAAAAGCGGTGAAGGAGCAGTGCGCAGTGTAATTCTCTTTCATTATCTGCAGCTGTATAAGAGGGGAGGCTCCTCGCATTTAATTGAGAATAAGAGCCCGCACAATGCTCTTTGAAATTCCCCGCTCAGCTCGCTAAATCAAACTTTTAGTAACATTCAGCGAAGGGCACAGTGTGGTGGTACTTCAGGGGCTGGCATCCAACGCTGCCTTGAAGCCTAGACAAATGTTCTCATGCTTTTCAGTGAAGTGCTCATTAATATGCCTGAAGGACTATAGGCCCACCAAATGTACAAGCGAGGAATGTTCAACATTCAAAGTGTGCGGCTGATGATGCTTTACCTTTTCTTTGCACTTCATTGTTTAGCGATTCCAAACTCATTGCATATTAGCTCAGATAAAGACGCAAGACCAACAATGGCTTATGAAGCACCGGCCTGCCGCAGACTACAGAGTAATGTATTCTCAGGGGTGTGTACGAAGCACAATGCTCTTTTATAGCTATCATCTGGGTCATTCTGGCTCATCTAAAATAAAGCACTGTGGATTACTGTACAAAGTTAATAGCGTATGGCGGCATCATTTCCTCTTTAGTCATAAAAGCATCCCACCCTGTCACTTACACCCATGTGTCTTACCTTTATTCGGGTCAGTCTGGCAGTCCATCTCCCCTCCTTTCTGAGCTACCGAGTTAGTAGGATGCCATCGGGGGCCCATCAATCCCCAAAACGACAGCTTGAAGGCCCTCCGCAAATAACTGCATGCAGTGGAAGCACTGACAGCCGAGGCGGACGAATATGACAATAATGATTTTATCTACAGCACAGAAAATAAAACTGTCAGACCTATTAGGATTTAAAGCCAGGAGAGAGGGAAGAGAGAGGTAGATATGGAGAAAGAGGTGGAAGAGGAAGAGTGTTGGAGGGCTTGTGAGCTAGAATGGATTTTAATAAAAGAGCCGGACAGCTGGAGTGGATGAGCATTAGTCATGAACAAATGGTGCGGTTTATTTGTGGTAAAGACAATAAAAAAATACTTGCCTTGGGTATTTCGGATTTTACTAGAAGGGATGCTCGTGATAGCTTGTCTTTTGAAAATATTATGTGCACAAACTAAGTTTCGTAGCTTTCTGCGAGTGATTTTGCTTTTGAAAAGAAAAGTCATTGTCATTGTAATTTATGCAGATTACTCAACTCAGTTGAAATTAACTAATTTTGCACGTGAATCAAAGCTTCTCGCTGCCTGATGTTTTAGACTTGGTTTGGGTCCAGTGCCAATGTGTCTTTCTAACAGGTTGTAGACCATTTGGAGACATCTGTGCTTCCACATGCAGCAACATTCTTGGCGCTGAGTGTAAAACTTCCCTCAAGAAAGTTTTGCATTTTGACAATTGCACTGTTTTCTCCTCTGAGGCATTGAATGAAAGGAAAATCTTTTTAAATTTCACATACCAAAATAGTTTTAAAACGAAGCAGATCAGGATTATTTTATTTTTCTTTTTACATAAAGAACCATGCTTTGAAAGTGCTATGTAGATTTCTAAAATTAATATTTTTATTTCCCTTTTTATTATATGTTTATTTTTATTCATTAATGTATACAAACACACTATTCAAAAGTTTAGGCCTGCTAAAATTATTTAATGTTTTTTAAATAAGTCACTTATGCTCACCAAAGCTGCATTTATTCAAATGCTTTATAATATAAAGTATAAATAGCTATTTTTTATTTGAATATATTTTAAAACGTTATTGATTCCTGTTCAATAACATTTTATTTTCAGCAGTCACCAGTGTCACATGGTGTTTTAAAATTTTTATATGATGCTTAAGAATCATTTCTTATTATTATCAGTGTTGAAAACTGTTAATGTTAACAGTTTAACATTTAGTTAACAGTGTGATTTTTTTTTTTTTTTTTTTTTCAGGATTCTTTAATATATAGAAAAATATACAAGTGTTAAAGTGGTCATGACATGGATTTTTTTTATTATTATTATTTTAATATGTTCCTTGAGGTTTACTTATTATGTTAATAAAAAAAAACACAAATAAAAAACTATTATTTTCAACCCTCATTCTGAACCTCTGTTGGAAACAGCCTGTTTTAAGGGGCGTGTCATTTAAGGCTTCTCAGTAATCGGACACTATTATTATTGGCTAACGTCATGGGTGTTGCTAGGCCATTTTTGGGGGGGCTATAGCAAGAATTTGTGATCGCCTCAGTCCCCAGACTTCGGGTCCTTTCCGTCTTTCAGTGTGTTCTTCAATCCGCAGACTGTGGCGGCACAGAGCAAGAAACAGAGAACTAGGTGTGTGTTTATCGATAGATTGTTATAATATCTGCATCTGTGCAGTTCTTTGTCATAAATACAGTTTACAAAATGGGGGAGCAATTGTTTAACCATCTACTGTTTTCATTGCTTTCACCCCTTGTCACACCACAGCTGTTTCCTCCAGCGAAAAATTAACATATGAACACATACTTTATAAAACGATCATGTTGCCATTTTTATTTGAAAATTTAACTTTCAATATAAAACAAATTACAGTGCATGTGGCAAAGAGGTTTGCATACTTGAGCTAAAGAAGAGGGTTGAACTAGAAATCCAAAGAGTAACATTTTGTGTTTGTAACTACAGTCAACAGATGTGTATGTGTGAGATCAGGAAGACTTGTATTTGGCTTATTCAATACTCAAATGTTATACCTATCTAGGCAATACAGTGGAATACTGCAGTAAATTTAGTAATTCACCCCTATTAGTCAAACATTTTTATTTTATTTATATATTTATTATTATTTTTTATTATTATACCCTCATTGGCTGAGCCCCCCTAAAATGAAAATCCTAGAATCGCCCCTGGCTAACGTCACTGCACAGGAAACAGTATCAACGCCCCCTCGCTACTGCATGTGAGTGTTTTGACAACATGAATAAATAAAAAACAGTAATTTCCAGACAAAGGGTTATGAAATCATTTACTTACAGTTTGTTATGCAGCTGCAGCATAACTTTCTTATCTAGCGCCCAAACTCTGGAACAATCTACCCTACAATGTTCGGGACGCAGACACACTCTGTCAGTTTAAATCTAGATTAAAGACCCATCTCTTTAACCTTGCTTACACATAACACATCAACATATTCTTATAATTCAAATCCGTTAAAGGATTGTTAGGCTGCATTAATTAGGTCAACCGGAACCGGGAACACTTCCCATAACACCCGATGTACTCAGTGCATCGTCAGAAGAATGGCATCTACGCTAATATTAGTCTGTTTCTCTCTTATCCCGAGGTCACATTAACCACCAGATCCAGTCCGTATCCAGATCAGATGGTCACTGCAGTCCCCCGGATCCAGTCCGAACCCAGCCCAGATGGTGGATCAGCACCTAGTGACGACCTCTACAGCCCTGAATGTCATCGGAGTCCACATCAACTAGATGAGCCCCAGAGACGGATCCACAGTGAAGACCTCGTCACCTAGACGGCTGTCGGCACAAGACCACGGGACCTTTGGCCAGAGGAGAACTGGCCCCCCGACTGAGCCTGGTTTCTCCCAAGGTTTTTTTCTCCATTTGTCACCGATGGAGTTTTGGTTCCTTGCCGCTGTCGCCTCTGGCTTGCTTAGTTGGGGACACTTTCTCTCAACACAATATTGCATTTTATTTTATTGTTTTTGATTAACTACCTTTACCTAAAATGTGAGTGTTTACTGTTGCCTTTGGCATTGTTGATGTACTGTTTCCTATCTAATACTGTACAGCCGCCTTGTCACAATTCTGTATTGTTAAAGGCGGTATATAAATAAAGGTGACTTGACTTGACTTGACTTGACTTGACTTGCAGCAAGATCTAGTGCCGCTTCAACTTTCAACAAATGTTTCTTTGTGAACTCTCTATGACACTGTGCCTTGTTTACAAAACAACTTGCTCTGAAGTCTGAACAATCCTCTGACACGATCCGGGATGCAATCAAAAAGAAACTATGCGCTTGTTCCTTATGCTGGGATCCTTCTGATATTTGTACAAAGATGCAAATGTGCAGTTTAAACCAAACCAAAGCGAACATTCTTTCACTCCATTTGTCCTATTAACAACATACTTAAGCTTGAGAAAAAGGGAATGCGCATATACTGTATCCAGTGTAGACGAGATAGCGTCAGTGATTGTAATTTCTATTTCAAACGATGAGCTATTAAGCTACTGAAAGCCAGTGGGCGGGGCCTATGGTGAGAAGAAGACTATTTGTCGATGCATTACTCTGGAGACAGTGTTTATGCAAATGACTGCACCTGGGTGACGTCACCTTGCACCTCGGATCCAAACAAGCCATTTTTGGAGCTTGATTTTTGGATGCTTTGTCTATAATGAGGAGGACACTTTAAGCTCTGAAATTTGCAGGATGTTTTAATGGTACAAAGACTTCTTATATGCCAAAAGATCAAGGCAAATTTGATTTCTCATGTCATGACCCCTTTAATTAATGCTACACGTGAGTTTATAATGTTTGCAACACAGTAGTTGTCACAGATCTCTTAATCTCCAGTATAAGATAATATAACATATCAGTACATGTAATTCTTTAAAAAAATTGAAAGCATTCTTCTCAGTTCCAGTGTTGACATAGTTTTTCCATTCCGCTTTTACAGGGCAGCATAGCTTAACCTGAGTTGTTATGAAAATACCATTGCCATACACTTTAATTAGACTGAAAGAGCTATGTTGTTTTAATAATAATTTATGCATGCAGGTGAAGTTAGCAGTCACCGTCAAGAAATTACTGAGAGTGTGATCAAAAGGCCTGGCATTTTCTCTGAAGCTCTCACCACCATTTGGAAGGAAGCAAGGCTGGGAAAACAATGTCATCAGCTCATTTGACTGCACTGGGAAGTATTCATATGCAAACACAGGCTAATACAACCTTTCACTCCATCTCCATCACACCCACCCAGACCAAGATTATCTCTCCTAATCACCTTAACCCTTCGCCTCAACCTACTGTCTGCTTGCATCTAATCTGCCCAAATTAAATCAAATCCTGTCTGGATCACTGTAATGGAGCCTTGAAATTGTGTGCAAATATTCACATTAATAATTCAACTAAATGGTTTGCATTATCCATGAGAAACTGTATGAAATGTAGAGACGTGACAGCATTTGAGTCCTGATTGGGGGGTGTTATTCAAATATACAGGTGCCCCTTCTCGAATATTAGGGCCTTGTTTAAGCTTGACAGACCTTTAGCACAATCCACTTGTCATTTCACTTGCCTTTAAATAGTAGTGTTATCCAACCTTCACCTGACTTTCTATCAAAAGACAATTAAACAAACTTTAATATTTGAAACTGTTCCTTTTCATCATTTTGTATCCACTTCTGTTTCAATGTTCAATAGTATATACATATAAAGACAAGTACATACAAATATAATCTTGTTTGTATTGTATTCATTTCTTTAACAAATGTCTTTGAAGTACTGCTTACATGCATGTACTCCCCATAAAAACCATAAAATGGTTCCTTTCACTGCATAGAATAACATAAAACCCTTTTTTTAATCCTTAAGAAATGAATGCAAACAGAGATAGGTCTGTAGACATAAACTGTTCATGCAGAAATGCATAAAAAAAACAATTCATTGATTCTATTTATACAGGCTACACCGTTAACATTAGTATTTGAAAATTCCACTTTGCAAATCCAAAATGATGATAAAGGCCTACACACATGAGCACACATAATTGGTACCCTAAGGCCTTAATTTATTAATGTCCCAAATATTTAACAAATTAAGTGCATTTTATGGACATGCAAAACACATGCAAATAGGCTGGCCGTTAGACGCACCCATATTTAAAGCAGGCTTTTGCATATGGTAATACCAGATGCTAGCCATGCAGCTCAATTCACTAAATCTTCACTTAATCTCACTAAATAGCCAGGGTATGATTTATATTATTTCTAAATGTACAATAATTGATCAGAACACCCATATTCAGCATTTCTATAACATATTCCTGAATTCACATATGTGAAATGTCTTGAGTTGCACGGGTATATTTGTAGCATTAGCAAAAAATACATTGTATAGGTCAAAATGATCGATATTAATTTGAATGAATGATTGAGATATTAATTAAGATCATGTTCCATGAAGATATTCTGTGAATTTCCTACTGTAAATGTATCAAAACTTAATTTTTGATTAATATGCATTGCTAAGAACTCCATTTGGACATCTTCAAAGGTGAATTTCTGAATATTTTGATTTTTTTGCCTCCTCAGATTCCAGATTTTCAAATAGTTGTCCTATCCTAACAAACCATACATCAATGGAGAGCTTATTTATTCAGCTTTCAGATTATGTATAAATCTCAATTTCAAAAAATTAACCCTTATGACTGGTTTTGTGGTCCAGGGTCACATATCACAAAGAAGAAACTAACTTTGCGAGTGTAATCTATTTGCACTACATGAAGGCACACCCCAAATTACATATTCATTAGGGGAGATATGTAAAACAGCAGTGCAATAGCAATTCTCATTAGATGTTAGTAAATCAGAGATTTTTTTTTTGGCACATGCCATCAAGTTTGTACGTTTTTATATACTTAAACTTATCAGGGCTTCAGGGCTTTTGCATACCCTGAGATGTGACTAGATGGACTATTTTATCAAAGTCTGTGTTTAATTTAAAATCTTACCGTACTGCCATTTGTTTAACCCCGTTTGTATCATTTGTGTTGTATTTGAAAATATTATCAGTCAGAAATTACATTATACAATGTGAAATAATCCAACAAATATGCCAGTGTTTTCCACAGACTGACTATTCAAAAAGCAAAATGGCTTGTGCTTTGTTTCATTACATTTGAAAGAGATAAAGGTACATAGCTTTTCACCCATGATTAAAAAAGAACATTTAAAAGATTTATGAAAAACTTGCCATTCCCAGAAAGTTTTAATACGCTTGCAGCTGGCTGTCACTGTCTGACTGTGCAATCTCATTTGAGTTCATTTCAGCACAATAGCCACATTTTCTGTCTTTTCATGAACTCTTAATCTTTCAGTTTTAATAATGCACTAACCTTAGCCATCACTGCTAACAAAGGAGTACATGACAGAATTTTAATATGAAATACCTATCTTTATTTTCATGATTCTACATATCTATGTTTTTCGCTCTCAAAAAGCCCGTCTCTCTGTCCCTTAGAAATCAGCTGAGTTCAAATCTGTCTTTTAGAAATGCTTTTCCATTTACCATCTCCTAACAGAAGAACGCAATGTCAAATCAGACAGATGCTCATTAAATTAAAGAGCATTTATGATATAAAAAGTCATCATCACATTCCTATTTTCTTCTCAATAACAGCTATGACTTAAGACTTTTAATATTGAAAATGATCTGGCCTTCTGTAATCAAAAACAAGAAAAAATCTAAACATAATATTCGCCTTGGATGATAATATCCTTGAACAGCATATTAATAAATTCATGCTGAATTTATGGTAGCCTACCTGATATGCTATACTTATTTTATAGAGCACTGAAATGTATTGTATCTATAATATAGATGCTGGTATGATTAAAACATAAATAAGGTGCAATTGAGGCCATTGAGAAGCTTGTTTGAGTTTTTTCATTCTCACATTCAAGCAATCGTCTGAATAAGTTCTCATATATGTTTTTCAGCTGTTGAATTTGAATTATTTAATTAGGACTTGACATTACTGGCCCCAGTTGAAAAACGTAGGATTTATCCTTCAACAACTTTTAGTGAAGGCGCGCCCCCTTAGTGTAAGTCAGCGTATGGCAATCAGAATTTTTCATTTGGCTGCTATTTGTCATAATTTCGTATTGCTTTCACCAGAGGGATGTTATTCCGTTCACTGTGTTGGTCACAGTTTTAGTGCAGATTTAATGAATTTTAATTATTAATTGAATTATGAGTCAAGATCACGATCAGTTTGAAGTCAATACTACGGCCTGTTGTCCTTGTAGGATTTAATGAGTTCTGGCTTCTACACTACGCTTCATTTGATAATGGAATCTCTCTCTCATCTCATAGCTATAGGCTAAATTTCATTACAAAACCACAAGTAAGGCAGAGGCCATCAGAATATAACAAATATTAGCTTTTTTTTTTTCAAGGATTGACCCAAGTGCAAAGGAGGAACGTCTTTTGGTTCACTGTCTTTGGTTTGGCAGTCTCTGGTGGTTTTTATGCAAACACTGAGCGTCTGGTGTCAGGGGACATCAGAGCTCCATACAAACCACCTGTGTTTGGCAGCTCGCTGAAACCATAAATAAATAAGGCTGAGATGAAACGCTAGGAAAAACGAGAGGTTTGGACACACCCTGTCCACACGTGAGTGAGAGAAGGACTGACACTGAATGAAAGAGTGACAGGAGAAGAGGGCAAAGGGATGAGAGATTGAGCGCGCACCCCCTTTGGGTTTTTCCAGTGCTCCTGGGGAAAGACGGTGCAGAGAAAGAAAAGAAAAACACATCACATCAATAGCTCTGTCTGGCCGAGAACTTTCTTTAAGGCAGGTCTAAGTGGGCCAACTTTTGTCTCCAATAGTCTGTCCCAGCAGTGAGGCGTCTAATGGAACCAAGAGTCACGCTGATCCTATAGACATGAATCAACAGTTTGTATGCTACAGCACAATGGCAGTAATATATGTCTTACGTTTTTGTTTTGTTTTGTTTTGTTTTTTTTCCTCTGTACCTGCATTCTTGCTTCAAGGCTATTTCTGGCTTTAGAAACAATACGAGTGAGAAGATAAACATATTCACACATTGCAGATAAATCATATGCACTACTAAACACTGGAATTTCAATGCATACTTCTCAGAGCGGGTAATCTTTCATAAAGACAGCATTTCACAAACTCTCTCTCTTTCACACACACACAAGCCCGTATGCAGAGACCACCACCGCTGTAGCTTATGATGAATGACCTTTTTTTTCATATTCTGCACTGATTTTTGGCAAAAATCACTACGGGAAAGATCTAAACATAGTACACACGTTACTTGGAGCAGAGAGTACTGCGCTCTTATTGGTTTTTGATAACATAGATATGAAAAAGATAGATAGATAGATAGATAGATAGATAGATAGATAGATAGATAGATAGATAGATAGATAGATAGATTCAAATTAAATTTGTACAAACAATTTGCTACTTGTTATTGAAATAGTTTCAAAATACATCACTATGAATGCAGTAATATTGACAAATCATTTTGGTTTTTATCTTATTTTATTTATCTTATTTTCTCTTTTAATTTAGCTTTTTCTGTTAACATGTAAATTATATGTTAATCAGTAGGTGGGGCTTATTGTTCAGGAGAGGGAGTGGTTATATGGAGTGGTTGTGCAGCATTTAAAAAATGAAATCAAACAACAAATCAGGTTTTAATTTTTTTAAATGGGCAGGTTTTAAAAGTGACATTGGATGCGAAATTCACTTTTACATATTGTTTGCATATAAATGTGCAGGGGTGCACATACGTTTTTTTTTTGTCTGGTTCTCATAAGAGTACCTGGACATTTGTTTTGATCCTCACACTGTACACAGTTTGACCTATTAAATATAATTCTAAAAAAATAAATGAATAATAGGAATAATAATAATAATAATAATAATACCATTGGACTTTATTTATTTAGTTTTTTTAATAAAATAATAAACAAAATAATAAAGTGTGGTAATACCATTCTATTTTAAAATAAAAATAGCGTATTAAATAAAAATACAATCATTTTATAGTAAACTTAAAAATAAAATGATAATATTTAACTTTTTTAATGAATTTTAATCATTTTCTAACCTAAAATTAGCAAGCTTTTTTTTTTTGGCAGGTTGCCGGCAAGTATACGCGCTCCTGGGTTTAGCGTTTCCATTTAAACAGCGTTCAGAGAAGAGCGTCACTGAATACAATGTCACATTTTTGCATTGTGCTTTGAAAATGGCAGCGAATAGCCTAGAATTATGCTTTGAGTTCGAATAGAAATCTTATACAGTATTACAGTTTGATGCTCTAAAACGGTAATTTTGCATTAACAGCTGTCAACCATGTCAGTACACAATTTCACAGCGCATTTCTTATTTTGGTCAGACATGTGGACCTACAGTCCACTTATGTGCACACCTAAACAGTCTCAATTATCAAGCCGTTTTGATTTTCTGAACAGTATGACATCGTATTGCTCAAGCCCCACCCACAACAACTGACAGACTGTCCCGTATTTGCATATTTCCTCCCTCAGCCAGTTGTACAGTGTCCATTATTTTTTCCGCACTTCAAAAAAACTGTACAATGTCTTGTAAGCAATGCAGGTGTTTTGTAGTTGGGTGTAAAAGTGAACATAAGGCCAGTTTCACATCTTAAGCTTGAGCAGCTGCTGTTGTGATGCTGTACGCATGCTTCCAGTGTGATCTCGTATAAGTGTGAAAACAAGCATAAGATTCTTCATGTTCTCCCAACATCAGAGCCACTGAGGATGCACTAGTTTTCGTTTTGATGGTAACGCATCACCAGAGGGGTGGGGTGAGCTGAGCTCATTAGCATTTAAAGAGACATGCACCTATTTCATCATACCAACTTCTGGTAAATGGGATCCGATGTCCCCTTTAAAAATACAGCTGCCATATTCAGAACACTTTGACTGACTGACCAGAATTTAGATTTCTAGAGAGCGGTATAATATTGAACTTTGTGATTGACTTTGCGCTTACCAGTTCTGTGGAAATCTGGATCTGTGTTCTGTGCGCGCAGATTCAGTGTGGCCCTGCTAATGAGTAACTGCAACAGGCAGTTCAAGAAAAAGAAGACCTGATGCCGAAAGAGGCTTATCTCGAGGTCATACACATTTCAGTAAGCTTTGATCCCACCGGCCTCAGGAAGATTTTTGACCTCCCGGTCGCGAGCCAGAAGAAGGAGCAAATGGAATCGGACACGGGCTTGTCGGAGAAGAGAAAATAAGACGCAAGGATTACGGGGAGCCACTGAATGGCTTCGGACGGAGAGTTGGGAATTAAAGGGTAGATAACAATGGAGCGGGTTATTGGGTGTTATCGGCGTGTGAGTGGCATGTCGATTCACAGGCATTCCGGCAGGATGCCAGCCCTTGTCACTCACATCAAGGGCTCAGTGCACTCACAGGAGTAGAGTAAAACAACTTCAGTCACACTCCATTCTCTTTCACTTTGTCTCACTTCCGCCCAGGGTTCACCGGGGTCAATCCTCGGTTGTAATACCTCTTTTTTTTTCATCCTTGCCACAGATAGCTGCTGAGCTGTGGTGCGCAAAGGTGTGGAGATGTTCTCACATCTCTTTGATAAAGGGTAGCGCAGAACATTTAGCACGGTACAGCTACACACTGCTCCAGATAGCACACCGTTGCCTGAGGAGGAATCAGTCAGAGGGGTTACTTAAAGATCCTTACACCTCGATTGATAGAGAATGATGGGACGTGATGTTTTTCCAAAGTGCTCATCACCCGACGTGCACTGGATTCTATTTGCTAGTTCCATCTATACGGAGAAAAAAAAAGAAAAACCACGAACTCGCACATCTTGCCAGTACTATTCAGCGGTTCAAGAGTGCAGACAATAACAGGTTTTAATCAGATCTACCCAGCTGTCATTAAGAGTAGCCTTTAAGAGAGCTTGAACAGGTTTTTGATGCAAAAAGCACACACCTGTGAAAATTACAAAGCAGGTGCAAACATAAAAAAAAAGTTCAAAGTTCAACCGAATAACCTTTGTCATGTTTGGCAGTTGTCTGAAATTAACTTTGTGGTTTCACAACTGTTTTATTGTTTTAATGTTAACTCTATAATTGTAGATCTAAAATACTTTTCTTAAAAAAGCTGTCATTTAAACTACCATGAAGAGAAACTAATAATAATAATAATTACAATTACTTTATATACTAATTTTTTATTATTTATGTATATTTTCAATATTTTATTTTTGTGGCATTGTACAAACACGGCAATGACAAGTTTTACCTTTATGAGCAACATAAAAAGTGAACCGCCGTGCCATGTCATCTGTAGTTCAACTTCCACAATCATTGAATGTGTTGACTTTTTCACCAATCATTATATAGCAGCAAAGCCAATCAGACAGAAAGTGAAAAGCAGGCAGAAAAGGACAAGAGTGTAATCTAACCAGACCCAAACCACTGTCTTCTCCTTTTACC
This sequence comes from Cirrhinus mrigala, assembly GCA_036247105.1. Lineage (NCBI taxonomy): Eukaryota > Metazoa > Chordata > Actinopteri > Cypriniformes > Cyprinidae > Cirrhinus > Cirrhinus mrigala. The sequence continues at coordinate 13,591,976 of CM070020.1, forward strand.
CACTGTCTTCCAACTGGACCACGGAGGCCATCCGATCCCCAGGCCATAGCAAATTAAGGCAACCACTGGGGTGACCACAGGCCCAAGCATTGTTTTCATGGAAGAGATATGGAGTTCTTCCATAGCAGGATAATGAGGAGACAAGGGGGTTTGTCTCAGGGAGATGGTTTATTTTATTTTAAGTCATGTTTCTTCTCACAATAGGATAGGAATTGGCCAGTCAGCCTTTTTGTTGCTCTTAAAAAAAAACTTATTATTATTAGTATTTTTTGTCTTGTATTCAGTAAAATATGTATTAAAAAAAGAAGAAGAAAATGACTTTATATTTTATGTAAATGTAGCACTTAGTTGACATTCTCACTGAGTGACGCTTAAACAGATTTAAACAGTTTTAGTCAGATTAAAAAAAAAAAAAAATGGGTGAGAAAGGCAACAAGTGGAGCAAAATACAACCCTGACCCAATAGGTAGATGGAGAGGTAAGAATCAGCTCGTACAGGGAAGAAAACAGAAGAAGAATATATGCAGAAATCTTTCCAGACACATTTCCTCTAAGCTCCATTGTAAGATAAGCTGTTCTTTTCTCTGAAACGTGTGCAAAGCTACTGTATTTCTGAAGAGAGAGGGGGAAAATTGCATAAAGAATGAGGGGAAGAGAAAAAAGCATGATAGATGTAGTCGTGTCGGCAATATAAAATATGAAAATCAAAAAGCCTAATCATACATTATGCAAAATACATAAAAAAAGAGTATTGTGTCTCACATTGCTTTTGGGAGGGACAGGAGCAGATATGAAGTCTCATTGCCAACTGCCAGTGACTAAATATAAATATTGCAAAGACAGAATTATGGAAAATCATGTTGCTGCATGTCATTTGATGACCATTTTGAAGGTTGATGAGCTCCTAATAACATTTTCAACGTCTTTCCACACATCTTATTGAATCTTCCGGATGTCCGCTGCAACAGTGCCTCTCAGTGCCTCTCAAGTTGGTCTATAGGGTCAGCCTTACATTACTGATTTAATCTCAAAGGAATGCGATTGTAATGGCATGAGCAATCACATACATTATGGATGCCCTGTAAAGCTGTTCTTCCACTGAGTCTGTCAGTTTAGATGACAAATGTGGCACAATCCATCACGTGCAAGACTTTTCTTCCTCAAAGGTTGTGCTTGGCTGCCATCAAGTGGTCTGTTAGGTCTCTGCCGGTGTCATTTTGCCTCATTAAAACCATAACGTGTGCATCTAAAGATGTGGGTTTGTTTTCGATGAGCTATTTGACACAATTAGTCACTTAGCTATCCCCTCTAACCCTCCTCCTCTGTTTTTTTTTTTTTTTTTTTTTTTTTTTTTCTGTCTCTTCCATCATCCTGCAAAAACAATCATTCGTCTTTCAAGCCTTGGCCCTCAAAGCTAACGTCTCGTTCCTGGGCAACACTCCATCTTTCCCTTGGTAAAACAGCTACATCAGGGTTGGATTCAGGCTACCTCATCAGTTTGTGTTTGTGTATGTGTGTGTGTGTGTGTGTGTGTGTGTGTGTGTGTGTGTGTGTGTGTGTGTGTGTTGTTGCTCACCGTAATGAATCACGCTAAACTCATAACTGTCAGAGTAGTCAGAGAAACTCATAAAATGGTAATCTGATCTCTAGGAATATGGAGAACTGATGAATGTGAGTCACAGGGTGCCGCTTCGAGTGTTATTTTATCTCCTCTACATGCAAATATAGATTTGCTTTGAGAAAAATTCCCGAAATGTATGCTTGGATACCTGTCGACATTATTTTAGTAATGAAATGAAATGTATGACTTAAAGCAAAGGTCTTCTACAAGAGGTCAACGGCGGTACTGCTGGTCTGCCAGTTATAGTTCTCAAACTAATTATTGTCACAAAGAAAATTGTAATATGTGTTAAACAAAAATACAATGTTATGTTTAACTTAAGCTAAATTAAGAAGCTTAATTAAATGTGTAATTGTTCCGCACATTAAAGTGCATTAAGTACAATTAAAATGCACAGGTACACTCCTATCTAAACTTTGGGGTTGGTAAGATTGATTGATTGATTTTTAATAATTGTATTCAGCAAGGATGCATTTTATTTAATTGATCGAAACTGACAGTAATATTTCATATATATATATATATATATAAACAATATAAAAAATATTTTATAAAAATACAAAAAATAGAAATATTTTGTAACATTATGCTGAATTATCAGTGTTAAAAACAGCTGCGCTTCTTAATATCTTTGTGGTAACCATGATATGCGACTCTGGACCACAAAACCAAAATTGAGATCTATACATCATCTGAAATCTGAATAGATAAGCTTTCCATTCATGTATGGTTTGTTAGGGCTGAATATCTGGAATATGAGAGTGCAAAAAAAAATATTGAAAAATATTGAGAAAATGAAGTTCTTAGCAATGCATATTACTAATCAATAATTAAGTTCTGATATATTTATTGTAGGAAATTTACAAAATATATTCATGGAACATGATCTTTACCTAATATCCTAATGATTTTTTGGCATAAAAGAAAAATCGATAATTTTGACCTACACAATGTATTGTTGGCTATTGCTACAAATATACCGGTGTTACTTATGACAGGTTTTGTGGTCCAGGTTCATGGATGGTTTTTACTGTTTTTAACAGAAATGTTTTTTAAACAGCAAATTAGCATATTAGTATGATTTCTTAAGGATCATGTGACACTGAATACTGTAAGTAAAGACCACTGAAAATTTAGCCTTGCAATCACAGGAATAAATTACATTTTAAAATATATTAAAAGAGAAAACTACTTTTTTTTATTGTTTATATTATTTATTTTTTGTTTTTTAATCATTTAAAATTATTAATAATATTATTATTAATAAAATTATTAATTATTAATAATTATTGTAATAATAATTCACAATATTACTGTTTTTACTATATTTTTAGTCAAATAAATGCAGACTTGTTGAGCATAAAAGACTTACTTTAAAAATATTAGTAAAAATCTTACCAACCCCAAACTTTTGAATGATAGTGTATGTCTCTGTACATCAATATTCATTATTGTAATGGCTTTTTGCCATAAGCATCATATAAATCTACGTAAATACATTAATATGGCACTAATAGCATGCTATTTTAAGCCAGGTTTTCATAACATAAAAATGATGAAGTGTCCTCTTTTAAAATTTAATGAATGACTGAAATAATTCATCTTTATAAGCAGATCTGTAAACCACTTTAAAATGAGAGTTGTTTAATCACTATACAATGAGTCCATAATGGAGAGTTTGCATAGTGCATTTACTGTGCATCAACGCAAGAACACCTTCTCCTGGTCATTGCATGTTGAAATGACAATGTGACTCATGGATCAGTTGACTACAGCCTACAGCTGCCCACACTGCCTCTCTTTTAGCTGTCGGGTTGTCTCGTCTCTCCTGTGCCACTTGTCATGAATTGGTCTGGAGAACAGCTGAGCCTTCAGACACTGGGCATATAACAAGAAGCAAAGAAAATTAAGCATTCAAGTGACAGAAACCGGACCACTCAAGCAACAATACCAAAACCAAAGGCAGATGTCACGTTCAGAATACAGCTCTATTTCTGTCAGCGCTGGAAGCTGTTGTTGATGTTCGTTTTTTCATTTTTGGCTCTCAATCAAATCTGAAAACATAATGTGAAAGAGATCTGCAAAGATGGATTAGGGGGTTTTTTGTTTGCTTTGGGTTTTTTTTTTATTTTCTTTGTCTCAATTTTTCCAGCTGGGGACTCTTAAGAGATCTCTCATGAATGCCGAATAGATGGGCGCTCCTTGGAAAAGTGGTGTGCTTGTAAACAGATGCAGCACTTATGAGGCCTGGGCCAGGGAAGCGCAAAACGAGAAGTAACATGTCATTATGCAAAAGACGTCTCCTTAGGCTTTGAGCCTCCCCTCTCCTCCGGCTGCCAGCCGCTTAGTGTCTGCTCTCTTGTGTGTCTCTCTCTTTCCTTCTATCTCTTTCTCTTAGCTCAGTGTCTTAAGTTCAGGGATGTTAGCTTCAGCTGTGTCCTCTTAATGTTGTTGGCTGTGCATTATTTCGAGAAGCGGATGCCTTTCATCTCACCCACTCTAAAATGCCCTTTTGGCTCAGAGGCGAATATAAAACGTATCAAAAACATATCAATTAAATATATATTTTTATACATTCACAACTCAAAGCCCCTTTAATGCCTAAATAAAAATTATCTGTGCAGTGTATGTTAACCTACGCAGATGTAGAAAAATGTAGTCAATACAACACCTAATATGGAAATATTTACTGCCCTCTAGTTGCTGCAGAAGGTATAGTCCTTGAGCAAAGAGCCTGAGTATTATGGACAATATGGATTTTTTAAGTCATAGTTAAAAATTGGCCATAATGATGGATTTGCTGTTCACAAACATGCAAATTTTCTATTCACAAGACGTTAAAATTATAGGTTGAAGTAGAATGGATTATGGATTATTGTCATGTTTTTAATTAGCAGTTTGAACTTTGATTCTGACGGCACCCATTCACTGCAGAGCATCCTTTGGTGATGTAATCTGTTCACATGAAGAAACAAACTCACCTACATCTTGGATGGCCTGAGGCCTATGCAAATTTTCAGCATATTTTCATTTTTGGGTGAACTATTCTCTTTTTTTTGATTAAGACGCCTTTTAAATATAATTGTATGTTTAACTAAGCAGCCTAAGCAAGGGAATTTATTTATAATACAAACAACAGAAAACAGTAATGCTGTTATCCAATTTAATTGGCATGTATTTTAATATACAGTATAAAAAAATAAACCTTATAAAACTGATATGTAAATTTGGCAAATTAAATACTTACTAAAAAGGATCTTTTCTTTTCAGCCTTGATTTGCTAAAACTTTTTTATTTTTATTTTATTTCCTTTTAAATTTTAATGTCCACAAATAAGGCAGAAAACAAATGCTACTTTGGAACAGAGGAAAAAGTTTGAACATATTAAAATGTCTGCTATTGTAACAATTATCTCAAAGAGCCAAGGTGTTTAGGATTATAGAATTACTTGCCAATGACTCCTCTGTGAGGCTGTAGTAAGAACTAAACGGAGCTTGTGCAAACATTGCAATGCATTATTTATTGATGTGTACATTACAGAACACTGCAAGGGCTTTAGTCTTGTGGGAATAGTGTGGCCGAGCAAACAAATACTCATACAATAGCTGCATATGTCTTTTCTCTTTTTCTGTCTCCATTTTTTCTTTGTCCCTCCACAGGGACCAAGCTTATGCCCCTTTGTTGGTGGGGCAATACAAGCCACAAAGACTACAGAATTAGACTTTAAAGGGAGTGCAAATAAAAACAAATAAAGCCAAAGCTCTGGGACAGGGCCTTGTGCATTGTGTATTGGTCAAGACAAAATGTAAACATGCCAAAGCATTGCATATGATTTCTTGATCATAATGATTGATTTATTTTTGACTTTGCATCTTTTTATTCACATCTGAGGTACCTTGAGCAATCAGCAAATAAGTTGTCCAGTCCTACAGAACACTGAATGTATTCCCCATTACAGTTTGCAGCAAGTCAGATTTTACTCCTCAAAGTCACCTGCTGGCAAAAAAACAGGGTTCCTTCTTCAACCGGCTGGCATGTGAGCTGTCTCAACCGCTGTAGATCTGCGAGTATAACGCTTTCTCTATCACTCTCACTGCAAGGAAATACACTGTTTTATTGTTATGAATGTATTCTTATGACTCTTATGTTCTTTTGTATTATTGACGTTTTAGTTTTTTCCACAATTAAAGCAGTCAAATGAACGTGATCACAACTGGTTGTTTACTGACGCTTCGCTTAAACTCGGAGCTGCCATTGGAAGCGACAATAAGCTGCCAGTTGAACTCGCGGCCAGATAATGTATTGACAGTCACAAGGTCAGGCCAGTTGAGGATCGTGCAGCCTGTCTGTGTGTGAGACAATCTCGTGGAGAAATCAGCACAAATGAACAACTGCACACAGAAGATTTGCAACATATAGCCTAGTTAAGCAACATGACAAAACCAACAGAGTGTAGTTTTCCCTAAAAACCACGATTGTAAATTTGATATTAATTTTATACAAGAGTTTAAACGATTAGTTAATATACATTTTAGTACAATATTGTCAGTGTTGGCTATTTTTGCTCAATTTGGTTAACGAACATAGTTCAAAACAAACATCACAGCAGAACAGCCATGCATCTCTGTGCAACACACAGCGGTGTTTCGTTACTGAATGATTCGGCGTTTGTGAATGAATCATTTGCGTCAATGATTCAGTGGTCCATTCATAAAGACAGGCCTTGTCCCAATGTGCATACTATCCACCCTATCTGCCCTAAATAGTCTTGGAAATTACTACTATCACATAGAATTTAGGATGGATAGTATGCACACTGGGACAGGCAGGCACTTACTTCATTCTTGAATGAATCAGCCGTCTGAACGAATCGTTTGAACTGAAGGCATGACTCAATGATGCATTCACTTACTGCCACCTATTGGCGGTTTACTTTCATATTTAAAAGTAGCTTTTCTTTGCATTTTTTTTTCCCAACATTTCATATTTTTATATATATATGAAAACTGACTGAGCTCATAACATTATTTATCCTGTTGCAGTTTTGCAATGTAGAAATGCTTTCATGCTATTTTAGCTTCATTAAACGTGTAAATACATCTAAATGCCACTTCAGCTGCTTCTGTTTCTTCTGCAGTGGAAAGATCAGTTTGGTTAATACTGATTTAATTTGATTGGTAACAGCCCTATAGTGTCTTATTAAATTAAGTGAAATTATTAATAAAATATAAAAATTTGAAATGAAAGATTTAACTACAGTTAGGGAAAATGGCCTACAAAAAAAAAAAAAAAAAAAAAAAAGACCTGGAAATCGATTTAAATAATAATAAATAATATATATATAAACAGAGAACTAAATTATGCAATATACAGAAGCAGAAATATAGGAAAAACATAACTGTTTAAAATAATGTGCAGATAAGTTTTTTACAAGTGTACAGTTTATGTAGTTTACAAATGTACAATTTTCAGTTTCTATGTGTCAGTTATGATGTACAATGTATAGTTACCAATGTTTTAATTGTTTAGGCTGTATAGACTGATATAATAACTCCTTTAAAGTGACATAAAATAGACTAGATTAAATTTGTGGTCTTTCCCTCTCATAGGTCTGAAACATGAGGATTAATAATGACAATTTTATATTTAGGTGTATTATCAGTTTGTTGCAACTGGGATAGTTATTTTACACAGGGAATGTCATTGAAAGTGAAAGTTACTGTGAGATACCTAACCTCCTATTCATCTCATGGCAAAATGGTCTTCTCTGTTTACAGGCTTCACATTCTGAGATGGACCATTCAGAGACACACACAGCTTTTCACACTATCTGTTATTAAAAAAAACTGACTCTTGGCAAAAGACTAATATATGAGCATGTTTATTTTACTTTTGACTTGTCAGTGACTGTTGATGCAATTTTCTAGCTCTACTGATGAAGCATTTAGACAGTTTAAAGAACGTTCTTTAGTAGAGTAAAGCAAATGATGCCTATAATAATTACATTTTCTTTCACAGTGACACCTCAGCCAGAATCTCATGATGTATTCACTTTGGCACACAGTTTGAACCTTTGTTCAGTTCATTCATCCATCCAAATAAAGCTTATGTATTTGTATCCTATATACAGCTGTAAGTGTATGCTGTGATGAATCATAATAGTTATGAATCAATTTAAATCAGTGAAGTCTTTTGAATGAGCAATAAACACCGTCAGGCTTATATAGCTAAATTCTTCTGCTTTTTTTCCCCCGTTTCTATCAGATATCTTATACTGTAACCTGACTGACTTAAAACCTTCATAGACTTACAAATGTATTGAAAATCAAAGCGTGGGAGGTCTTCAGGTCAAAACTTAAGATGTTTCGGTGTCTGAGAGGTGAAGTATCAACACAATCCAATGCCTTATGAGTAGCTTATGAGGAACAGAGGCAGGAGAGTTTTCCAGTGCAGTGAAGATACAGAACAGACTGAACAAAACCAGCCAGTGCGTAACAAATCAAAGCAGACAGCCGCAGTGGCAGACTGTTTTGCTTCATCACATTACAAAAAATTCCTGAGATAGTAAATGGGACATATATGAAAATCGTGTTCACAGTAGTTATTATTCCTCTTCTCTTTCTCTCACTCTCTCTCCTGGTCCTGACTACTTCAGAGCTCTGAGAACAGCCACAAGACAAAACTACTGAATGGAGAGGTAAAGGACAAAAAGAACCATCCATGTGTAACAATATTTAGTGCCATTAAAATGAACATGCAAAACAAACAGGATCCAAGAGTGATTATCCAGACCACAGAGGAGCAGATCACTCTATATCTGAGAGGTTTGTACTTCAGAAAGGTTACAGGATGAACAGGTAACACTCAACACAGATCAGACACAGAAACAAAGGACAACCAGCCCTTGTGGAAAATGATACTATCCTGAGATTTGAAAACCAAATTGTCATTGCATTAAAGAAACAAAACACACAGATACCAATCTCAGAAAAGAGAGATTGATGATGAAGAACTCTGATGCAAGTCCATTTCCTGTTCTTGTGATGATGAGCCAGATCACATAGGGATGTGTTGGAATACCAAACAGAGAAGTAAAGCTGCAGATAAACAATTGTAGACTGCCCAATGGATTGAGTTGTGGAGTTTGCAGATGCTATTAGTGTAGTGAAGGTCACTGTACAGTTATTCATCTCCTTGTCTTGTAAGACTTCTGACAATGTCATCTATAGGAAGAGATAAGAGTTATACTAGATTAAAAAAGGTAAAACTTTATAATAAGCATACACTAATAACATACTTACAAATCATTTGCAAACTATTATATTGTAATTCACACTTTATAAACTGTAGTTAATAGACACTATACAAATATTGAGTTTGTACAATATAAAAACAATTACACCAGTGGAGAGTCCCTGTAAACCAAATGCGCCAGTGTGTGTGACCTTAATGTATTTGTAAACATTTTAAGGAACACTGAATATGAATGCAATCAATGTTTAATAAAGTTTGGTTTAATGCACTTAATTAATGACATTTTCCCATTTTCTGTGACTGAATCTAAAGTGAGAACTATTACTCATTCCCCAACTATTCACTCATAGCAATGCCTTTACTACAAGCTAATTAAATCATAATAATTGTGTTAATTACAGTTAATTACAATGAATGAAGAAGTGACTATTTGCATGGAGTATATTAATGTATTATCTAGTTTATAAACTATACATTGACTATAAACTAATAGTTTGATGATTTGTAAGTACTTTATTAGTGTATACTTATCATAAAATGCTACACAAAAAAAAAAAAAAAAAATTTGTGCATATAGTCATAAAGAATAAAAAAATGGGCAGCCGTGGCCTAATGGTTGGGGACTTGGATAATGGTTTCGGTTTGTAACCACAATCTATTAGTTGTTGTGCCAACAAATAAAACAGTGCAAAAATGGTTATGCAAAGGTTATTTTAAGGTGGTGGACTTATCTAAATAAAATGTGAATGTGAAAGTTATTAACTAAAATTAATAAACAAAGTTACATAACTTAAAAGGAACAGAGGCAGGAGAGTTTTCCAAATTGGTGCAGATAAGGAACAGGCACCAAATGCACCAAAGTGCATGTGCAAGTGCATATTTTGTTTTATTACAATGTTAAAGAATCCTGAGATGGTAAATGAGACATATGATAACAGTTATCATATGTCTCATTTACCATCTCATGATTCTTCCGTAGTCATTAGTATGAAGTTCACAGTAGTCATTAGTATGAGATGAAATGCTTTTCTCTTCATTTGGTTTTCTTCATCTTTCTCTCTCCTGGTCCTGACTGTTTCAGAGCTCTAAGAACAACCAAAAGGAGAAACAACTGGATGCAGAAGATGATGAAGAACTGCAATGAGAAGAATCGTGTATGTGCTGTATTCTATTTTCCACATTTTATCTTGCAGGTTAATTTGCAAAATAAAGAAAGAAAGAAATGTTGCTGTTTGCACTGTCACTGCAGGTACTCTGACCTCTGGAGTACAGCATTACTTATTTGGTCATCTGCATTCAGATGAAAATGACACCACAATCCTCTCTGATTCAAGTGAGTTTTAAGATTTGATTTAATGGTGAGAGATTCTTCTCTGTTTCCTGTTTTACTGTACTCTCCGTAGGTCTAATAACTTGTTTCTTTGACATCTCCATTTTACAATGTCAAGCCTCATCACAAAGACAGTGTGCATCAAAATGGATGTCATTCACCAATAAAAGAGATGCCAGAAGTACCTGTTTGCGAGCCACTTTTTGTTTAGTATGGAGCATCCAAAAGCCATCACTCAGTTTTTTTCATTCAGTAGTATTTAGCTCTTCCCAGTGCTTAAATTGCCATGAGTCCTTTGTTTTAAATTTTTAAATGCTTGTCTGAACGTAAAATTATTTAACGCTTATAAATTAAAAAAAACAATGATACTAGTTAGTCTTTTAGCTTCCTTTTTAGAAACGTGGACTTACCAGGTTTACCATCTTTCATGGGTCACAGAATTGGGGAAGGTTGCAGCATACAAAAAGAAGTGTCAGACTACTTGGTTTATAGGTTTGTAGAAGAAAGTGCAGAAAATACTTGACATTTATTAAAGGTAAAGGACAGTGAACTCATGGTGAGATGCAACATAAGAGTGTCATTAATATATTTGGTGACAAACTTTTCACATTCTAATTTTACTTATTTACTGCATGTTAACTTTAAATGTATTTATTTGTGCAAATTAACATTCAATTAACATCCAGTTTTTTGTGGATTGTAGCAGTCAACATCCATTTATGACTGTGGTTGTTCTTGAAAAGTGAATAAATAAAGAAACAAGGATGTGTTTATTCTTGCAACTGTTGCATTATGAATTGTGCTTGTCATTGTAAACGCTAATAAAAGTGTCCTAAATTATCACACAACACTTTGATGTGTTACACTTATGGTTATTTTAATTCTTCTAGTTATTAAGTGTCTATATGAGCTATTTAAATTACAAAATTTAATTCAAATAAAACAAAAATTAAAACCATAAAATGATCCCATGATGGGAACCTCTAAAGGGTTCTATTTAGAACATTTTTTCCCAGCTACAAAGTACCCTAAAGGGGTTTTAGGGGTTCCAAATATGTAGTGCTTGATAGAACCCTTTAAGGTTCTATATAGAACCATTTCTTCTAAGATTGTAGTATGCGGCGAGATGAACAGAGAAAAAACAGGAGACAAGAATAACTGTCCAGGCCACAGCAGAGCAGATCACTTTATATCTGAGAGGTTTGTACTTCAGAAACGTTACAGGATGAACCACTGCAAGATAACACTCAACACACATCAGACACTGAAACAGAGGACGACTAGTGACGGCTAGGCCTATTAAAAAACATTAACTTTGTCAGACTTGAAAACCAAAAAGACAGCATAAAAGTTAAACTCTCCACACAGACAGACAGATTGAGTTTGAAGAACACAGATGCAACTCCACTTTCTGTTCCTGTGACAATGAGCCATAAAACATAAGAGTGTATTGGAGGATCAGCTAAGAAACTAAAAGCACACGCATACATTTCTAGAATGCCCACTAGCACAAAGGAATGAGTTGTAGATGCTTCAAGTGTGGTGACGTTCACTGTAGAGTTGTTCATTTCCTCCTTATGTTCTCAAAATTTCACAAAATTAATAATTAGCTGCATCAGTGATCTACTGGAAGAGAGAAGAGTACATGTTTTAAGCAAAAAACAGAAACAAATTAATATCTAACTAATTTCCATTAGGCTACATCCCAGTTTCCAGTTGCACACACCTCATATTTTAAATCCTTATTATTAGATTTTACTGTCATGTCCAGGAAATTTTACTTGACAAAATTACAGTTGAGGTCAAAAGTTTACATACACCTTGCAGGATCTGCAAAATGTTACTTATTTTACCAAAATAAGAGGAATTATACAAAGTGCATGTTATTCTTTTACCTGAATGTTTAGTTGTTGCCTGAATGATTTTATTTAGTACTGACCTGAATGAGATATTTCACATAAAAGAAGTTTACTTATAGTCTACAAGAGAAAATAATGGTTCAATTTATGAAAGTGACCCCGTTTAAAAGTTTTTTTTCATTCTAATACTGTGTTACCTGAATGATCTACAGCTATTTTTGTTTTGTTTTGTTTAGGGTTAGTGATAGTTGTTCATGAGTTCCCTGTTTGTCCTGAACAGTTAAACTGGCCACTGTTCTCCAGAAAAATCCTTCAGGTCACACAAATTCTTTAGTTTTTTAGCATTTTTGTGTATTTGAACCCTTTCCAACAATGACTGTATGATTTTGACATCCATCTTTTCACACTAAGGACAACTGAGGGTCTCATATTCAACTATTACAGAAGGTTTAAACGCTCACTGATGCTTCATAAGGAAACCCCAATGCATTAAGAGCCAAGGGGTAAAGATTTTTTGAATTTGAAGATCAGGGTAAATTTAACTTATTTTTCTTCTGGTAAACATGTAAGTATCTTCTGAAGGGCAGCACTAAATGGAGAAAAAAAAAACAACATTACTAAAACAGTGAGCAAAAATGCATTATTATACTGTTTAGTTAGAACAGAAACAGATCCAAAGATTACATTTGGGATGTTTACGATAGCTGTGTTCACAGTTATTAGTGCCTAGCGCAAGCTGACATAGTCTCATTATTCTGACACTTGAAAACCAACCTGACAGAACAATGATCAAACTATTCAGACAGACAAATTTCATAAACATAGAGATTGAGGTTGAATCTGATGCAACTCTACTTCCTGTTCCTTTGATGATGTGCCATAAAATATAGGAGTTTATAGGACGACCAACCCGGAAACTAAAGCTTCCCAAAATAACTGTCAGTGTATTATATAGTTCAGAGGAATAATTTGTTGTTGTGTGTGTGTGTGTGTGTGTGTGTGTGTGTGTGTGTGTGTGTGTGTGTGTGTGTGTGTGTGAAACATTACATTCTAGGATGCCAATTTCATTAAATACAGATATTGTGAGGTTGGGAGATGCTTCATGTATGATGAAGTTCACTGCAGAGTTATTCATGTCTTCCTCATCTCTTTTCTTGTTCCAAAAAAACACTCAACCCCAAAAGTGAACAAATAAATATTACAGTCTAAAGAGAGAAGTGAAAATACCAAGGTTAAGGTTAGTGGTCACAACCAGTTGTAAAGATAAAATCTGAGGGTAAAATTAATGCAAACTTTAATTCTATTAATTAAAACAATATATTGGTTTAAGTAAATTACCTCAAGTAAATCACCTTCAATGACAAAAACAGAACTCAGACCTTTTATTTTAATACAATAACCAATCCAACCTTTCCACTATACCTCCTATAGTATGACTGATAACAACTATGGGATTATCACATAGCATAACAGAATTGAAAAGAAGAGTTTGTCACCTGAAGAGTGAATGCTCCGTCTCAATGCTTGGACTGTAAAGCTGTCATAAGTACTATATATATATATATATATATAAGGAACAAAATATACAATGTTAAAAAAAAAATACACTATTACAGTAAATAAAGGAAAATTAAAATTATTAAATCATTATACATTTTAATCCACAAACTTAATCTACATTTGAGGAGTTCATTTGCAAAACAGATTTCTAAAATCATGTTTTGTTTTGGGTTTTTTTGTGTTTTTTCTTATTTTTCTTCCTGCATTCCAAGTAATATCAATCGAACTGCAGTGGGGTTGTTTTGATTCAATAATATTCACTCAAAAAAATACAGCTAACTAACACAAAGCAAAAAACATGATAACGCAAACACATGATTTACGAAAATTAATAACGTTATCTGTTTTTGTAAATGAACTCTTCATTTATATTTAGCCTAAATGTACTATAAGATTGGAAATGTACGTTAATGACCCTGAAATACATTTTGAAATGTATTTTGCTATATGAGGGATGAAATGAAATCTATTTTCAGTTTGAGAAATATATGCCTCACTGTTTATAACATATTTAGCAAATATTTAAATGATATTTTGGCCAGAAAAAAAAAAAAAAGAGATGTAGCTGCATATATTTCATATAATACAGATATATATTCAGATGTGTATCTTGTGATATCTAGCGTTGGACATTGTTCGTAGACAAATTCAATAAAATACTGAGAGTGAGAAGTGTGCTTTAAGAAAGTTTATTTTCTGACTGTTCAATGTAAAACATTGCCAGGATTTTAACATGAACACTTTCACTTTCACTTTTCTGCTTATTTGCAAATTTATTCTTATTATTTTTGTAGTCAACAATCTCAGGAGAAGCTGTCTTTGACACCATCCGTCACACACCGAGCGAAGCCTCATTATCGATTCACACTATCAGTGCAAGAATTTAAAGCAGCGTCTCACTATGGTAAGAGTGCTTCAGGTGAAAGTGAGTGTGCCACACCACCTGACGCCGTGGCTCATTCCCATAGATATGGTGTGATGGGACAGCACTCACCACCCAACACTATCCACCGCCATCCAAGACAGCCATCCTGTGAGAAGTTGACTACAGAGGCCAATCCAGAGGTGAAGCTTCATGAAGCACTGTGATAAGTGAAGCTGTGACACTAGCATTTTGTATTGCTATGTTTTTATTTTCTATATTCATATATATTCTATTGTTGTTGTTTTTTTTTGTGTTAATTTATATTGAATTTATTGTATATTATCATTATAGCTATTTTCATGTTATTAATATATAATTATTATTATTATTCTTAGCTACTCTACATTATATTATTGGTATTATTTTATGGACCATCTTAACTAATTTTATTAATTATTTAAAATTCATTAACTGTATTATTAGAATTACTTTAAATTCATATCTGAATTATTTTTCAGTTTTATTATTGTTGCTGTCTTATTCTATTATTGTTATTATTTTCTACTCTATCCCCCAGTTTCACAGACAAGACAAAAATGCATGTCTAGGCTGTTTTAACTGAAAGAACCTTGCACAGGCATATCTTAAAACATGTCAGTGCAATTGTTTTGTATCAAGGTGCCCACCAGTAATTTTTGTAGTCAACAATCTTGCGAGAAGCCGTCTTTGACACCATCCGTCACCCACCAAGCGATGCCTCACTATCGATTCGCACTATCAGCGCAAGAATTTAAAGCAGCGTCTCGCTATGGTAAGAGTGCTTCAGGTAAAAGATGGGTCAATGAGCATGTCACACCACCTGACGCCATGGGTCATTCCCACAGATATGGTGTGATGGGACAGCACTCACCACCCAACACTCTCCACCGCCATCCAAGACAGCTATCCTGCAAGAAGTTGACTACAGAGGCCAATCCATCACCCACTGAGGTGCTTCATTAAGCTCTGTGATAAGAAAATCTGTGATGCAAAGACTAACAAGTCTTTAAGTTATTGGCCAGTAGGCAGTTTATTATTTGTCATTACTAGCACTTATTTTTATTTTCTATATTCATACATATTCTATTGTGGATTTTTTATTATTATTTTGTGTTCATTTATATTGTGTTTACTGTATAATATTATAGTAAAGTTATTTTTTATGTTATTATCATATATTCTATTATTTGTTATTTTATATTATATTATTATTAATATTATTATTTAATGAATCAACTTAACTACTTATTTTGTGTATGTTATTTTATTATACATTTAATATTAATCAGTTGTATTATTGATATTATTTTAAACTCATATCTTAATTATTTTTCTGTTTTGTTATTGTTGCTGTGATATTTTACAATGATTCTGTCAGGGTTCTCCCCTGTCTTCTCGTTTGTGATACTGATAATTCCTCGTCTAGTTGTTCACTAAATACTGTCTTTTGTCTGTATTTAGTCCAGTCCTGTCTTGTCCTGCAGGCCGAGCTCCTGGTTTGCTTCCTCATCTGCAACGCAGCCAGTCCTGTGCAGTGCCTGTGTGAGGATGTGTGTGGAGCGGTTATATCCTGTGTTCTTTTGGGGGCCCATTGCTAACATCTAGCCTCCAGCTGCGCTGCCCTCTCTAGCCCTTAGCCATCCTGGGTTGGATCCAGCGGCCATTCTTGCTCTGCCTGTTGCCCCTGTCTCTCGTCATCGCCTATTGTTTGGACCGTGCACTGCTCCCCTCCTCACCTTCTCTTTTGTCCTGTCAATTATTCTGTTAATAAACTGTCGCAACTCATTCTGCTTTTGAGTCCTCCTTCAGATGTCTTGACAGAATGAACTGGCCAACACTTGACTCAGCAGAATGAGCATCAGAATCCAGCCACCCACCAATGCTCAGGAGAGACTGGCCCGCCAGCAGGGGCTAGCTGCTCTTCGCCAACAGGGCTGGGAGATTGGAGCTTTTACCCAGTTTTTCTGGACGATGTCAAGAGGGCTTGATTATGATGACACCACCCTCAAGGAGATATTCAATTCCTGCTTGGATGACCCTGTGCCGAAGTGGGAGATGGAGAATCTCAAGATTTTGAATTTCTGGGACTTCTCTAAGTATATCGGTCATCGCATCCAGTGGGGTATGCCTCCTCTACCACCCAAGTCAACATGCAGCGACCACTCTGCCACACTTCCCTTGTCAATTCAAGAGCAAGATCACCTTCTGACTCCTACTCAGAAGCGAAGGGCAAGAAGGAGGAGGGCTCTACTGTCTGCTGCATCCATTGATGACTTTGACACTTATTCTGTGACCCTAGACTCTACTGAGATTGCTCCCATTTCTCCTGAGCCTATCAAGTCATCTTCCGTTAAGCCTCCCCCGATCAAGTATGCTCTAGTCCCTTCTGAGTCTGTTGAATTAACCTGTTTCCCTTGTGTTTGCCATGAATAATCCTAAGTCTGAGCCAGACAAGTCAAGTGTTATTCCTCAGTCAAGTAAGCTTGTTCCAGCCCAGTTGAAGTCTGTAGCAATCACTGCTGAGGCGACAGATCACTGTAAGTCCCCCTGAGTTGGCTGAGTTAGCTGCAGATACTACCGAGGGGGACAAGCTCACAACATCAACCTGTCGAAAGCGGAGGAAGAGGAAGGCCCGTGCAGAGCAGGCTCAGGTTACAAGTCTAGCGGTTCAGGAAGGTCCTGATCTGAGTGCTCCAAACCCTGAGATCCTGGACGACCCAATTCTGGTTCCTGGTCCAGTGACATTTTCAGAACCACTTACTAGTCAAGTGATGCCCTCTGGGACTGTTTCCTACTTGTCAAGATCGGCCGGATCAATTCCTATCTCTGCTGAGACAACCAGGGTCACTGCCTGCCCGCCTGTGTTGGCCGAGTTGGCTACAGATACTACAAAGGTGGTAAAGCATGCAGCTTCAATCTGTCAGAAGCAGAGGAGGATGGCCCATACTGTACAGGCTAATACCCTTCCTGTTTTGTCCACTGAAGCCATGTTTATGAATTCGGTCTCGTCCAAAGGTTGTGTTCCTGCCAGTCATGTCACATCCACAGAGTCTTTTTCTGAGCAGGCTGTCAGTCCTGTCAGGGCCACGGAGGCCGATGTAGAGGTTTTCATCTTGCCTGACCCGGTCACTGAGGCCAGTTCCAAGCAGCCTGTTCTTCCAGTAACTTCCAAGGATGCCATTCTCACCTGTCAAGTCAAAGAATGTTCCTGCAAATCAAGAAAAGTCAACAGAGGTTACTGATAATCAAGTAATGTCCACAGAAGGCCTTCCTGAACAGCCCACTCACACTGCGTTAACCAAGAAGGTCAGTCAAGCATCTCCCATACAGCCCGTTATGGTAAAAGAGGCCATGTCGGAGACTCCTGCGGTTGCTGTTGTGTCCCCAGAAGCTGCTCCTGAGCGGCCTGCTCTTAGTGTCTTGGCCATGGAGGCCATTCCAGAGGCTCTAACCCAGGCTGTTAAGGCCACAGAGGCCATCACCGAGCACCCCGCTCTCCCAGCCATAGACATGGAGACCATTCCCAAGCAGCCAGTTGTCTTGGCCACTGAGGCCTTTTCCGAGACTCTTGCCAGTCGACTCTGGTCCACTAGAGAGATTCTTGCTGCCCTTTCCGTGGCCACCAAGTGTGAGATACCTGAGACAGAGCCTCCAGAGTTCACTCCGGTCCAGGAGCCTCCAGAGTTCGCTCCGGAGAGTGCAGTCCCCAAGCCTGCTCCAGAGAAAGCTGTTCACGAGCCCACTATAGAGAGAACTGTTCAAGAGCCTGCTCCTGCTCCAGAGAGAACAGTCACCGAGTCCGCTCCAGAGAAGGTTGTTCCAGAGCCCACTGTAGAGAGAACTGTTCATGAGCCCGCTATAGAGGAGACTGTTCCCGAGCCCGCTCATGAGAGAGCAGTCACAGTGTCGGCTCCAGCCCCTGAGCCCGCTTCTGCGTTGGCTCAGGCTCCAGTGCCCGGCCTAATGTTGGCTTCGGCCCCAGAAGAACTTTCTAAGTCTGTCAAAACTTGATCCAGCTACCCTTAAGGACACCCCAGAATCCGTCTGCCAACCTGTTCCCAAGACTTTTCTTGTCAGTTCCTCAGATTCTGCCACTGTCACTAAGCCCAGTTGGAGGTCCAGACCAGTGAGACCAGTCCCTGCTCCTATGGGAACACCCAGTCAAGTTCCCTTCCCTCCATTCCCACCCTCTGTGTCTCCTAATTTTGGTCTCCCTAGACCAGCACCTCCCTGGTCAGCCATGAACTGTCTGCCTGGTTTGGTTCCCACCCACCTCTCCCCTCCCTCTGTGCCGCCTAGCCAGTTTTGTACTTCTATGTCCGCTACCCACCCACCCCAGTTTGTACCACCTGTGATGTTGCCCGGTTTGGACGCCTGGAGGCGTCCTTTGGAGAGGGGGTACTGTGAGGGTTCTCCCCTGACAGTCTTGTCTGTGTTGTCTTTGTTTCATGTTTCTATGTGTGTGTTGTCTGAGCACATGGCTCTGTCTTTGTTGTTGTTTGCCATGTGCTCCCCTTGTCCTGCCTCCTTGTTACCCTTTGCCACGCCCCCTTGTTTAGCTCTTGTTTGTCTGAGTGTTCTCACCTGTTCCTCATGTTCTCTGCACCTTTATATTGTTCTCCCTTTCCCTCTTGTTTTGCCAGTTCATTCTTCTACTTTGCTGTGCTAGAGTCTACGTTTGCTAGCTTGTCTTCTCGTTCGTGATACTGATAATTCCTCCTCGTCTAGTTGTTCACTAAATACTGTCTTTAGTCCAGTCCTGTCTTGTCCTGCAGGCCGAGCTCCTGGTTTGCTTCCTCATCTGCAACGCAGCCAGTCCTGTGCAGTGCCTGTGTGAGGACGTGTGTGGAGCGGTTATATCCTGTGTTCTGTTGGGGGCCCATTGCTAACATCTAGCCTCCAGCTGCGCTGCCCTCTCTAGCCCTTAGCCATCCTGGGTTGGATCCAGCAGCCACTCTTGCTCTGCCTGTTGCCCGTCTCTCGTCATCGCCTATTGTTTGGACCGTGCACTGCTCCCCTCCTCACCTTTTCTTTTGTCCTGTCAATTATTCTGTTAATAAACTGTCACAACTCATTCTGCTTTTGAGTCCTCCTTCAGATGTCTTGACAGATTCATTTTTATCATAAATAATATATTATTATTTGCTACGAGAAGGATGTGTAGGCTGTTTTAACTGAAAGAAACTTGCTGGCATATCTTAAAATAAGTCAGTGCCATTGTTTTTGTATCAAGATGCCCACAAGTAAAGTTTTTTTTTTTTTTTTTTCTAAAGCACATTTATTAAAGATACTTAAATGTCCTAATTAAGGTATGACCTAATCCTGGCTTAACCTGAAGGCCTAAACTGCTGCTACCACTACTGTTGTTGTTGTTTCCAGTTTCTCACACACCACACGACAGGAGCAGTTGGCTTTCTTCCATGTCTGCGAATACGAAGCCGTGAGTTTCTGGGCTCTTGTAGGCACTCATACTTGGTCGCCGTTTCAAACTGTATCACGGCACATCGATTTCTGTAACGTTAGTCATGGTAGCGGCTGCATTGCTTAATCGCTCGTTTGCAGCGTTGAGTCTGACGTCTTCTTTTATTCATAATCTTACATTCAGAAAAGCAAGCACGTGCGAAAAGTTTGGCGTTTAGCTGCGTTCCTAAGTTCAAGTTTGGTGAACTCTGACCTACGCATCACGTGAAACAGCGTGACCAATAGCAGATCGATGCGTCACAGCGTGACCTCGTAGCTGAATTAAAAGAACAAATTTAAAACTGCAGGAAGGATAAATAGATGGTCCGTTTTGACATTTTATATTTTTGTTATGTGTTGAATTTAAGCCTTTTAAAAAGACGCTGCATAGCAAGAGATCATATAACGACCACAGCATAAGCAGGCGAGCAGCGAACAGAGATCTGTGCTGTAAAATACATTAAAATGAGAGCGAAGCATAAGGAGTGTCGAAAACAGTGCCATCTTGTGGCAGATAAAATGTACAGCAGTCATACAATTGCTAACAGATTTGAACACTTTATTCATAATAAACCTTCATAAAATGTCGACAAATTTAAAGACTAGACCCATAAGAATATATTAATGATCATGAAATAATATATTTCCTTGTATCAATAGTGGTACAGAAGGCGTTAACCTCGGCGCACTCTCGCGGCGGTCTGACTGAGCTGCCAGTTATAAACCTCCATAAAATGTCGACAAATTAAAAGACTAGACACAAAAGAATATAATATATTTCCTTGTAGAGAGAGTGGTAGAGAACGCGTTAAACTTGGAGCGCTATCGTGGATGCCTGACTGAAGCGGTCAGCAGATGCGGCAATAACCAACCAGTCGGGATCACGGCCATTTAAACACGTTAATCGCGCTAAAATTCTCTAAAACATTAACCATGTAAACGTCCCTGAGTGAATCTATATGCTTTTGAACGAATCGTTTTGACTCACCGAAGGCAGTGGATAAATGTGGAATAGCATAGTCTGCTATCATAGTCTACTATCATAGTAATATTGTTTCTACCATTTAAAGATATGTCAGAAGAATTAAAAGTTGTATGATAATATGCTTTTCCGAATTTAGCAAGTGACAATATGTTTCTGAATCAAGTAATGGTTTTGAATGACTGGATTAAGTGAATGATTTAATCGCCACCTGCTGGCGTGGCAATGTAACCTGCAGAAAGTTTCACTGAAATAATCCCACAACTGGATAGAATAAAAAATAAATACTAATAATAATAATAAAAAAAAATCATAAAATTCAAATAAGATTAAACTAAAAATAATAATAAAGAAAAAAGACTGAAATAAAACATTTAATAAATAAATAATACATCTGAAAAGTACAGTATTACAGTAAGTAGAAAAAAGTAACAATATAAATTATATTTTTCAACTAATATTTTAAACACTTATACATTTTTCAAAGTATGAATTGGGTCTTATGCCTCGGGACATAGTCTTTTGGATGAGGATGATACTTGGGGTCTGTGACATCTAAAATATTGAAAAGCTTTGTCCTAGATCAATCGATGTAATATGTGACCCTGGAGCACAAAAAACAGTCATAAGTAGCACCAGTATGTTTGTATCAATAGCCAAAAATACACTGTACGGGTCAAAATGATCGATTTTTCTTTTATTCCAAAAATCATTAGGATATTAAGTTAAGATCATGTTCCATGAGGATATTTTGTACATTTCCTACAGAAAATATATCAAAACTTAATTTTTGATTAGTAATATGCATTGCTAATTTCATTTGGACAACTTCAAATGTGATTTCCTCAATAGTTCGGATTATTAAATAGTTGTATCTTGGCCAAATATTGTCCTATCCCAACAAACCATGCATCAACGGAAAGCATATTTATTCAGCTTTTAGATTATGTATAAATATGTATAATAAATAGTTTTTTTTTTTTTTTTAATGACCATCGTGATTGTTTTTTTTTTAATTCATATTCATACTGCAGATTTTAGGGGATCGTAATTGTCGAAAGGATTGAAATGATTTGATTGGAGGATTAGCTAACGGTGTCAGACAGTCACTTGAATTCAATCATTTATGTGCACAATATAATAATTTTTTCACCTTAGTGTGAATGTGACTGGTAATACAAACATGCTATATAAATTAAATCATAATCTAGTAAGATGACTGACATCCCATGTGTTAGAGAAATTGTATGTATCAAATATTTATATTAGACTCTTCAACTTTCTGGTATCTACATATTTTGTGGTCCAGGGTCACATATTATTTTATTTTTAGGTTGATTGAATTGCTTTATTCTATGCTGTTTCATATCTATGATATTTCTGAATAGTATGCAATGACAATGGCTCTGTCATTTTTAAGAAACCAGTAGTCTCATGTTTTTGTGATGCTCTTCCCGAAGTCTGATGGCATTCATATTAAAGGACAAGCCTCCCGTCACAGAGCAGAAAGCACTGGGATTGAATCTCATCTTGTGCTTTATTTTGTTTGTCTCAGAGGATTCTGAATAATGTGTCTCAACCTGTCCGCCTTACTGTGTCACCAGGCCAAAATCCCACAGCTGCCACTCCTCATCGTCTCCTCTCGTTCTCATCAAATGGAACTCGTCTCAGCATCCGGACCCAGACATCACTGGCTTTCATTTATAATTGGTTTTAAGCAGTTGGTCAAATGAAGTGAGAGGTTACATTTCAACAGGCTGACTGGATGTCTTGTGAGATGGGGGAAAGGGTCTTGTCTGAGCATGCAGATTGATGCTACGTTTACATGACGTTCATTGGCAGAAGTGGTAATGGTGTAATCAATTATCGCTGACTGGAGCTGTGGATTGAAGTCTTCACACAGGCACGAAATGTGTTCCTATCTCTCAAGATGATTATTCGAGCAGCGTTCCAATCACGTTTCTCAATCTGTAAATAAATTTGGTGTGAGACTTGATTTGGTCCCAGACAGGAGCATCTCATTTACTTTAATTTCATTCTCTAAAACCTTAAAAAAAGGTTGTCTAACCTGTGGAGGCAAGTAGGTTATGATATGTAGTACTTTAAAAAAGTTCCTAGCTATTTATTATTATTATTTGCATTTAGAAACTCAACTACCATTATTACTGAACCAAATTTTGCTTTTTCAATAAAATGTATGGATGTAGTTATACTTTTCTCTGACAAATCTACATTTAAGAATAGTACATTCTTTATGTAAATGTATTCATTCCACTACAAAAAAAAAAAAAAAAAAAAAAATATGGGAAAAGAAGAACAAAGAACTAACTATCCCTGAGGATAATAGATGAAAATCTGGCAAAATCCTGTTCATTCTTTGATAGCATTAATCTTAAAAGGTGTTACTACATTTTTTAATATAAAGCAGGAATCGTCTGTTATTATTGATGTTACGAGGTGACCTCTCCTCAGGCTGTGTTCAGTTTTCTGTCTCTCTCCACATTTGTAGCAGGCCGTTTTATCAGAGTCCCAGCTCTGCGCTTCATGTCTGAGATAAGTTCCTCAAAGCACTGAGCCAATTTATGAAAAATTCCCAGTTACAGCCCTCTATGGTTTTACAACAGATTTCGCTCAGTTTTCATCATACTGCAGATTTTAGGGGATCGTAATTGTCGAAAGGATTGAAATGATTTGATCGGAGGATTAGCAAACGGTGTCAGTCAGCCACTTGAACTCAATCATTTATGTGCACAATATAATCATTTTTTCGCCCCAATGTGAATGTGACTGGTAATACAAACATGCTGTTAAAATCAAATCATAATCTAGTAAGATCTCCCTGACTGACATCCCATGTGTTAGAGAAATTGTATGGATCAAATATTTATATTAGTCTCTTAAACTTTGTGGTATCTACATATGTGCATGTATAAGTCTATATATTTTCTGTGTATATTTATTTTATTTATTTATATATATTATTTATGTGTGTATATATATGTATATTTACATCTACAGTTGAAGTCAAAAGTTTACATACTCTTGCAGGATCTGCAATATGTTCATTTTTTTACCAAAATAAGAGGGATCATACAAAATGCATGTTATTTTTATTAGTACTGGACTGAATAAGATATTGTTTAGTGATAGGCCTAGTTGTTCATGAGTCCCTTGTTTGTCCTGAGCAGTTAAACTGCCTGCTGTTCTTCAGAAAAATCCTTTAGGTCCCACAAATTCTTTGTTTTTTAGCATTTTTGTGTATTTGAACTCTTTCTAACAATGACTGAATATGATTTTGAAATCCATCTTTTCACACTGGGGGCAGCTGAGGGACTCATATGCAACTATTACAGAAGGTTCAAACGCTCACTGATGCTCCAGAAGGAAAAAATGATGCATTAAAGAGCCGGGGGGTGAAAACCTTTTGAATTAGAAGATCTAAGAGATTAGAAGAACTTATTTTGTCTTCTGGGAAACATGTAAGTATCTCTGTAGCTTCTGAAGGGCAGTACTAAATGACTAAAATATGATATTTAGGCAAAAAAAAAAAAAAATGTACACATTTTCATTCTGTTCAAAAGTTTACACCCCTGGTTCTTAATGCATCATTTTTCCTTTTGGAGCATCAGTGAGCATTTGAACCTTCTGTAGTAGTTGCATATGAGTCCCTCAGTTGTCCTCAGTGCGAAAAGATGCATCTCAAAATCATACAGTCATTGCTGGAAAGGGTTCAAATACACAAAAATGCAGAAAAAACTAATAATTTGTGGGACCTGAAGGATGTTTCTGAAGAACAGTGGGCAATTTAACTTTTCAGGACAAACAAGGGACTCATGAACAACTATCACTAAATGAAAAAACACAGCTGTGGATCATTCAGGTAACAACACAGTATTAAGAATCAAGTGTATGTAAACTTTTGAACAGGGTAATTTTTATAAATTCAACTATCATTTTCTCTTGTGGACTATATGTAAGTGTCTTTTATGTGAACTATCTTATTCAGGTCAGTACTAAATACAAAATAATATGCATTTTGTATGATCCCTCCTATTTTGGTAAAATAATAAATTCATCAGGCAGCATGTGTTTGGCACGATGAATGTCCAGAGATGTGACAGTGAGATCCGTACAAGACGCATCACGGGATCCCTAAATGACAACAGCTGCAAAGAAGTCAACACCTTCATACTAGCAAATAACAAACAAGTTAAAGCAGTTTGTACCGGCGGAGGTACTCGACTCCCTGAAAACAGAGACTTGTATATGAGCAACAAGCCATTTCCTGTAGTTACATGTACGTTGATTAGTGGGGAGAGACACCCCAAATGTGAATACAGAGGACACAAGTCCACTCGAAAAATTGTTGTGGGGTGTGCTGGCGATTGGCCAACACATTATGAAGAAGGTGTCATTGTATAGTTTACCTTCATATAAATTTACTGTTCCTTTATTAATTGTTCATTTTTATTAACAATATTATTTGTTGTTTACTGTTAATTAACTGTTATTTAATCATGTCAATTAATAAACTCACATAAGTATTAGCTATTAATGTGTAGTAGCTTATACACTGAGCAGTAATGTATATGCAGTAGGCAAAATAAAATGTGTTGTTTTTTAAAACTTATTTTGTCATAATTTGTGATTTTATGCTTAATTCATTATAGTAAAACAACTGTAAAGTAATTTTATATTCTCAGAAGCATATGCGGTTATAAAATTAGTTTGCTGTTTTTACCCCTTTTGTAGAAAAGCAATAAAATGAAATAAAATGTTTCTTTGAGTTTAACTGTGTACTTTTTAAGTGAAGTAAACATTTTTGCTATCATCTGTGTAAAAAAAATGAATAAAAGCTCTCTAATAGCCTTAACTATTGGTGCTTACTACTAGCACTTTTTTAATCTGACAGCACAAATGCGCATATTAAATGATCACACATATTGTCATTGGACTGGGGTAGGCTAGCATGTCTGTAGACATCCGATATCAATAAGAAAATCTCCCGTTTAAAAACTTAGTGCTTTCTGCTTCTTTACTAAAATAAATATACTAAATATTTAAAAGCAAATGCCAAAATGCCAAGAGAACCGTCTGATTAATTTCAAGAGAATTTTTCTAGAATTTATAATCCGGTTATTCGCGTCTTTTATTTTGTCAAAAAATTATAATAATACTGAACTTCCTGTTTGTGTCGGGAAGGCCAACGCTGGCTTCACGTCGCTTCTGAACGCGGATTCAGACAGACAGCTGCCGTTGCTCACCTTCAAACTAACCATAAATCGCACTTATGAGCTCGACTGATAACCAGAGAACATAAATGGACCAATTTCACCTGAACGCTTCGTCTTAAAGGTCTTGTTACAGCACTGTTAGGTCTATATCTTTATAAAACAGTGGTGAGTTTGCTAACAGCTGACTGCTAGCTAGAGCTAGTGATCATAACAACTTGAAACAGCAGCAGCAGCATCATCATCGTCATCTCCTCACATGCTGCTGATCACTAAATGGCTCGGCTCTTCTTCATTTGAGCCATGATGCCTCTCTCCTAAAGTTACCACTTCTGTTAAAATCATAACATAGATTCTACTAGCCTGCTATGAGTGCTACAGCTAGAATGTCCATTGTCTGATGTGTTGAGAGGTTTTTTATTTAGTTTTACCTCATTAAGCTGTTGTTTAGTTTTGTGTTTTTTTGACAGCTGTGAAAATTGTAATTTTGGATTATGACAGATGGATTTACATGCAATTTCTTTGCCTCATAGATGAATTGATGTATTTCTCCTTTTCAAAGGAGTGAGTGATGATTGTGTGTTGATGCCCAAACAAGAGGATCAGGACAGAGGGAGTGAGTTTATTACCTTCCCTTAGTGGAACTCTCACTGCCCTGGACATGATGGGCCCACGGCGCAAGGTCACCAGGACTCATAGTTTGGGAGGAGGAACATTTAGCTCTCTTGGACATGAGGAACCTAAAGACTATATCAACGAGCTCTCACATGAGGTGCTATGCCACATATTCCGGTCAGTACAGGATTCCAACATCCCACCACTAGTTAGCCGATGTATTACCAATGCTGTAATCGACAATCCATTCTCCAAATGATTTGTCTTAGTTAGGGTCACTAAGATCCCTGCGACTCTGTTCTCAATTCCAGAGATTTTTCATAGCGCTGTCATGGCGCACTAAAATTGCAATGTTTTATAGTTGATGTTTTATGAGTCCCTCTCTCCATAGATACTTACCCATGCAGGACATAATGTGTATGGAGTGCCTGTCACGGAAACTGCGGGAGGCGGTGACTCTGTACTTGCGGGTGGTGAAGGTTGTGGACCTTTGTGCCAGCCGGTGGTGGGAGTACATGCCCTCAGGTAGACGACACTCTTTATGCTCAATTTTTAGGACTGACATCTGCTTATATCTAAACCTGGAATAAATGTGTAGTCAGTAGGCATGAATTAACGTGACATAGTAAAACACGGGCTTGGTTCTGCACAAAAGCTCAGTGGATTTCTGGCAGATTATAAAGTTTTCATCCCTAAAACCTGCATATTTGTGTAATAAATCATCTATTTATGATTTATTACCTAGTACTCTGTTACATGAAATACTTTATACCATACTTAAATCTAGTGGTTGAATATGGTTTGTTCATATATAGAATGCAGTGTGTCCACTGGCACAGAATTTTCTGTGAAGCTGATATTTCAACATCATTACAACTGTATGTACTGCCAAAAGACTAGAAATAATTCTAATATGCTGATCAAGAAACATTTCCTTTTATTATTAGTGTTGCAAACAGTTGTGCTGCTTAATATTTTTGTGGAAACTGTGATACTTTTTGTTTCCTGGTATCTTTGATGAATAGAGAGTTCGAAAAGAGCAACATTTATTTTAAATAGAATTTTTTTGTTGCATTATATCTTTACTGTCACTTTTGATCAATTTAATGCATCATTGCTGAATAAAATGATTAATTTCATTTAAAAACCTACCAAGATTGGCAGTAAGTGTATATTACCTGTTTAATAATTTAATTAATAATTTAATTTAGTGATTTAATGATTTAAGCTGACCCACATTAAAAAATGTTTCAAATTTAATGTGTATATTACCTGTTTAATAATAATTTATTTTACTTGAAAAGAAATGATAGAAATTAATACTTTTATTTAGCAAGGATGCTTTAAATGAATCAAAAGTGATGATAAAGACATTTATAATGTTACAAAAGATTTCTATTTCCGATAAATGCTGTTCTTCTGAACTTTCTATTCATCAAAGAAACCTAAGAAAAAAATTCTACTCAGCTGTTTTCAACATAATAATAATAATAATAATAATAATACATTTTTATGAGCAGCAAATCAGAAAAATACAATGATTAATGAAGGGTATGATTAATGATGTGTATAACTCAGGTTTCACAGACTCCAGTTTCCTCATGCTAATGAAGAAGATGCCTGATTTGGAGCAGCTGTATGGGCTTCATCCACGTTACCTAGAGAGGAGGAGGGTCAGAGGTTATGAGGCATTCAGTATTCCTGGCGTTTTGGAGGCTTTACAGGCCTGTCCCAACCTTATAGTGAGTCTATGATGTATATGAGATGTTTTTGTTTCAGTTTATAGAAATGTTTGTCAATTTGTTTTCAACTACTTTTGGTTTTCTGCACTTACAGGGTGTGGAGACATCACATTTGGAGCTGGTGGAGGCAATATGGAACTACATGCCTCAGGTTCACATTCTAGGGAAGTTCAGGAACCGAAACGGAGCCTTTCCTATTCCCTCAGAGAACAAACTCACTATTCCAGCTGCAGCTAAAATCCAGACCCTCCATCTAGTCGGTGAGTTTCAGATTGCTGTCACTGTGCAAACCGTTTCTCACATCATCTTGGTCTTCTTGTCACAAACCTTTCTGTTTTCTCTTTCCTATAGGTGTCAATGTGCCAGAGATTCCCTGTCTGTCTATGCTCAGGCATCTGTACTTGAAATGGGTGCGCCTCACTAAGCCTCAGCCCTTCAAAGACTTTCTCTGTGTGAATTTGCGTACGTTCGTCATGAGGAACTGCGCCGGTCCCACCAATTCTCTGAAGTATGTGCCTCTCGTCACTGGTCTGGCCTCTGCTCGCAACCTAGAGCAGCTGGAGCTGGTGAGGGTGCCCTTTTTAGGGGGACTGATTCAGCATGTTGTGGAGGATAGCTGGAGGTCAGGTAAGATGAACATTTTGTCAGCTCCTACTAAAACTGCTGAGCGATATATTATAGTATTTTAAAGCACAGTCAAAACTTTTTAAACTTGTCCTTGCTATAGCTACTTTTCATCGTATGCAATACCACTATTGTTTTGTATACATATTTTGAGCAATAAAGAAGTATGCATTGTGCAGAAAGAAAATTCCAGGTCTGTGGCATATTGGCTAAAGTACATCTCTTGTAGGGGGGTTTCGTAATTTGCACACAATTGTATTTGGTGCCTGCAAAAATGCACTTGAAGTGGATCTGGGCTACCTCATCATTACTGCTGCTCGCAGGTAAATCTATGTATATGACCATGATAAATTTCCACTGATTCCTCTATAGAATTAGAGATGTTGACAGAATCGATTTTGGTTGTCCAGGTTGCATGAAGTTCGAATCCAGCCTTCCTTAACCAAAGATGGGGTGTTCTCCGCACTGAAGATGGCTGAACTGGAGTTCCCCCAGTTTGAGACTTTGCACCTTGGATATGTTGATGAATTTCTGTTGCAATGTAAGTCATTGTTATAAAATGTCTCTAATTAATTACTCACCCTCATCTCGTTCCAGACCTTTTATCTTCAAAATCTATTCAAAATCAGTTTATCTTCTTTTTCTAATGAAACCTGAGAGAGTTCAGTCCCTCAGTTGATGCAGTATCCAGTATGTTCCATCAAAACCTTCAAGTGTCAGATAGTTCATGAAGACATCATAAAATTATGTGTCAAGCACACACATTTGAGCATGCATTTACCATATTTAATGTGTGTGTGTTGGTTTATGTACATTAGGAAGACTTGGATAAAACGGATTCATATGGATTAAAGAGGCAAGGTTTTGCTTGAATAGACTTTTAATGGAGAAACGGATATGTTGTATGTCTTAATTTGTGTTTTGAAGATTAATAACATTTTTATGGGTTTGGAACAAGATTAAGGTGAGTAAATGATGACAGAATTTAGACTTTTTTTTTTTTTTTTGGGTGAACTAAACCGTCACTTACCTGCAATAAAACCTTTTCACACAGGTAACATGAGCCATGCTGAGTTAGTCAAATACGGTCTTGCTGATGTGATTGAGAATCCAGGAATCATCACAGACATCGGAATGAAGGCTGTTAATGAGGTGTTTACCTCCATCAAGTATCTACTTATTTATAACTGTCCACATCTTCACAATCCACACAACTGGATCACAGGTAATGGATCCATCATCATTTATCTATGTGTTTCCTGACTCCATTATGGTACTCAGATTTTTTTATTTCTTTTAATGTACCATTTCTGTCAGCATTATCTGGAAGGTCCTCAAAAGTTTATTTCCAGAACAAAAATTCACAGATAATGTACTCGCCCCCTTGTCATCCAAGATGTTCATGTCTTTCTTTCTTCAGTTGTAAAGAAATTGTTTTTTGAGGAAAACATTTCAGGATTTTTCTCCATATAATGTACTGCTACGGTGCCCCGAGTTTGAACGTCCAAAATGAGGTTTAAATGCGACTTCAAACGATCCCAGATGCAGTTGTAAACAATCCCTGCCGAGGAAGAAGGGTCTTATCTAGCGAAACGATTGGTTATTTTGAAAAAAAAAAATACAATTTAAATACTTTTTAATCTCAAACGCTCGTCTTTGCAAAGTGAACATGCAAAGAAGATTAAACACAAAAAAGGTGAAACAGCGATATAGGACGATTTTGAAGTTGAGGGAGAACAGGAGATGGGAGTTTTTTTCGACATACCCTAACTGTCATGAACGGGAAAAAAACAGATTTCAGGCAGAGTAAGACAAGATGAGCTTTTGACATTAAAAAGTATATAAATTGTATTATTTTTATGAAAATAACCAATCGTTGTTTACTAGATAAGACCCTTCTTTCTCAGTTGGATCGTTTACAACCGCATTTGCGTTTGAAGCCGCATTTAAACTGCATTTTGGAAGTTCAAACTCGGGACACCATAGAAGTCCACTCTATGGAGAAAAATGCAGAAATGTTTTCCTCAAAAAACATAATTTCTTTACGACTGAAGAAAGAAAGACATGAACATCTTGGACAAGGGGGTGAGTACATTATCTGTACATTTTTGTTCTGAAAATTGACTTCTCCTTTAAATGTGTATTTTAGCATCAGTTTTTAAAGCTGACTAATAAGCTGCTCTTTGTTAAAGACCACTCACGTTGGAGTCGATTGGTGGATCTCACTCTGGTGCGCTGTCATGCTATCAAGCTGGAGTCGTTCAGTCAGTTCATTGAGATGCTTCCCAGCCTGGAATTCATCTCTCTGGACCAGATGTTTCGTGAACCTCCTAAGGTGGGCTGTCAACCCATTAAAACATAGTCGACTAGTCAATATTCATTCATTACCTAGACCAGGGATGGGCAACTGCCCTGCAGAGTTTAGCTTCAAACTTAATCAAACTCAGCTGCCTGTGCCTTTCTAGTGATCTTGAAGACATTGATTAGCTTATTCAGGTGTGTTTGATTACGGTTGGAGCTAAACTCTGCAGGACAGTGTCCCTCCAGGATCAAAGTTGACCATCCCTGACCTAGAAAATATCACTTAGATGTCTTAACCATTTGTGGTAAACGGACAGTTCAGGGTCTTTCCTCTGATGTAAACATTTTCACAATATGTACAGTAATCACAATATGTGTACTTTTGAACAGTAAAGAAATTACAGATAAACCAAAATAATATAATATAGACTATAGAAGATGAAAAGTTGTGAGGCATGGTAATTGTTAGTTATTTGTTTACCACAGGGCTGTGCCCGTGTGGGACTCAGTGCAGGCACGGGTATCGGAGTTTCGTCTGCCCTGGTCAGCAATCAGAATTCCAACAATGATAATGACAACAATAACAACAACAATCACCAGAACAATAATGATGCAAACATTCCACCAAATAACAACGATGACCGGGTCGAAGATGTGCCTCAGCAACACCACCGTGGCCCAGAGGGTATGCATATACATTATAATTCAAAAGTTTGGTGTCAGAAAGTATTTTTTTGTTTGTTTGTTTGTTTGTTTTTAAGAAATTAATACTTCCATTCAGAAAGGATGCATTAAATTAAAGTGACTGTAAAGACATGTATATTTGAAACTAATTTAAAAAAATAAATAAAAATTATTTCATGGAAGTGAAAAAAAGTCTTATTTTCACAATTCTTTTTTTTTTCTCATAATTGCATGATAAAAACATCAAACTCAAAAACTGAAAAAACTCAAAATTCCGAGATTTAAACTTGTAATTTTGAGAAAGTCGAAATTCCGAATTTCTCACAATATACATCTACCAGTTGTGACACTTTTTGTTTATATCTTGCAATTGTGAATTTATTTCTCACAGTTGGGAGTTTATATCCTGCTATTCTGACTTCATAACTCGCAATTGCAAGTTTATATCTCACAATGGTGACTTTTTTTCTCAGAATTGCGAGTTTACACACTCACAATCGTCAGAAAAAAGTCAGAGTTGTGAAATAAAAACTCACAATTACCATTTTTATTTTTTATTCAGTGGCGAAAATGGGCTTTCATACTCTTCTTTCTCTTCAAACTTTCTATTAATTAAAAAAAGGTCATGGTTTTCACAAAAATAATCAGCAGTACTGTTTTTTTTTTTTCTTTCTTTTTTTTTTAAAAATAATTAGAAATGTTTCTTGAGCACCAAATTAGTATATTAGATTTCTGAAGGTTTGTGTGATACTGAAGACTGGAGAATGATGCTGAAAATTCATCTTTGCCATCAAATGAATTAAATGGCATTATAAAATATGTTCAAATATAAAACAGTTGTAAATTGTAATACTATTTCACAATATTATTGTTTTTACTGCATTTTGATCAAATCAGTGCAGCCTTGGTGCACACAAGAGACTACTTTACCAAAATCTTACCAACCGCATACCTTTGAACAGTTGTGTACATCCGTTGTTTGATGATTGATTGTTTGGTTGCTAAAAAGCTTTTAATACACTTTTCTTCTTGACTTCAATCAGAGATTCCCGATGTTGAGGGCATGGTGGCAGACAATATGGAGCCTGAGCCAGTTCTTGTGGCCTCCAATCCAGAGGAAGAGACCCAGGGTTCCAGCCAGACTAGTAATCCTTCACTTGAACAGGATGAAGAACAAGCAGGTCTGAAGAAACCTAGCAAATAATGCAAACAGATGGGATACATTTGACAATTAGTCATTAACATTTTTGCTTTTACTTTCATGATTTAAATCAGGACCTAGTGGAGTTCAGACGTCAGTGAAGAAGCAGTCGGTGGTGGTGTCAGACTCAGACAGTGAAGATGAGTACTGTCCAATCAGGACGCCAGCTGCCGCCCGCTCTCAAGGCCAGTACCCTGAGACAGAAGCCCAGGGGAAGAGCACTACAGCTGTGACTCCACATGGTAGTTCACATTTAAAAATAAATCATAAAATCACCACTGCATCAGTTCATAGTACAAAATGTGTCTCATCACTAAATAGTATTAACTTCTGAAATCTTATTCTGACAGGTAAAGGAAAAACTCCACTGCGAAGACGTGGTCCACAACCTCAGGAGCTCAGCTGTGAGAAAGGCTGTCAGGTGACCAGCGAGCAGATCAAGGCTGACATGAAGGCAGCCACTGAGACGGCTGAGCGTGGGGCCAGAGACAGAAACAGTGGACCTGGGTCTGCTTCAGGCTATGCTGCTGGCAGCTGTGTTTGCTCCATCCGCTGGAGGGAGGACTCAGCCAATCAGGATGACCAGGGTGGGGCAGGTAGAGGGGAGGATGACATGGTGAGGACTCGCTGCACATGCAGCAGGTCTCGTCCCGGCTCTGAAAACAGGACTCGTGGTGGCCACGGCCTGCCAGCAGGGGGCGACAACCATAGACCAGAACGTCACAGTCCAGAACAGAGAGCAGGAGCAGATGAGATGGAGGACAGGCACTCCAACGCTCCACCTAGGACTCAGAACTCATCTGAGGGTCATAATGAGAGGACTGCAGGTCACCAGCAAGGATCAACACAAAGAAGCCCTACAGACGAGTTTCCCAGGAGACCGGTCACTCGTGCCCGCAGCAAACTTTCCTCTGTGCCCCTGGTGTGTGAGTCAGGTAAGACGAGAGCAGAGGTTCCTCACAGTGGGACATCAGAGAATTAATTGAGCAATGGAAAAAAGGCACAGTTGGGCAAAGGCTTACCCTCGTGGTGTGACGTTTGTGCATAGCATAAAAACAGATGGAGCAATGATTGGGGGTCTGGATTTTATTCCACTAGTAGTCTATATTGGCAGATATATTGCAGTATATTTTGTTGTGTTCATAACATTTAGATAAAGTGCAACCCTCATTTTGATTCCTGAGAACAATAGCACGTAGGAAATTAGATTTTTTTCTGATGAATGAATTTTAACATGCATAAAGCCACTGATGGTCTAAAATGTGTCTTAAGTGCAAATGCATTTATTTCAGGGATTTTTAAACTTTTTTTTTAGCATGAAGTATAAGGTTTTGTTTATTTTCAGTTTATATATTATTTTCAGAATATATTTTAAAAATCTGATTTATTCCTGTGATGCAAAGCTGACTTTTCAGCATTGTTACTCCAGTCTTCAGTGTCACATGATCCTTCAGAAATCATTCTAATATGCAAATTTTTATCAGTGTTAAAAACAGTTGTGCTGCTTAATATTTTGTTGGAACCTTTTATTGAATACTTTTTTCAGGATTCTTTAATAAATAAAAAGCAAAAAAAAAATAAAAAGAGAGAGAATTTATTTAAAATTTTTGAAAGAAATTAATACTTTTATTCACCTAGGTTTTGTGTTAAATTGCTAAAACGTGATGGCAAAGACTTATATTGTTGAAAAAAGACTTCTATTTTGAATGAATTCTGTTCCTGTTTCTGAATCCTGAAAAAAGAATTACAGGTTCCAAAAAAAAATTAAGGAGCACAAATGTTTCCAACATTGATGATAAAAGTAATAAATCAGCTTATTAGAATGATTTCTGAAGGATGTGACACTGAAGACTGAAGTAATGGCTGATGAAAATTCAGCTTTGCATCACAGGAATAAATTAGATTTTAAAATATATTAAAATAGTAGAAAACCGTTATTCTAAACCATAATAATATTTCACAATATTACTGTTTTTTTTCTGTATTTTTGATCAAGTAAATGCAGCCTTGATGCGCATAAAATCATTCTTTGAAAAAAAAAAAAAAAAAAAAAAACATTAAAACCTTAACAATCCCAAACTTTTGAACAGCAGGCACTTACTAGAAATACATTTGACCATTAGTAAGACTTCCATTTAATTTCTCATCACCTCTTGGTGTATCCAGAACTTCCCAAAGCTAAGCCTCGGGTTGCAGTGAAGAGGAAACGTATGGCAGACAAGTCCACCAGCACCAGTGACCCTGTGACTGAAGATGACCATGTGCAGGTGGGTTCATTTTCTTGTTTCACTCAACTTAATCTTTCTATAATCCACTTTCTTATAAAATGCGAATATTTTTCACATCATGCAGGTGCTCAGCCTTAAATCTAAAAACCTGGTGGGAATCACACTTACAAACTGTGGCATAACAGACCTGGTCCTTAAGGAGTGCCCCAAAATGATGTTTGTCCATGGTGAGTTCACAGCAGAACATACTGACATAGGAATCAAACTATATCAGATCCTAATGCGTCATTTGATTTTTTTTATTTATTTTTTTTTTTTTCCCATCCCAAGCGACACGCTGTAGGGTGCTGAAACACTTGGTGGTAGAAAGTGCCCCCATAGTAAACCGCTTTGATTATGCACAATGTAAGAAGTTGGACATGGAGCAGGTGCTCGACCAGATCTTACGGATGCCGCCGGAAAGAAACCGCATAATCTACATGAGGCCTATGCAGCAGGTCAGTGTTTTTCTTTTGTAGAGTGAGGTTGCCATGGCAGCAACATCAAAGGGTTTTTGAACATTGTGTTGACGTAAGACTTACTATTGTCACATCTGATAAAACTCTGCTGTTGCGTGAGTATACAGTATTACTATTGATTGCATACGTGCAACATTCAAAAAAGTATAGAAATGCTTTTCAAGTAGAAATGTTTATAAATGTAGCTTTTCTTCCCCCCAATTTATAATTAAAACAGGGCTCAACAGTAAGTAGACAGCAGCAAGAATGGCCCAGGGCCAGTCTGAGAAAGTTTGCTGACAGTTTTTTGCATTTTAAGAGCATTTTATGTTCATTATTCATGTGCATACATTTTAATGCTTTGCAAACTTAAAGGGATAGTTATCCTCAAAATGAAAACTCTCATTAGTTACTCACCCTCATGTTGTTACAAAACCATAAGACCTACTGGCGTTCATCTTTGTAACACAAATTAAGATATTTTTGATGAAATCCGAGAGCTTTCTGACCCTGCATAGACAGCAGAAA
Source organism: Cirrhinus mrigala (assembly GCA_036247105.1). Taxonomy (NCBI): domain Eukaryota; kingdom Metazoa; phylum Chordata; class Actinopteri; order Cypriniformes; family Cyprinidae; genus Cirrhinus; species Cirrhinus mrigala. Next base: position 13,628,597 of record CM070020.1, read on the forward strand.
GGTAGTAAGGATATTGTTAAAATAGTCCATGTGACATCAGTGGTTCAACCATAATGTTATGAAGCTACAAGAATACTTTTTGTGTGCAAAAACAAAATATTATGTGCAACTATTTCCCAGCAAATTTACAGTTGTGGTCAAAAGTTTACATACCCTTTGCAGAATCTGCAAAATTTGAATTATTTTACCAAAATAAGAGGGATCATACAAAACGCATGTTATTTTTTATTTAGTACTGACCTGAATAAGATATTTCACATGACAGACATATACATATAGTCCACAAGAGAAAATAGTTGAATTTATAAAAATGACCCGGTTCAAAATGTACATACACTTGTTTCTAAATACTGTGTTGTTACCTAAATGATCCACAGCTGTTTGTTTGTTTGTTTGTTTGTTTGTTTGGTGATAGTTGTTCATGAGTCCCTTGCTTGTCCTGAACAGTTAAACTGCCTGCTGTTCTTCAGAAAAATCTTTCCTACAAATATTTTTATATTTTTTTTTGTATTTGAACCGTTTCCAACGACTGTATGATTTTAAGATCCATCTTTTCACACTGAGGACAACTGAAGTATTCATATGCAACTATTACAGAAGGTTCAAATGCAAAACAGTGCATTAAGAGGCGGGGGGTGAGAACTTTTTGATTTTGAAAATCAGCGTAAATGTAACTTATTTTGTCTTCTGGGAAACATGTAAGTACCTTTTGTAGCTTCTGAAGGGCAGTACTAAATGACAAAAAAAGGATATTTAGGCAAAATAAGAAAAATGTACACATCTTTATTCTGTTTATACCCCTGTCTCTTAATGCATCGTTTTTCCTTTTGGAGCATCAGTGAGCATTTGAACCTTCTGTAATAGTTGCATATGAGTCCCTCAGTTGTCCTCAGTGTGAAAAGATGGATCTCAAAATCATGTAGTCATTGTTGGAAAGGGTTCAAATATACAAAAATGCTGAAAAACCAAAAAGGAAGGATTTTTCTGAAGAACAGCTGACAGTTTAACTGTTCAGGACAAACAAGGGACTCGTGAACAACTATTACTAAACAAAAAAACACAGCTGTGGATCATTCAGGTAACAACACAGTATTAAGAACCAAGCGTATGTAAACTTCTAAACAAGGTCATTTTTATAAATTCAGCTATTATTTTCTTTTGTGGATTATATGTAAACATCTTTTATGTGAAATATCTTATTCAGGTCAGTACTAAATAAAAAATAACATGCATTTTGTGTGATCCTTCTTTTTTTGGTAAAATAATAAACATTTAGCCGATTCTGCAAGGGGTATGTAAACTTTTGATCTCAACTGTATATACATAGAGTTTGGATTTTTAAACAGAGTTACATTGCAGCTTTGTTTTTGAGGTGTTTAAAGCTTAATGTTACAATTATGTTCTTTTCAACATCCAGATTGATTCTCTGGCCCTAGAGAAAAAGCTCTTCAGCGGCCCATATCCATACCACATTGCTATTATCCATGAGTTCAGCAACCCACCCAATGTCAGGAACAAGGTGCGCGTACGTAGCTGGATGGACACCATTGCAAATATTAGCCAGTAAGTGGTCTACATTACTCATACTACTTTTAGTGTTTATCATCTTTACAATGCAGTAATGTGTTATTTATTTATTTTTTTTTTTTTTGGTCTGTTTCATTTACACTTTGATTCTTCAAAATTATGCCTGCTTTCCAAATGGCTCATCTGATTCCTGCTTTGTCCACCAGATGGCACTATTTTCTTTTCATGGTGTAGACCCAAAGACTCACAAGCTGTGTTTTTATCCTTTCACAAGAGAACTCATCAAGTATGAATTCTTTCCGGAGGCCACACGGACGGAAGAGGATGTAAAGAAGTATCCCAGCTATCCCTGGGGCCGAGACATCTACACTTTAGAGGGTGAGAGGAAACAGATCAGGGTCCTTGGAGACTAGCTCCAAGTTCCCCTCACTTCCTCTGGAAACACAGTTATAGTATGTGTGAGAGAGAGGAGAGAGAAATTTACAGTTGCATTTACATTTCCCAAATCCCTTACAAAGTTAATCATCCTAATGGATGAGAAAACATTGCAGACTCTTATAATATTGAATCTGCCAGTAAATGTTTATATGATCCTTTTCAGTTTTAAAGGAATAAAAAAAAGTAATGGCCTCCGATCTTTCCCATACTCCTTGTGCTTTTAGGAGTAGTAGATGGGGCGCCGTATTCGATGATCACGGATTTCCCGTGGCTTCGCTCGTTACGCACGGCAGAGCCCAACAGTTACGCCCGATACGACTTTGAGGATGATGAAAGTAGTAAGTAACACACTGTCCATCATGAAATAATGAAGTTGAGGTGTTCATTTTCATCACAATACATTGATTCAAATACAGATTCATTAAAACTATAGCACAGTTACACTACTTGTCAAAAGTTTTTGAACCGTGAGATTTTTATTGTTTTTTTTTATTATTATTATTATAAAAGAAGTCTCTTCTGCTCACCAAGCCTGCATGTATTTGATCCAAAGTACAGGAAAAAATGTAAAATTCAGAAATATTTTTACTATTTAAAATAACTGAATATATTTTAAAATGTAATTTATTCCTGTGATTTCAAAGCTAAATTTTCAGCATCATTACTCCAGTCTTTAGTGTCACATGACCCTTCAGAAATCATTCTAATATGCTGATTTGCTGTTCAAGAAACTAGTGCGTGCGACTGTGAAAAAATATTTAGGAGCACCAGTGCGACTGACCCGATCAGCATATTTGTGTTTGCGCTGAGGGGAGCTTCAAAGGTTTCGTGTTTTTGCAACGTTGAGTAATGTATCACAGACATATCTCACGAATCCTTTCATAAACAAAGTGTAGAGAGACTGTAAATAAGAGATTCATTGTGCAGTGTGGAGAGCTTTGTTGATTATAATGAAACTTTGTGAGATTGCGATCAACTAAGATGAGTGACAGCTTTTAATGATTTTTAAGGGAGTTTGTAAATGAGATATTAATTTAATACAGCAGTTAAATAACTTAATATTAAGTGACTAAAAGAGTATTGCCTGATTTTGCTCTATTAAGTCACAACGCATCGCTGCATATCTTCTTTCAAACACAGCATTGTTTTGTTCGAATGAACGTGTGTTTTTAAACGAATCCAGTGAGTCAGTGATTCAATTTCCCATTCATAAAGACAGTCACTTGCTTTTTTTCATGAATGAATCAGCTGTTTGAACGAATCAATGAATGAATGATTTAGCAATTAAATCAGTGACTTGCCGCCACCTACTGGCAGTTTTATTTTCATTTTTAAAGCATCGTTTCAGTTATTTAAATCATTTAATATTTCTGTATTCGAAAGTTTATATTTAAAACATTAATCTCAACATGAATTTATGTATTTAATTGCACTCATGCTAATTATAGAAATGAATACTTTTATTTAGCAAGGATGCTTTAAATTGCTCAAAAGTAATGATAAAGACATTCATAATGTTACCAAAAATTTCTATTTCAGATAAATGCTGTTCTTCTGAACTTTCTATTCATCAATGAAACCTGAAAAAAATCTACTCGGCTGTTTTCAACTCAAAAATAAATGTTTTTGAGCAGCAAATCAGAACGTAAGAATGATTTCTGAAGGATCATGAGATAATGTAATGATGCTAAATAATTCTGCTTCGAAATCGCAGGAATAAATCACATTTTAAAAATGTATTCACACAGAAAACGGTTATTTTAAATAGCAAAAATATTTCGAAATTGTACTGTTTTTGCTTTATTTTGAATCAAATAAATGCAGGCTTGGTTTACTTTAAAAAAAAAAAAAAAAAAAAAACATTAAAAATCTTCCTGTTCAAAAACTTTTGAATGGTAGTGTGTATATAAGTTTGAGCTTGGTTAGATTGTTTAATGTTTTTGAAAATTTCCTTTCCGTCAGCCACTATTTACGCACCACGGCGTAAGGGACAGCTCTCGGCCGACATCTGCATGGAGACCATCGGAGAGGAGATCTCAGAGCGACGCCAGACACGTAGGGGTGTTTTCCAGCGTGTGGTGGTCGTCTTCATCCACTACTGCGACGTTCGGGGCGAACCGGTGGATGACGACTACATCTAGAACAATCACTGCTCATCCAGAGCGCCTGGAGAGGGGTGTGGAGAGCTCTTCAGCTCTCTGCCAGGCTCTGACCACCTCTGTGCGAGAACAGAGAGGCATCTTAGACGCAGCCTCGGCGTGGAATCCCAAGGCATTTCCAGTTGCCTTTATGTCTGAGTTGACTTGAAACAGAGAGTGATCGCTTTCAATCATCCATTGTCTTTTTGTGAGTTCATTCTAGACTAATGAACTGTAGAGTAATGGTGTCACCAGGCTGCTTTGCTTGTGTTCATTACATGAAGGATGAATGGCAGCCCTTCCAGGGAGCGGCAGCACATTTACAGTAAAGAGGGGTGAGGGTGTCAGCAGTTGTTTTTGTTGCTGCAGTTGCGCACATGGGAGAAGACATGCAGAGCCATGACAGGTGGCATATGACATCACTTGTTTGATTTTTGGTGGAGACAGAAATATTGTTCTTAGTAGATTTTTTTTTTTTTTAAACAAACCCAGGCAGAGTCTTGGGCCAATTGGCATGATTTCGCAGTGCGTGTCTGCACCATTACAGGCAATAGCATTGTTTATTTCTTTGCACCTCATAACTTTTGAGAGACTTTTGTTTTAAAAATTCATATTTTAGTTTTGTTTCTCTCTCACCTTTTCTCCAGAAATCGGCTTGTGCGTTTTTCATTATTAACGGTGCTGTAAGACAGTTTAACCAGAATCTGGTGAAGAGATTAAACGTTCCGTGGCCCATGAGAGAAACGTGGCAGAATCGGTGAATAAATGTAGTTTGTTTTCCTCCCTGTGGTCTTCATAGAGCTAAAAAAAATTGTGGGATGAGGATAAGCTGAGAGTATTTTATTCACAAATGTTTTTTTTTTTTAGTCTTTTCCCTTTAGTTAAACCCACATAGTTTTAAATCAGAAGCACAGTGGATAAAGTTGCCAGGCATATCCCTTATTCATCTTCAGATGACTTGACGCACATGCCGTTTTCCTCACAAACTCGCTCTCTTCATATAGTTAAGCATCTTCAGAAATGGCCCTGTGCCATTATAACCTACACCTGTTTTTGGATGGTTTTGTTCTTTCTCCTTGCCTAATCCTTCACATTGTTCCTTAGTTGCATTACGAATGACAAATGCGAATAACATAAAATACACAATGTGTCTTAACTACCTGCTTGGTGCAGATTAGAGTTCACCAACTTGTGTTTGTTATGAATGGTAAGGAGACTAGTCCAATTTGAAGAGGATTGTGAGTCCAGGTCCTGTTAATGGATGAAAACCCCAATCTCGCTGCTCTACTTCATGCTTTTCTGGGTGATCCACTCTGCCATGTTCAAAAGCCAAGAAACTCTATGGATTGAATCTGCACCCATGCTGAGCACTGCAGAAACTTGTGTACAAAATTTGTGTACAGATATTCTGTATTTAAATGATTTGTTTTATATGTTTATATAAAAAGAATAAATATTTCACTAAAACTGACTGTTATTGTTTTTTCTTGTATTGTGCATATGTATATAATAAATATAAATGTATAGCACATTTACAGTAAAGAGTGGCAGCAGTTGTTTTTGTTGCTGCAGTTGCACAACACTATAGTGTATGGAAGGCCATTTCCGCCACTGAATAAAAAATAAAAAGGTTATTGCGACTTTTTATCTTACAGTTAAGACTTTTTTTTTTCTCAGAATTGAGATATAAACTCGCAACTGCGAGTTAAAGTCAGAATTGCGAGATATAAATTCACAATTGTGAGATAAAATAAGTCAGAATTGCGTGAAAATAAGTCAGAAGTCGCAATTGCAAGTTAGAATTAGAGTAAGAATTGCCAGATATAAACTCGCAAATTTGACTTTTTTTTCACAGAATTGCATGATATAAACTCGTAATTGCAAGTTACGAAGTCAGAATTTTGAGGGGGAAAAAGACTGATGTTCTTAGAATTGCAAGTTTATATCTCACAATTCTGACTTAACTCACAACTGTGTGTTATAAAGAGTTTATATCTCACAGTTCTGAGAAAAAAAGTCACAACTGTGAAATATAACTCACATTTCTAAGAAAAGTTTATATCTTGCAATTCTGACTTTATTTCTCAGAATTGCTACTTTATTTCTCAGTATGCAACAATATTTTTCAGAATTGCGAGTTTATTTCTCAGAATTCCAACTTTTTTTTCAGTATGCGACAATATTTTTCAGAATTGCGAGTTTATTTCTTAGAATTGTGACTTTTTTTTCTTAGAATTGTGAGATATAAACTCACAATTGTAAGTTAAGTCAGAATTGCGACATATAAACTCACGAATTACGTGATATAAAAGTCAGAATTGTGAGACATAAATCGCAATTCTGAAAAATAACGTTGCAATTCTAAAAAATAAAGTCAGAATTGCAAGATATAAACTCACAATTCCTGACTTTTTTCTCGGAATTCTGACTCTTTTTTTTTCAGAATTGTGAGATATGAACTCCTATTTGTGAGTTATTTCTCAGAATTGTGACATTATTTTTTAGAATTGAGTTTATTTTTTAGAATCTACTTTATTTCTCAGAATCGCGACATTATTTTTCTGAATTGTGAGTTTATTTCTTAGAACTCTGATTTTATTTCTCAGAATTGCAACATCATTTTTCAGAAGGGCGTTTATTTCTCAGAATTGTGACTTTTTTTCAGAATTGCGAGATATAAACTCACAATTGTGAGAAATAGGAATTGTGAGACAGTCAGAAAGTCTGAGAAATAAAAAAGTCAGAATTGCGAGAAAAAAGTCAGAATTGTGAGTTTATATCTCACAATTCTGACTCTTATTTTTCAGAATTGTGAGATATGAACTCCCAGTTGCAAGCTATAAAGTTCAATTTTGAGGGTGGGAAAAAGACTGATATGTTCTCAGAATTGCGAGTTTATATTTTACAATTCTGACTTAACTCACAATTGCATGTTATAAAGAGTTTATATCTCGCAATTCTGAGAAAAAAAAGTCACAACTGCGAGATATAAACTCGCAATTCTGAAAAAGTAAAAAAAAAAAAAAAAAAACGACAAAATTACCTTTTTTTTTTATTATTCAGTGCCGGAAAGGGACTTCCATAATGGTGCGTAGTTGTGGATGCTAATATAGTTATCATTATGGTTACATAGTGAATCATTGAATCATTCATTCATTTTATTCGTTCAAACACATTGAAGAGTAAGTCACTGAATCACCCAATCAGTCGATTCATTCAAACACACTGATTCGTTCAGGACGGAAACACCATTACTGTGTTTTGCTTTAAGAAATTCAACACTTGGCTTCATTTGGAAATGTTTTTGCTGTCGCTCACAATATTGTCTCTAAAATGTAAGCACTTGATATTAACTTGTTTAACTGGTTATACATATAATTCACAAATTTGTCTGAAAGTCAACATTGCGATTCCTCAGCCCCTTCTTAAAGTTAATTTTCTTTATAAGGTGACCTCTGCCATATTTTTACACAGAGCTGCATGTGTCTAATTATGCGAGCGAAGTAGCAGTCAGTTTCTCAATTAGTCTGCAATTATAGTGTAACAGTCCCACATGCCTACAGTACAGCAGACGCGTGCATGTAAAATCCATTTCCATACTCAGACACGGGGCTGCGTTCAATAACCCACAAGGCGAGAGGGGAGTTTGTCTACACAGTTTGCTGTTGTAAATGACCCATTCTGGATTTAGTCTTGTCACATTGTTTACAATGTGTCACTGACACCACAAAGGTGTTTAATGTTTCAGGTCATTTGTCGCTTAACACTGTATAAGCAGGAAGAGGAGAGATTTGTGGTTCGAGCAGAACCCCCTCCTGTACTCAGTTCCTGTCTGAAGGGGCTGGCCAAACCTGCAACATTTCCAGATGAAATCCAGCCAGTTTCACCAAGAGAAATCAATCTCCGTGGTGAAACACACTTTTTCCTTGTAGGACACAACATGTTAATCGGTTTCGGCTGTCTTGAGCCAAACACGCAAAAGAAGTAAACACAAGTGTGTGGTTTGTGTTGATGTTTTGTCTTTTATAGAGAAACTGACTTTTAATTCTAATTAACCTTTGAGAAGAATAATCTTAGGTGATGCGATGATTTTTTTTTTTTTTCTTTTAAGAAATTGTTGAATAAAGTATTTTTGTAGCTTTATAAAATTAAGGTTGAACCACTGATGTCACATGGATTATTTTAATGATGTCTTTACTACTTTTCTTGACCTTTAACATGTCAGTTGCGTTGCTGTCTATGCAGGGTCAGAAAGCTCTTGCATTTCATCAAAAATATCTTAATTTGTGTTCTGAAGATGAACAAAGGTCTTACGGGTTTGGAATGACTTGAGGGTGAGTAATTTTTTTATCTGTCTGGAACCGCACTTTTACTTTTGTCTGCTTGCGCTTTGAATTGTCTCTTGTTGTTGTTCACAGTTCATGTAAACATCATTTCCTCCCTTTGAGGCCCTCCAGAGCCACTTACTCTGCTCTATTATATTGTTAGAAAAATAATCCTCACAAAACAGGCTGCTTTAGACAAGAGAGTCAATTTTACACTGTGTTATACATCGATCATCTGTGCATGGATTGACTGCATGAATCAATACAGTCAGGTTGCAGCTGGTCTAATTGAGTCTAATTTCCTGATGGAGTTTTTCCTCCTTTGTCCCATTCCAGCTAATTAAACTCCAAGGAGATTTTTTTTCAGCATTATTTGTTTTCCAGCCCCTCACATTCCTTTTCCTTCCTCGGTTAAGGGCAAAAGATGCAAGTGGTTGATGACGTAATGCATTCTCAAAGGGAAGACAAACATCTTAGGGGTTAATGCACCATGTTGAAATGTTAAGAGTCAAAGCCTTATAAAGAGAAAAAACTCCTCCAAGCTGAAAGCTTTATCATCTTCAGAGCCTTTGCAGATAGTTTTCAGAGAAAGTGTAGCTATGCTAGTCTTTATGTAAATAAAGGCCAGTCATGAACGTACAGTCGGATAAAAGTCAGACCACAATAATAAAAAAAAAAAAAGAAAATTACACTACCAGTCAAAAGTTTTTGAACAGTAAGAATTTTAATGTTTTAAAAGAATTTTCTTTTGCTCACCAAGCCTGCATTTATTTGATCCAAAATGCAGCAAAAGCAGTAATATTGTGAAATGTTTTTTACTATTTAAAACTATGTTTAAAACTGCTTTCTTTGAATATATTTTGAAATGTAATTTATTCCTATGATCAAAGCATCATTACTCCAGTCTTCAGTGCCATATGATCCTTAAGAAACCATTCTATATGCTGATTTGCTGTTCAAGAAACATTTATTAGTAGTAGTAGTAGTAGTAGTAGTAGTAGTATCATTAATAATAATATTTAAACTTTACTTTTTTCAGGATTCTTTGATGAATAGAAAGATCCAAAGATCAGTAATTATCTGAAATTAAAAAAAAACCTTTTGTAACATTGTACTATACCATTCAAAAGCTTGTGGTTAGTGTAATTTTTTATAGATTTTTATAGATTATTTTATATAGAAATGAAAGAAATTAATACTTTTATTTAGCAAGGATACTTTAAATTGATCAAAAGTGATGATACAGACATGTATGTTACAAAATATATCTATTTCAGATAAATGCTGTTCTTCTGAACTTTCTATTCATCAACAAAAGCTGAAAAAAATTCTACTCAGCTTCAACATAGTAATAATAAATGTTCTTTGAGCACCAAATTAGAATATTAGAATGATTTCTGAAGGATCTGGAGTAATGATGCTAAAAATTCCGCTTTGAAATCAAAGGATTAAATTCCATTTTAGAATTAGAATTACAGTTATTTTAAATAGTAAAAATATTTCAAAATTTTACTATTTTTGCTGTACTTTGGATCAATTAAATACAAGCTTGGTGAGCAGAAGAGACTTCTTTAAAAAAAACAATAAAAATCTTACTGTTCAAAAACTTTTGACTGGTAGTGTACATATAAATCAGGAAATGCACAAGTTTTAGACTTTTGAGTCATTTAAGATAAATAAAATAACAAAATGAAGAGATATTTGTACACACAGTATAAGAACAACAAAAAATTTAAGTCAACCCCCAACTGTGGGTGTCTTTTAAATGTTTTAAATGTGTAATTTCTCAAAACTCCATGGGAACTTTTATAATGGATATACATATTTTATAGGGTAGAAATTGTGAGTACAAATGAAGAGTTCAGATGCAAAACCAGATAAATCCATCTGACGTCTTTCTTTAAAAAATGCATTTTCATCAGGCTCAGATGTATAGGTTTCTATGTAAGTACCGGTACTTCTGATTGGGCTGAGGCTGGTATTTTAGCGAGTTTGAAGAAAAAGTATTTGATGGTATAATATGTGTCAAGAGCATTCACTCAGTATCATTATCTCATTTTTGACCGAGATGGCTTTTATCTGGTTTTGCATCTGAACTCTTCAAATGTATTTTTTTTAATTCTTATCCCGCAAATCATGAACAGCTGTAAAAGTCATGGGAACTCAAAAAAAAAAAAAAAATGGTTGTGAACACTTCTGCAGGCTACATTTCTGCCAGTTGCATTAAAATGATATGATGGGGAAAAATAGTATTAATTTAATATACATTAATTTATATTTATTTAAAGTTATAATATGGCGCTGTTGAATGCTTGAATCTGATTGGTTGACAAACGTTCTAAAGCCCCGTTCACACTACACGCGACACGCAGCGACAAAGCGACGCGATCCCATTCATTTCAATGGAGAGCTGGCGATTTCCGGCGACAAGCGCGACAGCGAACTACAGCGACCGTTGGCGACCGGATGGGGCGTGTCCAGCGACGCGACAAAGTTCAGAATCTCTCAACTTTATGCAAATTAAGAGCGACTTTCTGGAGCGACAGCCAATAGGAAAGGCAGCAGGAGAGCTCATGTGATCGTTCTCCTCTGAACGGTAGATAAACATACGCAATGGAAAAATATAGGCTATGCTTCTCATTAGTTTTTTGTTTGTATGTACAGATTTAATTTAGATTTATATTATATATAGTCTTTTGCCTCCAAAATGTTTGAATTTAACGGCAAGAAACCTGACTCGCTGTCAAGGCAACCAGTAGTGAGAACGCCCACTAGCAACCTGACTAAAAAAAAAAACTGACTAATGTCTTGAAACACAACATCCGAAATGGGGCTGTCACGATTCCTGGATTCAATTCGAGTACTCGATTTGAAAAAAAAAAAAAAAATCCTCGATTGGATTTTGTCCTTGTCCAGTAACCAGCAAAATACCGGAAGTGGTAAATTTCACAGAGGAGAAGCCCATGAAATATTAAAGATTAATTGGGCATTTGAATTGAACATTGTCCAGTCAATATTAATTAATGATTAGATCATGCAGTAAAGTGTAAAAACAATCGTCAGGCCGTGGGCGCCCTCTGCAGGCATTAGTTATAATGCATAATGTACGTTCTATTTTTTTTTTTTTATAATACAATATGTATTTTAACAGTTTTGTTCAGTTAAAACCATATGATTACTTACTTTTGATACTTTATTTGAATAAATAATTATTCCCTTATTGCTATTTTATATTTATTTTAAGGCATTTTAAAGGCTGTTGTTCATTTAGGTGTATTTTAATTACACAAAATGATTATAAATATCAGATTGCTCGATTAATCATCAGAATAATCGACTGATTACTCGATTACTAAAATAATCATTAGTGACAGCCCTAATCTGAACAATTGACTCCGGTGCATTGAATTATTCAAAAAATAATGCACACCCGAGCAGTAACGACAACTTATATTTTCTCGTTATATTTTTAAAATTAATTAAATTGTATTAAAAATATTTTTTAAAAATTAAAACTAATTTCTAGGTCTCTAATCAAAGAGTTGAGAGTAGCACGATGTAAACCCATTTTACAGAAAAGCACAGTCACATAACTTAACATGCTGCTTCAGCACAAATAAATGTATTCTCACAAGAGGTCTTAGACTTTTGAATCCACTGTACTTAGAAACCCGTAAGATCCAGCGGTGTCAGATGTAGTGTAAACAGTGCTGCAGGACTATATGTAAAGAATGAGAACACCCCACTGGTCTCCATCAAACACAGAGCACAGCTCCAGCTGTCAGACACTGGGAATCTATTGTTCTCCCTTTGCTGATACATCCTGCCATGTGTGCGCGCATGGCTTTTGTCATTTACCTCCCTGGCTACGTGCTAAAGGATGTGCTGAACCTGCTCTGGTGGACGTAAGTACAACCAGATGTGACAGGCCAGTTAAATTAGACACCTTGGCTGGCTCTCTTCCTTCAGGGCATGTGAAGGTAAAGCAAATGAATCTTGAGTGTGCAGAGATAATCCAATGTCTGTCATACGATTATGGCCAAGGAACGGTGATCTACTGCAAGGTATTCCTGCCGTACAGAGAGGTCATTCAGAGGACAGGGCCGGGATATGACTCTTATGTGCATTTATAACATTTAACTTGACTTAGGGAAGGTTAATGGACTTGACAGAAATGTCCATAAGCCAGTCACAGTAAGTAACTTTATGTAAATGACTGGCAAATGGAAGTGTAGATTCGAAATCTTATTTTCCTGTGATACTCTTCAATGCCCTTTTTGTTATTTCTAGTCATTGCTAATGCACTAGCTTTCATAAATCGCCATGCAAGCATCAGAGGATACAAAATAAACATACATATTATGATATCAAGACTTGTCCTCTTTATCTATTTTGAATCAATGACCTGCTGTATCCTCTGCAGAGTGGTTCATCTGACCCAGCTGAAATTTTTATGTTTGCAGTGGGCTCTGTGCCATCTCTCCTGATAAAAGGATGCTTTTTAAGAAACAAGATCGAGTTGCTTGCCACTGAAATCTCACTCCCTTTTGTAATTACTTAGGGATCATTTTATACAAATATAAACGGTTTTAGGGGTTCTAGGTAGTTGCTTTTTGTCCCAGCTGACTTTTACTGTCACTTTTGATTAATGTAAACATCCTTGCTGAATAAAACTATTAATTTCTTTAAAAAAAAAAATAAATAAAAATAATAATCTTACTGACCCCAAACTTCTAAATGGTATATTTGGTGTATATATTGGTATTTATTGCCCACAAACGAAAAAAAAAAAAAAATTCAGACCATTCTTGTCCGAACATTATTTCATATAACAGGATAAATTACGGGATAAATCACATGCTGAACCTCTTGTAAGGTCCACTAATTAAAGACACCAGTATGATATTTTTCATGGAAATGGACTGTAAAATTGGTCTCAGAATTTCCAGTTTTTGCAATGGTTTCAAGATGTTACCTGTATTGTTAACTTAAAAGTTCAGAATCAGTCCGTCACAGTTTGTTAACCCAAACAAAAGCCCCCCCCAAAATACACATTAATGTAAACAGTCTTGCAGATTGCATTCATCTTTGTATATTTGAGCTGTGTACGAGTCTCAACGATTCATCTATCACTAGAACTAAACACGTGGCTCTGTTCTGCACTGTTAGTGGTCAAAGTCTGTGGCCGAAAACAGCTATAAAACAAACCTATCTCAAAATGTCGATTATATATGTGGTATGGAGTTAAAAAAAAAAAAAAGTTGTATTTAATTGCACACAAAAAAAAAAAAAAAAAACTATATTTTTTTTTTTTTCGGATTGCCAGATTTCATATTTTAAAGTGCATTTTGAAATTATTGACATTAAGAAATTGGTATTGCAAAGTAATTCCTGACAAAAATCTGTTTTACAATTTTTTCCATTTTGTTTACAACATGCATTATTTTTGCAATTAAAAAAAAAAAATAGCTTTGTTTTTTCAGCTATGCATCATCGTTTTGATTCCATAAAGTGTTTAAACACACATATGCACCCGTGAATAAATAAGCTTTCCATTGATGCATGGTTTGTTAGGATAGGACAATATTTGGTCGAGATACAACTATTTGAAAATCTGGAATATGAGGGTGCAAAAGAATCAAAATAAAGAGAAAATCGCCTTTAGAGTTGTCCAAATGAAGTTCTTAGCAATGCATATTACAAATAAAAAATAAGTTCTCCGGTAGGAAATTTACAAAATATCTTTATGGAACATGATCTTTATTTAATATCCTAATAATTTTTGGCATAAAAGAAAAATCGATAATTTTGACCAGTACAGTGTATTTTTGGCTATTGCTACAAATAAACTTGTGCTACTTAAGACTGGTTTTGTGGTCCAGGGTCACATATCGTAAAACAAAGAAATCTAGCAAAGAGGGAAATTACACTGCTAGTGCTACGCTCCACTTGTATGACGCTCTCTATTTGGAGGAAAAGAACTCATCAGCCAGGCCATTAACGCTCAGGGCTGCCAAGCCACGAGGCACGGGTTGGCTGCTGTTTTTAAAAGCCCCCGTTTCTCCAAATGTAAACAGAGAATCTTCCCCAAACATTGCCTTTTTAAGACTTCTCGGTGAGAGCTAGGGGGCGACCTCTTCTGCCACTCGCTGCAGCTAATGAAGGACTCGCCGAACAATGGCTCGCGCTGACACCGTGTTGTCACGCTTCTCCACTTCGCTCCTGTCTAAATTTAGTCTTTCCAGAGCATGGGTCTGGAGGAGACAGCCCCTCTAAACATTAGTCTTTTGCAGGCTCCTTTATGGACGAGGGCGAGAAGCGGGATCTAACCCTGATGGACATTTCACAGACAGACCTCACCACCCCCTCGCTCTCTCTTTAGCCATATCCAATCTGCCTCTTTGACCTCCGTGGCTCGACGTGTCCAGGAGGAAAATTCATCTGGCGGCGAGCACGGCCCAAGGTCAAGGCTTTGTCTTGCTTTCCTTTATAATCGCTCTTATCGCTTCTCTCAGCAGATGTCTTGGTCCATTGATGCCGAGACACGGTGTGAATGAATGTCTGGTTTGTGAAGGTCTGCTGCTTATATGTACATTCTCACAATTAGAGAGAGGTCAGCATGTGTAAGACAACGCTAAGTATTGCATTACAATTAAATAAATGCAGAAACACACTTAAAGAATATCAAATCTGACCATCTAAAGACCTCCACAGAAAAACACTAATTGGCTAATAGATTAATCATTAACACACAAACTCCAGTTTGTCCAAGTGGGTGTGTGTGATTTCATTAGCGGACTGTTTGTGTTGCCAGTGGTCAGTATAGTGATGATCTCCAGAGCCATATTGTATTATCAGATAACAGTTTTGCCTAGGCCTGTTACACACACAGTGTCCATCATCTTGAAGATGACCACTGCCATTAATCTTTGTGTCATGAAAGCAAAAACATCAAGCATATAGAGGAGTCTGGGACTAGCTGTCACGTGGGAAAGTTGTCGCAAAGGTTGGTTTTGAGTCCAATGTCTATGTATTTGTTTGTTTTGTATGTTGGTTTCAAACTATCTACTTCACAACTAGCATATTTGTGACCCTGGACCACAAAACCACTCTTAAGGGTCAATTTCTTTGAAATTGAGATTTATACATCATCTGAAAGCTGACTAAATAAGCTTTCCATTGATGTATGGTTTGTTAAGACAATATTTGGCTGAGATACGACTATTTGAAAATCTAAGTCCGAGGGTGCAAAAAAATCTAAATATTGAGAAAATCGCCTTTAAAGTTGTCCAAATGAAGTTTTTAGCAATGCATATTACTAATCAAAAATTAAGCTTTGATATATTTACGGTAGGAATATTACGAAATATCTTCATGGAACATGATCTGTACCTAATAAAAGAAAAATCGATAATTTTGACCGATACAATGTATTTTTGGCTATTGCTACAAATATACCCATGCTGCTCAAGACTGGTCCAGGGTCACATTTAGGTTAAAAATTATGTCCTCCAAATTAAAATTACAGTATCAAGATAATGTTTCCAATGGCAAGTTCTTGCTTCTTTTTCCACTCTAAAAAATTTGTTCAGTAAAATATAGATAAACCCTGCGGCTGGGTTAAATGTTTAACCCAACCTTCTGGGTAAATTTATGTAACTATTGCTTTAAAAATTACTACATTTCTTGCTTAAAATGAACCCAAATAGGTTGGAAATCAACATTTATTAATATGTTCAATAAATGAACATTATTAGGAAGTTGAATAAATAATTAAATTTAAAAAAAAAATTAAATTGCATATTAATAAATGTATACCTTTTGAATTATGTGTCTGATTTTTAATTTTGGGTTCATTTTAAGCCAACCATACACTCCTAAAAAAAAGGTTCCAAAAGGATCTAGAAGAGCCATCTTTGGTACCTCAAAGAACCATTTTGAAGAACATTTTAAAAATCTAAAGAATCTTTTTTGACTATAAAGAACCTTTTCTGCATTTGAAAGGTTCCATGGATGTTCAACCATTGGTGCCAATATAAAACCTTTATTTTTTTAAGAGTGTACAGTAATTTTTAAACAATAGTTGACTTAAATAAAACTACCCAGAAAGTTGGGTTAAACATTTAACACAACCCAGTCGCTGGTTTTGTCCATATTTTACCCAGCACTGGGCTGTATTTAACCCAGCATTTTTTTAGAGTGAAAGAACCTTTTGTGCATTAAATAGTTTCCATTCATTTTAAAAGGTACTTGATGGAACCGCTGATGCCAGAAAGGAGCGTTTTGGTAAACAATGTCTGCTATTACATGTTCTGCAATTGGGGCATGAAAAGTGAAATCTGTATTTTTTTTGTCCTGAGCAATAACCGTTTGGGGTGTATATAATGATCAATAGAGTAAAAAGTGTGACTTGCTCTAGCCTCTTGTACACTGAGATAATGTTTACATTTTGGCTCGAGATTCTGATTCATCCAAATTCATTGTGACGTTTATCTGGTTACAGATAAAAGAGCCACCAACAGAGAACGTCTTTGTGTGGAGACCCAGTTTTTGAGCCCAACTGTGATTCTGCCTCCTTCAGGAAAATAAACAAACCTCTTACTCTTTTTTTTCTTACCCGCTCTCTCTTTTCTCCATGTGACTTGTATATGATTCCCAGCATTCTGTAAGCAAATGCTTTCCCATATGGGGAAGCGCAATGCTTTTGAGAGGAAGTTAATTATTTTAAATAACTGTGTCTGCGCAGAGCCCGTGTGTTCCCAGGCAGGAATGGCAAGGAGCCCTCTGTTGTTAATGGTTTCCACATGGACTTTCAGAGAGGCCGGCCAAGACTCCAGCACGGGCAGAAATCTCCAAATTTAGAAGAAATATGAAAATTGTCAAACGTGCCTTCCTCAGGCTGAGACAGCGGGCCCGGCCCCCTAGCCTGAGCCCTCCCTCCCCGTCTCTTCTCATCCTCACACACCGCGGGTCACAGCTCGGGGTCACGGGGGCTCTTACACCAGCCAATCAGACGGCTCGGGAGGCTTTCCCTGACATGCCGCTCTGATAGTAAGCCGGCCCCTTGCCTCATATAAGGTAAAAGAAAAGTCTTTGCTCCCCAAGCCGGCCATGCTTCAAAAAGGAGCCTCGCGCCGGGAACCCCCTTCAGACGGTGGAGCGCACGGCATCCATGGGAACAGAACGGGGACCCCCTCTCTGCATCTCTACCCATCCTGACACCAAACACCCAGCACCCTCCCACCCAACCACCAATGTGAACGATCCTTCGTCTTCAAGACGCAGACTGCGGTAAGTCTATCTCAACTTATTCTATGTGTTACTTTGCACAGCAAATTAATTTGTTGGTTGGTCATCGCTCATGTTGCTCATGAGATACTGAGACATACCAGGCATGTCAAGCTGTCATTGAGAGCAGGGTGACACTGAGCTGATCCAGCTGGCTAAAAACACTCCTCTGATACAGTAAGCGCTGCTTCCCCTTCAGGTACTGAGGACACAATCAACAAATGTGACTTTCCTGTAGGAGTGTATTTATGAATCAAAGCTCAATCAGAGCCCTCTGATTAAGACAGGGTGGAATTACCCATGAAAACCCAGTTTTATGTTTTCAAACAGTGCTGATGAATCGCAGATGACTTGCATTGTGCTTGCGGGCTGCAGGTTGAGTGTGTGCTAGGGAGTGTAACAGGAGAGTTCACCTGGGGATAGTGAGGAGAAATGTGAAATGACCTCACAGAGCACAGTCTCGAATGCTGGGGAATGTGATCCGGCTGCTGTTTAACTGGCCTTTGAACTTGACATTGAACTTGAATTCTGTGAAATCAGATGATAAGTTGATATAATTCCTCGTTTGTTATTCCATCACTGTAGTTTTACTAAACTCCATGTGCGTCATTGAACAATTGTTCATTATCAGAAAACCTTGTTAAATCTACAGAATCTGAAGGCAGTGCCTCCCTAAGTTCTCAGACTGCACTAACTTTCCACCATGTGCTGTATCTCTTGTCAGTAAGCACATTAGGAAGTTTACCAAATATCTCAGCAGCAGTGTCTAATGAAATTGTTCGAGCGAGAGAAATGAGGGACAGACCTCCATCCCCCACATTCTCTCCTCCGTTCCTCCCGTCCTTTGTTTCTGGAAAGACCCTGTTGCAAATATCAGATGCGGGGGGAGCAGAGGAGGAGAAGGAGGAGGAGGAGAGCCAGCAGATGTGGCCAGCTGTTGGTAGGCTCGGGTCAGCATTTAACTTTCCTAGTCCAGGGATGCCACTCCGGTGACCTACTGAAACACACTCTGAATCTTTCACACGCACACACACACATTCCAACACATTCGAGCTGAATCTTAGCATGCCCATATAAAGTAAAAGACATGTTAATCTAGCACTTGAACACATTGCAGAAGGACTGAAAGTCTGCATCTTTTTCTGCAAACTTTTAAAAAAAGAGCCGTTACGGCTCATCTGGGTATAACTTTGATTTTTGATGACACTCAATCTGGCTGCATTTAACGTAAACATGCCAGAATGTTTACAGTTGTGTGATTTCAAATCAACTTTATTAGCCATCTATTAGCAAAACAAATAATAAATGTTGGTGTGGTGTAATAATAAATGTTTTAAAAATTATTGTAACATTTAATTTTTTAAATAAAAAATGTTTTTAAAAATGTTCAAATATTTAAATATATATAATACACTGTATTATTTAATCTTAATACAGAATATTTAAATTATATTATATAATACAACTCGTAATATACATAATATTATTTTTTGTAGCCCCGAAATTGGAAAAAGTTCAAATGTGCGCCAACAGTTCCTCATTAGCTGTGAAATATTTCCTTCGTATGCACATTTGTTTGCCTTATTGTTGCCAGTGCCGCCCATAATCCTCTAACTTTCCAAGTCTTACAGTCTAATCTATTGTTATACTGTAAGTCTTACTCTAGATGGATGAACATATGTGTGTTGATGGACAGATGGACCGATTAGATAGAGGGATGGAGGGGGTTATTGAGCTGGAGACAGTGAGGGAGGGAAAGGAAGTGCATTATTTATTTTCTGAGGAGTCAAAAGTCTGGCAGCCATCGGAGCAGAGTGCTTTCACATGACCCTGTGGTGGCCTTGGTGCTTTGGCCTGTCCCCCGCATCACTTGCTCCCCTCCCCGAGCCCCTGGGGACCCCAGTTCCCAGGGTCACTTTCACATGAACAGTGGGAAAAGCGAAAGAAGGGGGGTTAGGTGTTCACCAGGGACTACCCAAAGCCCAAGTCCAAGGGTCAACACAACCTCAGGCCTCCTAAAAACTCACTTGGGACATTTAGGGACTATAACGCACCCCTCGGTTAAGCTCTGAGGTGCTGATAGAGAGCGCTGTTCTGTCTAGAAGTGTTTTTTCCACATCCACACCACTCCACATTCCAATTACTCGTGTTTAAGGAATGCTTTAGGGGTTTGTCAGTTCCTTTTTGGGCCGTAAAGCGCTCCTGCTGGGCCTTTGGCTTGTAAAAGGGGATGTTGGGTTTTATGATGTTTAGATGTACCTGAGTAATGTTAATGATCTCATATCTCTTCGTGAATGCAAATGTTTTCCCTTGCTTTTAACCCGTCGAATGAATATTTCACATATGTGGACCACAAAACCAGTCTGAAGTTGCATGGGTATATTGCATGGGTCAAAAGTTTTTTTAATGCCAAAATAGGATATTAAGTAAAGATCATGTTCCACGAAGATATTTTGTACATTTCCTACCATAAATATATCAAAACTTAATTTTTGAATAGTAATACACATTGCTAAGAACGTCATTTGGACAACTTTAAAGGCGATTTTCTCCATATTTTGATTTTTTGCACCCTCAGATTACAGATTTTTAAATAGTTGTATTTTGACTAAATATTGGCCCATCCTAACAAACCATACATCAATGGAAATCTTATTTATTTAGCTTTTAGCTGATGTATAAATCTCAATTTAAAAAAAAATTGACCTTTATGACTGGTTTTGTGGTCCAGAGTCACATTTGTTGAAGAAAGATGTGGCATATGAGAATGGCAAAGAAAGTTTGAAGGCATCAAGCATAACATTGACCCAAGAAGTAACATGCAAACAAAAAACAATGCATAAATCAGGCTTTTTAGCTTTTGTCTTTTTTGCCAGACTAAATGCCACTACACAGCTAACATAATTTCTCAGAACTGAGTTTGAAAAATCAGACCTTGCATTCATGCATTTATTTGAACAGAAAAAAAAGCAAAACCGTGACAATAAAACTTGGTGAATTAATTGTAAATGATCAAATATTTGGGGGGGGGGGGGGGGGGGGAGACACTTAGATTTAACTGGTAGTTTTAATGGAAATCAACATAAAAATTGCATGTTTTTTTAAGTAGTCACATTATAAAAAAAAATAACAATAAAAAACCCTACATGATATATTAGCTATATTAGGTTGTTTGTTAGATTTTATGCTGTTTAGTTAATATTTATTGCATTATTTTAATATTGTGTGAGCTGCCCTTTAAGTGGTCAAACGGTCTTCTAATTAATAATTATAATTATTATTTTTTACAGTAGATTTCTGCGAACAGCTGCGCATTTTTACCATATTTTTTTTCACGGTGTATGTGAAATCAGTTCTGATCGCAGCAGTCATGGACTTCTACTGAAGAACTTATGTCTAGAATCATAGTGCAAGTGCCGAGCAGATGATCGCAAGCAAACAAACCCCACAGCGTTGTTCTAATTACATTAAATCTCATTCTAACAATGCGCGCTCACAAATTCTAAATGTTTCCCAAAAGAATCTAAACGTAGATAACAGCTATTAAGTTGGAAGACTTCTATTGGAATGGATGAATGTTTGCATATGCACTTCATGCATAAGCCTGATCTTCAGAAGAGAGATTAGCTTTAAGAGCTAGACTGAGCAGAGAGAGGTAACAGGCGGGGTGCCCTCCCTCCTCCCTCCCCTCCTTCACGTTTCCTGTCGTGATGATTTAAGGAGATGGGGAGAAATGAGAGGGAACCTTAAAAGGCAATGTTTAGGCATGCTCGCGCTCTCCATTATCAAGCCAGAGTCTGTGTCTGTGTAAACACAGCATCTGCCTCATCTGTGGAGGTGAGCGTTTTGGCACTAGTCTGGCCTGTCACTGTACTAACTCTTTCTTTCGCTCTTTCGCCGTATCCCTCCAGCTCTCCCGGTCTGTCCTGATCGCATACACACATTTACACATGCCATTCCCATCAGCCTTATGATTCACTATGCTCTTGTTGCATGGTTTTACTGTTGTAGTATCTCATGAGAAGTGTACTAAGTATAGTATAGCTTTGAAATTGTTTATGTATTTAGTCATATTTTAGTTTTAATCTCATAATTATGGCTGGTTCTTTAGTTTTTGGGCGTTTCTGTTTAGATTTATTACCTTATGTTTATAAAAACATTTTTTTTTATCTATATTAATTGTATATTTAATATAGATAAGATATTTGTCTGTTTCTTTCTTCTGTTTACCAGAATAAATGCCACCTGATGGCTAACATCTTTTGCTGTGCATCTAATATGTTTGTTATTTTAACAAACAAAAAAAAAAAGATAAAATGCAAAACTGTGACTATAGAACTTGGTTATTTGGTTAACTGTAAATTACCATCATATATGGTGAGAGAGAGATTAGATAGGGAATATGCATGTAGTTTTACTGTAAAATAATATTTAAAAAGCATTTTTTTAATGTTTCATGTTTAATCAATACAGGTTTTAAATGTATATTATACACAGAAGTAGAAGATTAAATCAAAAAGTAATATGTTTTTTGTTCTCATTTCAGTTTATACTATTATTTTATCTTGTATTTTTATTTCAGTCAATAAAAATATACTTAGCTACCTAAAATATTATATTAAAGATGTTTACACTATTAGTACGTGACTTTCAAACTGGACTTAACATAAAATCATAGTCTTGCCACATTCCCTGTTTGTTTTTTATTGTCTCTGGAATGGTTTGTTTTTTGAACTATTGCAAAAAAACAGCTGGCGTGCTGTGAAGTGTGTAAAGCTGGTAACACTTAGGCAATCTTCAGATCAGAACTGTAGACTTCCTCCTAAATGGCCAGACTATGTGTGTGTGTGTATCAGTGTTCGTAGAAACTGAAGGCCATCTGGTGTGAGTGGAGGTGTGTGAGGTTCACCTCAGCGTACAGCCAAACCGCCAGAACTGCCTCATGCAACACAACATGCCAAGAAATCTGAGACATTCTTTGCATGTCATGCTTGAAATAACCATTAACATACTTTGGGGGATTTTGAGAAAGTGTCTTTACAGAATAGGACATGGGATAACTATTGATTCACATATACAGTCCATTCCCATTGTGAGGCAAATTTAACTCTTGCCTCCCAAGTAGGACAGAGCCTGGGAACTAGAGTTGAACCAACAGGATGTGATGTTTATTATTGGGGCTCACTTATTAGGCAGCAGTTCAGTATGAGTTTCTCCACAAGCGTTGAGCCTGGGAGCAGGATGTGTTTGTTGAGTTTTCCTCACAAGGAATAATAACTGACACATCCGCTCTATAATATCTCACAAGCCTGTCAAAGTCCTCGGCGGCAGCGCACGCTCAGGCAGATTTCCCTCAAAGTCGTGGCTGCCACTAAGTTTTCTGGCTTCTTCTACACCTTCGGCTCTCTTTTGCCTTTTACGTCAGGCTCCCGCCGACTGTGACTAGAAAAGGGAATGTATGCAGGCAGTACGGCGGAGAGCGACGGGGGAGGGGAGGGCACACGGAGCAGTGACAAACTATCTGCTTCCACAATCACTGGCCGTAAGAGGCTGAAAGAGTGAATGTTTATCGAAAGCGCAGCTACATTTTCCATTATCCCAAAATAAAATCCCTTCAGAATTCCTTATATGGGCTGAGGGAGATTCCAGAAGGGGGATACGAGACAACCTAAAGCTCTCACTTGACTCAGAAAAAGACTTTGGAATTTTCATGTTGTTTCTCCTCTTTTCCCCCATTTTTTTTTTTTTGGAAGAGCCTTTCTGCTTTGTAGTCAATTTGATACTCCGCAAATTCAATTAAGCGGGATTTGTTGGGATTCTTAGCCTCCTTATCAAAGCCGCCTGAGGCGTTCTGAAACCCTACGAGGATCATTGTTGATAAAGTCTTTTTACACAAAGTCAACTGAGAAATGTGCGGAGAATCACTGGTATATGTGTATCTCTTGGCTGAGCTGTTCCATAGCGTGTTGCACATGACACTGGAATGATAGAATTAGCAGGCTGACATTATGCTGGAATTGCTGTTTATGAGATCCTATCTTTATCTCTCATTACAGAGTCTGAAGAGGGGGGAGATACAACATGGACAGTTGACACACAACATGCTGCAGGTGAGAACATATTCTTGAGATTTTTTGAATGTTATGGAAGCCTGTTTCCACTTTCTGTTACTGTATAAAAATATTAACAACAAAGGTAATACCAACTTTCCATCTCACAATGTGATTTTAAATGTTGCAGTTGTACTTTTATATCTAAAAAATTAGATTTTATCTTTTGTAACTGTGACAGTGTTTCACAATTCGACTTTAAATCTTGGAATTGTGACTATATCTCATAATGTCAATTTTATATCTTTTATAACTCATAATTGTGACTATATATCACATTTGGGACTTTGTGTTTCACAATTTTTCCTCAATTGTGACTGACAGTGTGACTTCATATCTCAAAATGTAAATTGTATATCTTGTAATTGTGACAATATATCATTTGTAACGTCATATCTCAATATTTGACTTTAAATTTCCCAACTGTGACACGGAAAGTAAATTTTAAATCTCATTATTATGACTATCTCTCACAATATGACTTTAAATCTTGCTGTTTTCATTCATCTCTGAATGTAAATTTTATATTTCAATATTATCTCATTATAATATCTCACATTTTTCGACTTTATATCTCACAATTTTACAGTTGTGTTAGTTTTTGCAGACAATAACTGACAGTGTGACTTTATATCTCATAAATGTGACTATATTTTACAATTGTGACACTATTTCATATTTGTAACTTTATGTCTCATAATTTCACTTCAAACTTTGCACATGTGACTGACAGCATGTAAACTGTATGTCTTGTAATTGTGACAATATATCATGTTTGTGCTTTCATATCTCAATATTTGACTTTAAATCTCTCAATTGTGACTTTTAATTCTCAGAATGTAACTTTTACCTCTCATAATTATGACTGTAAATCTTGCAGTTTACCATCTCTGAATGTCAGTTTTATATTTAAATATTTTACACCTCATAATTATGATATCTGAAATTTTTGGACTTTGGATCTCACAATTTTACTTTACATCTTGCAGGTGTGACTATAACTGACAGTGTGACTTTATATCTCAGACTTTCATTTCTTTTATATTTCAGAAATGACTATATCCCACA
The DNA here is from genome assembly GCA_036247105.1 of Cirrhinus mrigala. Classification (NCBI taxonomy): domain Eukaryota; kingdom Metazoa; phylum Chordata; class Actinopteri; order Cypriniformes; family Cyprinidae; genus Cirrhinus; species Cirrhinus mrigala. The sequence goes on from CM070020.1 coordinate 13,653,491, forward strand.
ATTGTGACTATATCTAAGAATGTAAATTTTATAATTGTGAAAATAGCTTACATTTTGGGACTTTATGTCTCACAATTTCACTTTAAATCTTGCACTTGTGACTGGCAGCGTGACTTTATATCCCAAAATGTTATTTGTATATCTTGTAATTGTGACAGTACATCAAATTTGTGACTTCATAGCTCAATATTTGACTTTAAATCTCTCAGCTGTGACTTTATATCCCATAATTATGACTATATCTCACAATTTGACTTTAAATCTTGCAGTTTATTGTCTTTGAATGTAATTTTAAATTTCAATACTTTACATCTCATAATTGTGACAATATCTGACATTTTTTTACCTTATATCTCAATTTTACTTTACACCCTGCAGTTGCGATTATAATAGACAGTGTGACTTCACATTTCAGACTTTTAATTTCTTTTATATCTCATAAATGTGACTATATCTCACAATTGTGACTTTATATCTCAGAATGTAAATTTTATAATCCTATAATTGTGACTATATCTCACATTTGGGACTTTATGTCTCACAATTTCACTTTAAATCTTGCACTTGTGACTGACAGTATGACTGTAAATCCTAAAATGTAAATTGTATATCTTGTAATTGTGGCAGTATATCATATTTGTGAATTCACATCTCAATATCTGACTTTAAATCTCTCAGTTGTGACGCAAAATGTAAATTTTAAATCTCAAATTTGACTATATCTTACAATTTGACTAAATCTTGCAGTTTACTGAATGTAAATTTTATATTTCATTATTTTACATCTCATAATTGTGACAATATCTGACATTTTTGGACCTTATATCTCAATTTTACTTTACATCTTGCACTTGCAACTACAACTGAGAGTGTGACTTTATAATTCAGAATTTAATTACTTCTATATCTCATAAATGTTACCATATCTCAAAATTACATCTTTTGTTACTTAATTCCTCACAGTTTGACTCGAAATCTCATAACTGTGACTACATCTCACAGTCGTGACAATTTCTTATTTTCTTCAACTTCAATTAACCTGTTCTCTGAAATGGAAACAGGCTTCTATACAATACTTAAAAGGAAGACTAAGTAGAAGTTTTTCCTTTGTTGTACTCAAAAATAGGTCACCGTGCTTCATTTCAGTCTATAAACAGCAACAAAGTGAAGCCAGACATGCTTGTCAACCGAGCCCTTGAGTGCTTCTCCAAAGGCTCGTACTGTAAACTGTGAACAGTACCTTGTGGATAAGCTGCATATCTGTCTGTTAATGCCTGCTGCCCTCATCTCCCTCCATAAACCACAGCACTGCTGGAAAAGCCATTAGAGAGAACTGTGTCAGAGCGAGCGAATGATCCTGCATAATCACACCCGCTTCCTGGACGGAGAAGGGAAAACGATCCACAAAATATATAGAAGGAGAGCAAAGACTTGTCTGTCTGGGTGCTATACAGTAGCATTTTGTGGTTTCCGCACACTGCAGCCTCAGACGGCAGCACATTCAGAGAGCTGACGCCACTGGAGCGAGGATTTTCTGCTATGCAGATGCCAGTGTGGTCTTATCACATGATTGGGAAGGGTTCAGAGTCTTTTAAACTTATTGGAACCATGTCATCCGCTACTTTGAGAAGATAAAACCCACACTTGGCTGGATTCTGACGGGTTTATGAACCTTCTCAGACATCCTGCTTCTTGAAGTATGTGTCGAATCAGCCTGTTTATTCGGTCGGGATTTTATAAGATGAGAAACGAGGACGCCCCCTTGAACCTGGCTTCCCTGCGGACCGGTCTGATTGAGACAGAGGAAGTGGTTGTGTATAAAGGGGCGTGGCCTCGCATTCTGCGGTACGCTGAGCTGAGTGACTCAGGGGCACTAGAGCAGACGGCTGCATTGATGTTGCCTTTGAACTTGAGTACAGATGTCCACTGCAGGAATAAACATCCTGTTCTGTGACCACCGAACTAGCAGAGCCAGTCTGCGCCGTATACCGCCGGGGGCAGAAAAGCGCTGGAAGTCGGAGCGAGCGTGCAGTTGTTTATTCAGTGGATTGGAGTCCCGCGGCTCCAAGGTTTTTCTTGGGTGACGGCCACTTTCAGAGGCAAGAGCTCATGCTAAATATCCCGCTGTCAGGCTGGCAAGCTAGTTTGTGTCTAAATGACTACATAAAGCCTTTCCGTTATCCTGGGTGGCATTCCAAAGCATAGGATCAACTAGGAAGGAAAAGCTGAGAGGTTTGTAGGGAGATCAGGGCATGTAGGTCAAAGCCATTTCCTGCACACCCACAACACTTCCCCCATAAACATTCATCAGCTTGGGCCTAACAAATCCATCCATCATATTAATCTCGTCATAAAATAATAAAATACTAAATAAACACTATGTGTAATTGAATATTCATCTTCTGCTCCCAATCTTTAGGTTTAATAGCTGCAGGTCAGACCGCTTGGCTGGGTGACAAACTGAGGAATTCATCCAAACCTCTAGTTCTTTAATATGAGACTGAGTCAGCTCCAGTGTAATCAACAGGACGTAGGAGGCCGTAGTCCATGTTGATCAAAGACGGTAAGATGGGAAACACAAAAGGAGTCCTGAATAATTCTTTCCTCTACAGTCCTCGGGCCCAAGGTGCAGTGCTGCATCTCTGGTCAACTGGGAGTCTGAGATGAAGCACTGTAGCTCGGGAGGAAGGACGCTGCCTGCCAGACCTTGATTTTACATTTCAAATTTCAGAGTTCTATTGAATAAAATGGCTCCTACGGCCATTGTTTATCATGGTAGACCAGGTGTTGGTAATTCACAATGCATCATTTCCCCATCCCCGGGGTCCAGTTTTCCCAGGAATCCCTTGGGCAATCATAAGGGGGATTCCTGGAAATACTGTTCTTGGGGGTGGGGCTGGACAACTGAATTCATTTAATGATATTTCAGCTGTAACTGTTTTATATAATCATGTATTACTATAATCACTGGTTATACTCCATTTTAAAATATCAGTTTACTCTACCATTCAAAGTTTGGGGTCATCAGGGTTTTTTAACATTTCTTAAGCTCATAAAGGCTACATTTATTGAATTAAAAATATAGTAAAAACAGTAATATTGTGAAATGTTATTGCAATTTAAAACAACTGTTTTCTAATATATTTTAACATGAAATGTCATTTATTCCTGTGATGCAAAGTTGCATTTTCAGCAGCCATTCCTAGTTTTCACTGTCACATGATCCTTCAGAAATCATTCTGATATGCTGATTCGGTGCTCAAGAAATTAATTGTTATTATCAACATTGAAAACAGTTACTATTTTTGTGAAACTGATTTTTTACAGGATTTTTTGATTAATAAAAAGTTCAAAAGAACAGTGTTTATTTGAAACAGACATCTTTTATAACATTATAAATATCTTTTCTGTCTCTTTGGTTAATTTAATGTGTCTTTGCTGAATAAGAAAATAAATTTCATTTATAAAAACTTCCCTCAAACTTTGAATGTTTATATCACAAATATGATTTATATTTGTAAAGATTAATTAAAAATAAAGTACATATTGTGAAATGTTATTACAATTTAAAACAACTGTTTTCTATATTTTAACATGAAATGTAATTTACTCCTGTGATGCAAATTTGCATTTTCAGCAGCCATTCCCAAAGTTTTCAGTGTCACGTGATCCTTCAGAAATCATTCTAATATGCTGATTTGGGGATCAAGAAATTAATTATTATTATCAACGTTGAAAACAGTTGTGTTGTTCACTATTTTTGTGAAACTGTTTTTTACAGGATTTTTGCTTAATAAAAAGTTCAAAAGAACAGTGTTTATTTGAAACAGGCATCTTTTATAACATTATAAATATGTTTTGGATCAATTTAATGTGTCTTCGCTGAATAAGAAAAATTTAATTTTAAAAATCTTCCCCAAATTTTGAATGTTTATATCACAAATATGAGTTATATTTTTAAAGATTAATTAAAAGATGAACTAAAAATAAAGTAAATATTGTGAAATTTTATTACAATTTAAAACAACTGTTTTCTAATAAATTTAACATGAAATGTACTTTGCATTTACTGCAGCCATTACTAAAGTCTTCAGTGTCACATGATTCTTCAGAAATCATTCTAATATGCTGATTTGGTCCTCAAAAAATTAATTTTTATTATCAACAGTGAAAGCAGTTGTGCTGGTAACTATTTTTGTGAGACTGTGATTTTTTTTTCAGGATTTTTGATTAATAAAAAGTTCAAAAGAACAGTGTTTATTTGAAACGGAAATGTTTGTAACATTATAGATATGCTTACTGTCTCTTGGATCAATTTAATGTGTCTTTGCTGAATAAGAAAATATACTTCATTTAAAAAATCTGCCCCAAACTTTAAATGTTCATATCACAAATATAAGTAATATTTTTAAAGATAAAGATATTGTATATTATATTTTGTATACTTTACATGAACTAATGTTGACCTTCTTTACAATGTTTCAATAAAACTACTGTTTATTTATCCAAAAGTGTTGTCAGACTTTTATATATATATATATATATATATATATATATATATATATATATATATACATATCCCTATTTAAACAATTATGTGGTAACACTTCACAATAAGGTTCATAAGTTAACTACATTAGTTAACATGAACTAAGAATGAACAATACTTCTACAGCATTTATTAATTGTACTTAATGTTAATTTCAGCATTTACTAATGCTTTATAAAAATCACAAGTTGTTTGTTAAAGTTAGATAATGCACTGTAATATGAACAATGAACAACTGTATTTTTATTACCTAACATTAACAAAGATGAATAAATAGTGTGTAAATGTATTGATCATTGTTTATTCATGTTAGTTAATACATTAGTTAATGATGCCTTATTGTAAAGTGTTAACAATTATGTTTATACTGCTTTATTATAAAGCCTTTAAGACATTTATCATATGACAAGAAAAAAACAGCGCCACCTATTAGTGAAAATGTACAGAACATCAAACACAATGTCCACAGGGGGGCGCAGTTTACATTGTAAGGCGGTTCAAAGGGAAACCGCAGCCCACACGTGCTGGCTCAGATTACAGGAATCTTGTGTGATTGGAGCTTTAACATATTTATTTTTTTTCTGTATAATACAGCTATCACAGCAGTCCTGCTATAGGAAACTACACAATAAACCTTCCATCTGAGTACATGTAAATGTGAACAAGAACATGCGAACGTAATCAGCGACCATTCATTAAATAATGTTGGTATTGTTTTATAATACTGCCATACACACAGATTTGAGCGAACGTCTGTATACAGATGCTTCAGCACCTATGTGAAATGAGTCATTCAGGATTAAGTGGGCGGTAGATGCTCATACATTTATGTGAGATTTCTTATACTGGTCACCAATGCTGTCACTGAAATGTGTGACACTGTGTGGGAGAAAAAGATCCTCACATTTGGCCCTCTGACAAAGATTGAATGCAATTTTATATATTTCTTTTAAACAATAGTAAACAAGAAACTGCAAGCAATTATAATTCAAAACAACTCTCACTCTTATGGGTGCTATCAAGGTCTGAGAGACATCAGTTGCATAAATGTTGATATGGTTTGCTTACTTGCGAGGCGGGGGCAGGGAAAGGCACGAGGATCTGTGCTGAGTTGCACCGTGTCACGTTCAGCCCAACAGCTGCCTGGTGGAATCCAGCTCTGTTGATTCCGAGCCTCCGAATCCACATTGGCAGAGACGCTGATACAAAGACAGCTGTGTGTGCTTCAGATGACAAAGACGGTAAAGAAGTGACAGCATATAACCATGTAGCTTCAAGGCTGAAACAAACTTTTTTGCATTTGTCTACATCTGTGTTATTTTGGGTCGCAGCGCATCTGCGTGAAGCACAGCTACATAACCAGAAACAACAATAGATAGGCCAGAGGTCAAAAAACTTTGGCATACAAAACACACAAGGCCAAAAAATGTTATGAATATAATTTGTTATATTTGACTTTTTATTTCATTAAATCTTGCTGAAGTTTATCCACATTTAAGTGCATCTAAATTATTATTATAAATGTTTTTTTATAAAAAAAAAAAAAAAAAAAAAAAAAAAAAAGGAGTATAATATGTTGCTTTTTATATTTCATACACCTAGGAAATACATACACTGCCATTTAAAAGTTTGGGATCAGTAAGATTTGTTATGTTTTAATTCTCTTATTCCCATCAATGTTTTATTTATTTGATCAAAAACACTGAAAAAAGTAATATTATGAAATATTATTAATTTAATATAACAGCTTTCTATATTAATATACTTTTAAAATGATTTATTTTTTTGAAGCAAAGCTGAATTTTCATCAGCCATTTCTCCAGTCTTAAGCGTCATACAATCCTTCAGAAATCATTCTAATATGCTGATTTATTATCAATGTTGAAAACAGATGTGCTGCTTAATATTTTTTTGTAACCTGTGATTTTTTTAGGATTTACTTAAAATATAAGTATTTACTATCACTTTTTTTATTAATTTAACACATCTTGGCTGAATAAATGTATTAATTTCTTTCAAAGAAAGAAAGAAAGGAAAAAAACACTGACCCAAAACTTTAAACAATAGCGTATATTGTTACAAATTATTTCTGTTTTAAATAAATGCTGTTCTTTTTAATATTTTATTCATCAAAGAATCGTGAAAAAAGTGCCACAGGTTTCAAAAAAATATTTTCCAACATTGATAATAAATAAGTGTATTATAATGATTTTTAAAAGATCATGTGACACTGAAGACTGGAGTAATGATACTGAAAATTCAGCTTTTCATCACAGGAATAAATTCTAATTTAAAGTATATTAAAATAGCATTTTTTAAATTGCAATAATATTTCACAATATTACTGTTTTTTTCTGTATTTTTAATCAAACATAGCCTTGATGAGCAGAAACTTCTTTAAAAAACATTAAAAATCTCACTGATCCCAAACTTTTGAATGACAGTGTGTACATCCTTGTAAGTTTCGTTATTAATTTTACTTTTATTTATTTTTTTAAAAAGGTTGGGAACTTAAGAATTATGTATATAATTACAATCCAATACATAGTTGTTTTACAACAAAAAAAAATTTGTAACATGCTCAGGTCATTTGTTTGTGGATTGCAGTTTAGCAATAAAAGTCTGAGTCATGAATTTTTGCTCAAACAACATGAAATCTCATAAGGCTAGTACACGTGTCTAAAAAGCATTAGAGGAATAATAAAAATCCTGTTTCAGAAATGATTAATGTGATCAGCAAGTATACATCAGTAAGTTTAGCTGAGTGTTGTAACATGTTTAGACATGATTTCGACAGAATGCCTGAACTGAATCAAACTGAATCAAACATCAAACAAATTTTGAAGGTGGAGTTTGGTTACTTTTATATGACCTGTTGTTGTATAAAACACACTGACATGTCATTAAATAAAGCTGACTGCAAATGCCAGCAAAAACTCTGACCTACATGTAATACAAATCTCTCCATTCTGGCTCAGACATGCACATATGACGCAGAGGAAGAGATCTACAGGGTGGAGAGACTTGCATGGTTGGTAATGCAGTGGAAATGTGACACACACACACACACACACACACACACTAACTGATTAATCTGATCATGGCACACCTGGCATGCCAAGGTGTGTTCTTCCTTTTCCCTCCATTTTTCTCATTCAAATGCCAATGTTCCCAAGGCCGAAACGTCTTTAGCCATCTGTTTAACCAAGACCACACACTGCCACTCCATTTGGACCGAGAATTCCTGTGATTTGCCACACTGTCCGCCATGTGCTCAGTAAGAAAAGCAATATTGATAGTTCTGTTTGTGCATCTAGTGACACATTACAGAAAAAAACGCTGTTAGGTTAATCGGCAATTAATCAGCAACCAGTTTATGTTCTAAAAATGTTTTCCAAACATTATATTTTGGTTGTTTTTGTTTTTCTAATGTGAAAAATTCCAATGTTAGTGAAACATTGTTTTAAAATTAGCAAAAGCTTTACAGCTCCACATTCTAGGAACATCAAAAAAAAAAAAAAAAAAGTTTCCTTAATGTTAATAGAACGTTATTTTTTGGTTAGCATAATGTTCCCGCAACAGTCTTTTACTTTAATTACATTAGCAACTCAACATTCTAGGAACACTTATTTGCAACATTTCAACTTGGAAAAAAAGTCAAATGTTCCTCTCAACACCACAGAAACATTAAGAAAATTCCAATTTCTAATATTAACTTATTTATCCACCTTGTTTTTCTCGTAAGAGTGGGTGCGGCCATTTGTACATTTTATGGGTCTGGCTATTTTTAGCTGTACAAAACAGCTCGTTTTGCTGCTTGATATTGCTAATTGGTGTGTCTGTTCTATTATTTTCATATATTATTTTAATTATGAACACATTTGTTTGTAGTGCAAACATTTTTGCCATTTACTGCATGTTGTTATTCTTCTCGTTACTTCCCAATAGAGGGTTTGCACTTATGTTACGATTTAGTCAGTTACCCCCATATGCGGCCATATTTGCAACAGCATGAACTGCACGGTTAATGTACTACTGAATACATTGTTCTGCTAATTTATACTGTCTAAACCATCGAAAAAACATGTGGAAGCTGCTTAATCATATAGAGAAGGACTCAGTAAGCAGGAAAGGGTGCAATATTTTAAGTTAATAGTTGGTAAAGATACATACAAGCAGTAATTAAGATATTAGCCTAATATTTCACTTACCTGACCAGAAATAATAAGAACAAACACGAATGTTGTCAAGATTCTTGCCCTGGAAATCCTGGTTGAGTTTGGTCAAGTACAAACGCCTTTTGCTCCTCAGAGAGTTTTTTGCACTCTTCTCCTTGATTTGTTAAAACTTTTGGCAGTCTATAGTAGGCTACTCCAAATGTTTTTCCCGGTATGACCGATTAGTAAAGCCCAAAACATGACAATAATTGTCCATTTTCTGCAGCAATAATCAGCAAAATATCTGACTGTCCTTCCGTTCAGTGGCACTGTTTATGTTAAGTGCCGCCAATATGGCTGACTGATGACTTGTCCTGAAAACACTCTATTTTTAGCTGTACAAAACAGCTTGTTTTGCTGCTTGATATTGCATATTTGTGTCTTACCATATTATTTTAATGTATTTTTTAATGTATCTTAATTACGAACACACTGGTTTTTAGTGTAAACAGTTTTACCGTTTACTGCGCATTGAATCGGACGTCTCGTCCATAGGCTTAACTTCATTAAAGAATAAAGTGGATAGATTAGTAAATTCCTAAGCGTTGTTTTAATTGAATTTTCCTTTTTCACAACACAGCATTCTTGGAACGTTGATCTGTAACATTCCAACATCTTTTTTTTTTTTTTTTTTTTAATTCACAGGAAGTCGTACGCGAGAGAATGATCTCATCTCTAGTATGTGAACACAAACCACTGAAGAAAAAAAAAAAAAAAACAAACAAACAAAAAAAACATTTAACTACGAGTCGAATGTTTTTAAGTGCTCTACAAGCTGTTGTTTAACTGGCTTCACTATTAACCAGTTTAGTTATTTTCACGAGAACATCTCAGTAGCAGGCCTAACACTCACGCTATATGCTGGAATGTAAATTGTACGTCGTTATGAAAATTACATTGAATAACCACAAAGTCATGAACAGTTAACTAAAGTGCTCTACAAGCTGTTGTTTAACTGGTTTCACTATTAACCAGTTTAGTTATTTTCACGAGAACATCTCAGTAGCAGGCCTAACACTCACGCTATATGCTGGAATTTAAATTGTACGTCGTTATGAAAATTACACTGAATAACCACAAAGTCATGAACAGTTAACTAAAATCACAAACTTGATCGTTCGGTCCATTCTTAAGGCCATTAAGCGAGTTTAAGGACTATCATGGGCCTTTCATTCTGTGTATGAGGAGTGGCTAATCCTTTAGCATGAATAATTCACATTCACTCACTCGTTCATTCAGCATTGTCCTCTGACGGATTCTGCGCTGTGATTAATGCAGCTGAAAGACACTCACTATCTGCGTGTTAAGTATGCATTGCGACATGTCAAAGCGAATGCCAGGTTAAGATAGGGTGTGTCGGAAATGTGTGAGACGGTGAATGACACCACATGCTGTGGGCATTTCCAGATCTTTGCCGTGCTGGGTGTGTCTGAACGTGTAAAGGTGCCTCGTACTTTTCATTACAGTTTCATGAGACGAACTAATTAAACATTTGGACGGAATATGTTGTTATGAAGATCACCTTTTATCTGCCAAAACGCCACTTTCCTGTTTCATTTTCGTATGAATTAACTGTATAGCCTAAAGTAAAAGAAGGATATTACACTGTTTGCTCTGGTATTTTAAATTCTTTTCACACAGCATGAGTCTTTCCTGTAATTACATATAGGGTGAGCGCAGGGGGGTCACTGCAATACAATCCCCTCAGTCGGATAGCTCTCTGTGTTACAACACATTGATATTATTTCAAATGGATTGGCTTACATTTACCCCTCGTAGTAAGCATACAATTACAGAACCCAGCCCACCAGCTGACGCTGAAACAACAGGATGAAATGTGATCTTTTCCTGAAGCAGCCTGTGTGTCACAAAGCCTCATCGAAACCGGTGCAGGGTCTCATTAATGCCACAAGGAGGCGCTTGTGTTTGGCTAGGGAGGAACTAGTATGTGTCACGTCGTTGCCCTGAGGCATACGAGATAAGCATTTCTTTTATTTTAATATTCTGAGCTGTCGCAGTTGGATGTTTGAGCCAAAGTTATAAATATATGGTGTTATAATATTAAAAGGTTTGCGGTACTGTGTCCCTCATGAAAACGTGTCAACAATGACTTTTACTGTGTTATTCAAGAAAAGTTTCTTAACAAATAAACCAAAAATCCTGAATAAACAAAAATTAATTTTGTATTGATTTAATGTGTGTCATTCTCGGTCAATTAGAAAGCAGGAGTGTTTATTATTAGGGTGTGTTCTCAGTGATGTGCAGATGCCCTACAGGAGGCGTGTGTCATGCTGTGTATGGACTGACCACTCCCAGTTCATCCAGTAGTTCTCAGAGAAATTAATCCGCCGTTTGGATGAGATTAAATCTGATGTAAATTCATCTCATGGCACGCCGACCGTTTCAAATCCTTACATGTCAACGCTTACATCTATATTCAGACATAATTTTTTTTGTTTTCTCCAGGTCTTTTATCTCAAAAAGCACGAATGGGGTGATATGAATGTAGCAATTTTGTTGTTACCCCGAGGCTAAATACAAAATTATTTAGTCTACAAGCACAGAATGCATAGAAAACAACAATAAAATGGTTAATGATGAGCGATGGCTTTACATAAACCAATAAATGGATTTTCTTGGCCAAACTACAATCTTGGGCCATTTATTTTTTTTCTCATTAGTAAAACTATTTTAGATTTTTCACATATGGGAAAAAAAGAAAATCAGTAAATATTTAGTGCAATAATAATAGTCAATAATCATTGCCCTGTACTTTCAAACATTTTATTGCTCCGATTCTTCCCGTAAGAGTGGGTGTGGCCATTCGTCAATTTTATGGGTCTGGCTTCCGGTCTCATTGGCATCCAGCTTTTTTAGCTGTACAAAACAGCTTGTTTTGGGGCTTGTGTTTTACCATTTTATGTTAATGTATTGTCTTAATTACGAGCACACTGTTTTGTAATGCAAACAGTTTTACCTTTTACTGCACCTTGTTGTTCTCATTATTTCCCTATAGTGGCTAATGAACAGGAAGTCTCACCCATATGCTTATTTCTGTGTCAAAGCTGTAGAGCTGTATAGACATTAAATATTTAAAAATAAATAAAACCCTGTATTTAATTCCTTTGAGACACTGTTTGCCCCTCCCCTAATGTTATGCTTTTAAGTACATTCAACGCACAAAAAGTTAATCTTTTTAAACACTGATTTCATGATGCATTCACAGAGGGATATAGAGGAACTGAGGGAGATTAAGTGGTAATGTGGCATGGATTACATTACACAGCTACAGCAGTACGGTGCATGGTCATGTGACGCTGGACTCACGTGGTGTGTCAGAACTCCACCTCCATAAAGGGAAGAGAGGCCTTCGGCAGAGCCTTCAGAGGGCAATAAGTCATTCATACTTTATGAATGAAGGCCACCTTTAAATAATACACTAAAGACTACAGAAAGAAAGAATTTAAGTAAGTTATTTAAAAAATAAAAATTTGTACCAGACATACAAGCCCCAAGTTACATTTAAGTTTTAGGTTTAAACTACACATACTGGTGCTTTTTGTTAAAACAGGTTTGTGGGCCTTCCCCATTCCCTCCCCCTGTGAGGCAGCAGCTGTTTTGTGCATGTGTTGATCTGTACCCCAGTCCCTTCCCCCACGTTCATTTCCCTGAAGTGTCCCATTTGCGTCTTTAGACCTGTTCGCAGCACATTCTAAACCACTTTCTCATTTACTTAAGAACAGGCAAGTTATGACTATACTTTGGATTTGAAACACCTACAGATGACTCATTAAGTAAGAAGTCTGACAAAGCTGCTGCCCTGCTCCTGTCCTAAAACCTAAAAGAACTTTATTAATAACACAAAAGCATTAACAATTCAGTGTTGAAAATGTAAAAAGTATTGTTTTGTTTTTTTTTAGAAAACTGAAGCAGACATTTTGTCAATAAGCACATTAACCAATTTCCACACCTGCCATTTAAAGCCATTTTAATATTTACAGATATAAATCCTGGAAATCTGAAACACCACGAGCACCTAGAACTACCCACCACCCCCACAAGAACTGCACAGGAACTGCTTTCCTGGATTACAGCAATATCTTGAGATCATTTCCATAAAGATGTCTCTTTAAACACTGGAGACAAAGTCATTCAAAGCTTTACATTTTTTCGAGAACCAAGCATTGCGCTTTGTCATTTTTAAAGCATTTTAATTTTCAGTTTCAAAAACAAAAGTTTGATGCCTGGTTGTGTGGTACTTCAACAATAAATGTGCAGACTAGAGACAGATACCTGAACAAATGGAAAGGGAGGGGGGGAATCTATCAGTAATCCGAGTTATGTGCATTCTAGTAAAATTACAGAGACTGGGACAGCATTTCTGAGAAGTCATTTTAATTTATTCTGTCATGCTAAAAGGGAATAAATTACACTTTTATAGAATGTCCAGCTGTAAAGTACTTAAAGCTGGTTCTGAGGGACAGTTTGGAGGCAAGGAAAACAACAAAAAGAAAAGAAAAAGCCAAGTTACTGGTGTGCATTTGTCATGGCTAAAGGCTGAGGAAAACATAAGGAAAAATCAAATTGCTCTTGCCTCACAAGACCCAAAACTATATAGAAAAGAAACCCTCCAACATGTCTTTGCAATAAAAAAAAAAAAAAAAAAAAAAAAGAAAAGGAAATGAGCAAAAGACCGCTACCAAACAGCAGCGAAAAACTGTTGCAGAGAGAAAGTCCCAGAGATATTTTACAAGAGGATCTGCTTCAGCACAGGAAGAAGCAACAAAAAACCCTTTCCCCAAAATTATCAATTCAATACAGGGAAAGACGACTCTATAAAACTGAAAAAGTATATTTTTCTGATTTAAAAAAAAAAAAAAAAAAAAAAAAAAAAAAAAAGGATATATATGCATATAAAAATGGTAACGGGAAGGGTGGAGTGAGCACATTTTTCTCTCAAAAACAGAACATTGAGCCTATCATAGCAATTAATCGTACGAATGGTTACTTTCTCAATCAACATGAACATTTTTCAAAGAGAAAAAACCCAGATCAGATGCATACAATTTTCATCTAAGCATTTAACATACAGGTTTAGTTCAAAGTGATGCCTAATTTGTAATGAATATGCTTCTGTGGAGTTTCTTCTTTTATTTTTTAGACTTCAGAATACCAAGTACAATATAGTTAATGCAGCGTTCTAAAGAGAAACCTAGTAGTCACTAGAATGTTTTTTTTTTTTTTTTTAATCTTCACATTAGAAGCTCTCTAGCACATATCAGCAGGCAGAATCGTAATTACCTTTTTAGAAAAGAAAAACAAAACCCAATGTTTGCCTTTTTAATTATTTGGATACATTTGAAAAACCAAAAAAAAAAAAAAAAAAAACATTTAATCTCAGATGTTTCATTTTGGTTGAGGAAAGGAAAAAAAATAAAATTAAAAAAATAAAAAATAATCGAAGGACGAAAATGTGCCTCGGATGTCTCCATTCTGACAGAAGAGTGTCTGGGTTCGTGCCACGCTTGGTGACGAGAGGACGATGAAAAGGAAAGGGAGGGGGCCAAAACTGCTCTGATGGGCAACCGAGAATTCAGGAAGGACCCCGAACAGCTTTCCTGAAGGAGAAAACTCGGGAAAATATCGGCATGTGCACAATTATATCCCCATTTTCTACAGTTTTCCGTTTGAAAGGAGGAGGGGGGCGAAAGTCTCAAGGGACAGGACAATAGAAAAGGCTACAGCTTCCAACTCCAAACCAAGCCTGCTCTCTGTGTGGATATAGTATATACATACCAATATATAGATATATGCGGAGCATCTTATCTATATATACCGATTACATATATAGTATATGGAACAAAAGTTCATTAACAGGAAAAAGGTTGCCCACAGTGCCTGGCAGGTTCTGGTGAATTTGATCCTAGATGCCGGGGTGTGATTGGAAGGCAAATCCTGCTACGACCACTCTGCTCTGCTTCATTACATTGTCTTAATGCTTAGAAACCTGCAAGACAGGGAGACAGATAGAGAAATAGAGAGGAGAGGGTTAAGAGTTAGCGGCACCGAGCTGAATGGGGTTGAGCTACTGTAATCAATGCGGCCAACCCAGTCAAAGCATTATTCAGTCCTGGAAGAGAGAAAGTGCAAAGTCATCAGTCCCTCTCTGCAGTAAAGTCGAGACTTGCTGCAGAGAATCTCAGAAAAACATTGTCATCAAACTCACGGGGGCTCAGAGGGGATAAGCACTTTCGCTACAACAGTCCAGAAGGGGTTTGAGGCAGCTAAGATCTTTCCTAACCATGACTGATGCATGTTACTCATTCATACGCTTCTATAGCCGACTGACACCTTAACCAACTCAGCTGCTGCACGATCAGCCACCCTACAGTTAAATAAAACCAGCTCAGAGAAAAGCAGCTGTCCCTTCAAGAATTCTTCATGTCAAGAACTAAATGAGGGGGGCATGACATTATTCACTAACACAGATACTAGATGATGCTATCAGCCTTAAAAAGCAGCACAATATCCATCTATAAAGTACCATTTAAAGATATAGTCCAGAAAATTAATTTATGTGCTTCCAAACCTCTATGATGGAAAGCCAGTTAAATTTCAATGCAAAAAAAAAAAAAAAAAAAAAAAAAGCAGCGCAGGTATTTTTGTAGCAATAGCCAAAAATACATTGTATGGGTCAAATTGTTTCTTTTATGCCAAAAATCATTGGGATATTGAGTACAGATCATATTTCATGAAGATATTTTGTAAATTAATTTTTGATTAGTAATATCCATTGCTAAGGACCTCATTTGGACAACTTTAAAGACGATTTTCTCAATATTTAGATTTTTTTTTGTTTGCAAATTTTCAGATAGTTGCATCTCAGCCAATTATTGTCCTTTCCTAACAAACCATACCAAAAATAAACCCTTATGACTGTTTTTGTGGCCCAGGGCCATAAATATATATAAATATAAATATATATATAAATATATATATATATATATATATATATATATATATATATATATATATATATATATATATATATATATATATATATATATATATATACAAAGTGCTGGGCACATAACTTTTGAGAAATATAGTGTTCCACAGAAAAATAGTCTCACAGGTTTGGAATGACAATTTTCATTTTAGGGTGAACTATCCCTTTAAGTGAAAGTGAATTAAACTGGCTGAGAAAAATGAGACGGGTACAGATTCGATTTTGAAGCATAACTGTTAACCTCACAAGGAGCTTCAAGTCATGTACAATCATAATCCTCAACAAAAACAACCTGACAGACCTGTGACGTATGTTGAAATGTTTCCAGTGCAGTGCTCTCAACTGTGGTCTGCTTCTAAAAATCAATGTGCTTTTGCCTCAGGCAAACGGAGCACAAAAATCAAACAGGATAATATGGACAGGAAAATAAAATCTAAAGAGTCGTTTTAAGACTGCGGTTTAAACATTACTCCTGAAAAATTAATAAACTGATCATGCTTGGAAAGCATAATATTTACTTGTTTCCTCATGTAAAAAATCATATTTGGGTTTTTTAGAATCTAAAAGAAAGATGACAACAGTATTTTTAGATTCAAAAGCTGAGTTGTCACCCATTTGTGTCACTGCTTGTGTCATTTATAACTAATCCGCAACAGATAGATGATTCAAAACCGGTTGCCAAGTAACCTGATTGTTAGGTTCGGGCTGCTACTACTTGCAAAGTATAGTTACATTTAGCTACCGCAGCCTTGACATTTCTATGGACACTGATGGAACATTTGAGAAGTGAAAAAAGAGGACGGGAAGAGGAGAAAATTAAATGCTTGACAAGTCCGCATTCATTGAGCGTGAGGAAGTATGCTGACGCAGCATTCTGAGGACAAATCTCAACAATAATACAGCAGCACAAGCTGGGTCTCCGTTGTTGCAGAACTAACAAAGTTGCGCCGGTAACCAAGAAACCAACAATCCCCTGCAAATAAAGTTCTTTCAAGCTCAAACACTCCTGAACGTCACCACTTAAATTCTTGGCTCTGGCTTTTCAGCCAAAGGGATCTTAAAGGGACAGTGCTCTATTTCTGAGCCTGCAAGATGTGTAAACCTTCGATCAGACGGCATTTTCACAATCATATTTCTAAGCAGGGTACGCAACCTGGCTTTTGAAGGGGGGATGGGGTGCAATCAAACTAAAATGGCGTGCATGAAGGATTAGGCCAATACTACCTCATCAGCAAAGGCTATTCTTAGTGTTAGTCCAGCCACTTTTAACAGCAGTTCTCTGCATTAATTCAGGATGAACCTTGAGTGCAAAACAGTCTTCCTGCTTTTCACCAAGCATTTACCAACAAAGAACATCACCTGAACCATGGGATTGAAAAGAAAACACTCTAAAAGCCATGTATAACGTCACAGAGGAAATAGATCACAAAGCTCAGCTGGGAATATAGCTGCCTGCGTGGGTTGACGCCACACAATCGCTATAATAAACCCACCCGTCCTCTGTGGCCATTTAGGCCTAAAGGCAAAAAAAAAAGACATCTTGTTCATTTGATTCTATAGATTACAGCACAATACGGCTTTAAAATATCAGATCTGCTATAAATTAATGGAATATATTCTCACAACCTACAAACAAGGCTATATAAAAAATCCTGCAGACGTCATAGAACTGCAGATATGACATTTAAGACTATTTTAAGGACCAAAAGCAACTCTAGGTAGAATTATATCGATGTTTAGTAAGAAACACCCACACTAAACACTGCTGTAGTCCAACTTTAGCAGGGCACTAAAGGACACAGCAGTAGACAAGAAGTGACAGCAGCTTTTCCACTTAACTGTGCCCTTCCAAGTGTCAGGCCTTCTCTGCATTAGATGCACAACAGATTTAGACTACATTAAAGCCTACACCATCTGACCAGGACTACTTATCGCTAATGTAGTGTAAAAGAAACTCTATATGCTCATTAACATGCTTTTTAAATCGCCAATGGTTCTGGATGAAAAAAAAAGGCACTCGACTCCAAGTCCATATACCTAGAATGGGTTACGCCTTTTGCTGGAAAGCAGATCCACAACTAGAATCACAAAAAATAATCACTGAGTCGTCACATGAACATAGAACAACATGACAGTTCCCTTAACACCAAACATACAGAAAAGTACAGTGAGAGTAAATGAAGAGATGTGGAAATGACATGGTCTTGGTTAGTCTGTGGTTAGAAATCACTCCCACGTATCCATGTTTGTGCTGAAGAGACCATTATAATCAAGACTAACAAGTGTTAGATCCAGGAACAATGATTGGGAGAAATCTGTCAAATAGAGCATCCCATTTAGGAAGGGGTTAATTTAAGGGATGGTTATCTGACATTCACAGAAAAGATTATAAAGCCAACCCTTCGTCCCAGAGAAGAATAGACATTTTTTTTTGTTCAAAGTTAGTAGTCAAATTTCCCAAGGACGTCTTTGCTTTTGCAAGACATACCAATTGAATTTTTTTTTCTTTTTTTTTTGTAAGGGGTGCATCCTTGAACTAACACCGTTTCTTTGCATTTCATGAATCTTTTGGGGAGCGAATGTTCCAAATCCACTTTTGTTTTGACAAATGTAAGCTAAGCAATTGGTGTCTCTGTTTTTGCGCTGAAAACGTCGCTTGGCTGTTTGCTACTAACCTTTCATGTTACTCTTGGGTTTGTCAGTTTGCTTGCCTGTGGGGGTTTGTGCCTGTTGCCCCTGTCCCCCTGAGGAGGCCGCTTGCTGTGCTGCTTTCTGCTTCAGCATGGTCCAGTCAAATGTGTAGTCATACTGGTGGTTCAGAGTCCTAGAAGTGATCAAACGGGAGTGAGTATACCAATACAAACCAAATGAAGTTAGATACCACAAGTAAAAAAAAAAAAAAAACAAACGAGTCCACAACTGGCAAGACTTTCTACTTGGAAAAATTAACCTCAGCCTAGTAACAAAGATGTGAAAAACAAGTTGTGACTAGGGAGTGTCTTGGTGTATCTGGGCCAGCTGGGAGTGTTGAGGTAAAGCAAGAAATTGTCAGGCACCTGAAAAGAATGCGGAAAAGTTGACGCAGGTACATGTAGTCAGGTGCCTCTTCAAACCGCAACCCACGACAGTAGTTCAGGTACATGGCAAACTCTGCTGGGAACCCCTGAGGAAAGAGCCAGACGCATGTTATGAAAGAACAAAATTACCAAGCTCCATAAATTATGTCAACCTGACCAGCTATTATTTAAGGTGAGGAAATGAACAAAAAGGAGAAAAAAAGAAAAGTTTATTTTTATATCCTATTATAATGAATAGCCAGCAATGTTAGCAGGAAAAAGGCTGACTGAAATTATGCAGGCTAGAACAGAAAAGCCTGGTGAGCAGGGCTGTCAAATGAACAATTATTTTGGTAATCAAGTAATTTGCGGATTATTCTAACGATTAATTGGATAATTCTTTCAAATAAGAATAGACCTAAGTGAACAATAACCTTTAAAATGTCTTAAAAATACATATATAATCATATAATAGCACTTAGGCAATAATTAGTTCAAATAAAGTATCAAAAGCAAATAATCATATGGTTGAGGGCAGAGGGCGCCAATGGCTTCACAACTGTTTTTACACTTTACTGTTACGGTTACACTCTGTGTAAACAGAGTGAGGGTTTAAACTTTTTTGAAATCGCGATGAACAGTTAGCATACTCAGAAAGATACTGATGTATTCTCCTGTGTTTTCGTAGGTTTATAAATGATTTATAGAGATGCACCGATCGACAGGCCAGGGACCGGCATTAGCTGATTTTCAGCATGACCTGCCGATTCAGAGCCGGTCCGTTTTGACGTCACACTTATTACGGCGACTGATAATGTATTTGTGCCGTGCCAGATGAGGTTTGCACAGCCTGAGTGAGAAACTCATGCAGAAATGAAAACAAATGAGCACAACACCACTCACAGAAAGTTATAGATGCATACTACGGTGGAAAAAAAATAATAAAATAAATAAGAATTCTAATACATTATTCAGGTACGCAACATTGCATGACCAAAATGTTTCAACACGACTGCAATGTGATTTTATACAACAGTGGTTCAATAAACAAGTTGTTAAAATTAAAGTAACTGACATTTTAGACAATACTGACTGTTTTTGCTCAATTTAGTTGTTGAAAATAGTTCAAATTAAAGCAACAGCAGAACTGCCGTGTCTGTCTGTGCAGCACAGCAGTGTTTCGTTACTGAATGAATCCACGTTTTTTTGAACGAATCGAATGAGTCAATGATTCAGTAACCCATTCATAAAAGACAGTCACTTGCCTCCTTCTGACTGAATGAGCAATTTGAACGAATCTGTTGAATGATTGACTAAATGATTCACTTAAAACAGTCATTCGCCATCACCTACTGGTGGTTTGGTTTGATTTCAAAGTATCTACATTTTCCTAACATTTCTTATTTGTATGTTTAAAAAGATATTTAAAACATGAATCAAATTCTTTATGCATTCGACATTTTGCAGTGTAAATGCATTTATAGCACCTCGGCTTCATCAAACAGTCTGTGTAAATACATCTAATGCCACTTCAGATGCAGCTTCTGCGTTTCCTGCAGTGGAAAGACGGAGTTTGTTGACAATTTAAACAAAAATGACAAGTTAAGAAACAGTGGGAAATGACATGTTTTGTTATACACAGCAACTCCTTTTCAGGTAACTGTTATTTCTACCTTTTTCCAGTTACAGAGCACTTTATTTTGACAGTTGTTTAAGTGAGAAAACTTCTGTAACTTTGTCCAGACTGGGGGAATTGCAGCGTTTAATCATTTTTTATTTTGTAATTTTTTTTGGCATTTAAGTAAAGTACAATTTGTTTTTGTATATGCTTAGTTATAATTATAGTTCTTAGAAAGAAAATCAGAATCGGCAAAAATCGGTATCGGCAGGTCACACTTTCGAAAATTGGAATCGGTGCATCTCTAATGATTTACCTTACAAATCTGATAAAATAGCATACATTGCGTTCCCAGATGAATGTTATAATGAACCCAAACTCACAACAACATGCAGAAATGGAGTTTGATACACCCCACATGTGTAAACGATTTACGTAGCAGCATTTACAGTGAACGGAGCCACTCTGACACCTATGTACATAACCTACATACAAGTAAATAAAGTGCATATATTAAACATTTATTTTACTTGAATCGTAGTGTTTGTGAAATTTTAACAGCATACAGCTTTATTATGATTTTTAAATGGGTTTAATATGTGGAATGTGCCACTTCCGGTATTTTGCCGATTATTCAACACGAGCAAAATGCAATCGATTATTTTTTTAATCTAATACTCGAATAGAATCAAGGAATTGTTGCAGCCCTAGTGACAGACAAAGGATGGGAGGTTTATTCTTATAAGCAACTGGATGTTTTTACAGTTTCCTGACACGAAATTTAAACATTTATATTCCCAAAAACACACAAAAAGAAGCTATGCAAAATAGGTGTACAAGCGTATCATTGATATAGTTAGTATTGAATGTTCTGGAGAGAACTAATTTGAATACTCATGGAGCCTGGGAATTTTATCATCACAACCTTTACACTGAGCAGAGGTTTTATAGCATGTGTGCGTGCAGACCTTTGAAAAGCCTTGCTGTGAGGATGTAGAATTTCACATACCTTACACAAGACCTCGACAGGGGTCGACATCTTTTTCTCACTAATCTTCTCATACTTCTGTTTCTTTGTGGCAGCCTGTGGGCAAAAATGAAAACGTTGCACACTATGACCTGGGACTGGGCTGTCTATCAGTGTGCAATCCCACAGTGCTGGGGGCCATAAATAACCCAGCTGAAAGAAGATTTACAGCACTTTTTTAGGCACCACCTGTTGGCCTGTTTCATACTGCCTAAGAACTTTAAGTTTATTCTTAAGTTCAGGTTTTTCACTCCACATTAATAAAGACGGTAATATTCATTAACCTTACGAAGTATTCTCAACATTATGGATGTATTCTAAACATCCCTACTTAATTTAACCTGCATTCAAACCACACAGAGTAGAAAAGTTACTGGCATGCTTTTCGAAAATGAACCTGTAATATATCAGTTGGGGAAAAAGAAAAAGAAGAAAAAAAAAAAAAAAAAGTAATAATAAACACACACATACACATATATACATACATACATACATACATATACATACATACATACATATACATATATATATATATATATATATATATATATATCTTTCTCTGTCTCTCTCTCTGGAACACATTCATTCAACAAATTTTAGACAAGCTGTGCGATCCCATTTAAAAATCCAGCCATTATAACCAAACATCTGCATTATTTGCTTACCTTCAGTCCCTGCCATGGCAGGCTGGTTCTGTTGAAGTACATCAGCACGTATCCTAGCGACTCCATGTCATCTCGACGACTGTTCAAATGAAATAAAAGATTAAAATCAAGCCAGAAGGCCTCTAAACAAGTTTGAGGGCAGATCTTTAAAAAAAAAAAATCTAATGCATAGAATATGAGTGGGTTTGACTGAGTAAACTATCTCTAAATTAACTGACCACTGACATGCCACTCATTTGGTAAAGCGCAAGCAAGCACAGTCCAATCACTCACTTAAGGTCACAAAATGCCACAATCTGCTTGTTATTGTAAAAGACTTTAGAGAGCTACGTGTTCAGTAGGGCTGGGTTTCGAGGGATACTTTTTGGGCACTGACCAAAATGCCTCGATACCATCGAGTATCGAAAAACCTCTTGTCGTTCGGCACCAAACTTCGATACCTAAGGGGTTAATCTCGTCAACATCCGTGTGCCAATAAGCCTGCAGCACTAGGTGTGTTCGAGTAGAAGCGGCGCCGCGCAGATCGGCGGCTTTCACACTGAACGCGGAATGCGCAGCGGCAAAAGTTCAATTAATTTGAACTTTAAGCACGGCTTACATGCCAGTTGTGCGCTTTGGTCGACGCGGCAACAAACCGTCCTTGCGCAGTGCATCCGCAAGAGCGATCCGAAAGCATACAAAGCAGTCTGCTCTCAATAGCTCTCTTGATCCTGCGCAGAGTCGCAACAAAGTTGAACACACCTGCTAGTTTAAACCAGTTACACTTAGAGATATGGCTCACATGTGAGGCTGTAGCGTGAAAGCATTACAACCCCCTTAGATGTAAGGCTGCGTTTACACTGGTGCATTTTTGTTTAAAAAATTAAAACAATCCTCATCCATGCTGGCATTTCAGAAAAGATGTCCATACTACACGACCGAAAGTGTGCGTTACGTGATCATTCACGAACACTATAGCATGATGCTACGCAAGACAATAAATAAGATTTATATTCCGCTTTTACTCAAAACTCATTTTAATCCACCAGTGAGTGTTTGTAATAACTTCCGTTTGCTGTCGAATGTGTGTTTTGGCCACGTAATGTTGTTGAAATGTGTTATGTCAGAACAGTGATTGCAGAAGAGAGAAGGTTATACATACCGGCAGACAGCACTGGAAGGTGCTAGTGCTTGTCAGTAAATTAGTGGAAAATTAATAGAAATTATGATTCTGTCTGAGGTATGCATTTTAAAACGAACATGCACTAGTGTGAATGGAGCCTAACGGATCTTGTTAAAATTAATATCGGAAAAAGTGTCATTTAGGAACCGGTATCGAAGTCAACATATCCGTATCGAAAATGTTTGAACGACACCCAGCCCTAGGTGTTCAGTAAACCATTACAAATACTATTATCAGAATAATTTGACTGAAATTTGTAACATGGATTGGAGCACAATGAACAAAAACTGAATCAATAATTTGTGTCAAAGTGCTCACCTCTGCTCGATGCCCAAGTGTGCGTTGATGCTAGCATAGCGAGCTGTGCCTGTGAGATTTTTGTCTTCTCTGTAGGGTATGTGCTGTCGTGTCCTGTTGTCTCGGTATTTCTTGGCCAGACCAAAGTCGATGAGGAACAACTATACAAATAAATTGAAAAGAGAAGCACAAACACAGACATTTCATTTTTAAAGCTGACCATAAACAAGAAAGAACACTTAAGACAAATTCATTTTTCATTTTCTTCCAACTTCCTTCTGTGAGCTGTCTGACCTATTACCTGGACCTCAGAACAAAAACAGTGCATCCAGCGTCTGTAAATCAATGAAGCGATGGGGTCAGAGTCTACAACGCAAATGAAGCTTACTGGGAAAGGAAACACACCCTTTATCCAAGCAGAGATGCAAGAGTTAGCTCTAAGTGCCTGTCATTGACTGAAATATCATTCTCATTAGTGGAAAGCCACTCAGATCCTGTCCCACACACACACACACACCTACAGGCCGTAGCCCAGCGAGAACACCTCACCCAACTGGTTTTTCACTGAGGCAGCAGCCATATTGTAACATATCCACTCAGCCGTGCCACTGTTTGCTTGGTTCAAGCAGGGATTTGAAACGTATTTCCTCTTGTCAAGACAATTAGTTACGCCAACCATGCAATTCCACTTAGACCCTTCCATTGGAGGTCGAGTCAGGAGAAAAGAGCTACAAATCAAAGCTTACCAGAAATCTTATGATTTACCTCTTGTCCAACAACTGCTCTTTTAAAATACATAAAACACAACACACTGCAGCAAGGATGCCTTAAAGGAGTAGTTCACTTCCAGAACAAAAAAAAAAATTATAGATACTCAGCCCCTTGTCAAGATGTTAAATGTCTCTCTTTATACTGTCGTAAATTATGTTTTGAGAAAACATTTCAGGACTTCCCTCCATATAATGGACTTGGTGCCCCGAGTTTGAACTTCCAAAATTCAGTTTAAATGCGGCTTCAAAGGGCTCTAAACGATTACTTATTTTCTAAAAATAATTTACTGTTTATATACTTTTTAACCTCAAATGCTTGTCTTGTCTAGGCCTGCGTGAACTCTGTATTCCAGTTCATGACAGTTAGGGTATGCCCAAAAAAAAAAAAAAAAACAACTTCAAAATCATCCTACATTGCAGCAGAAGTACCGACCCAGTGTTTACAAAGTGAACATGCAAAGAAGGTCAAACGCCCTTTACTAAGGGTAAACTAAGGGTAAAACAGCGACATAGGACGATTTTGAAGTTGGAGGAGAAAATGAGATGGGAGTTTTTTGACATACCCTAAACTGTCATGAACCGGAATACACAGTTCAAGCAGAGCTAGACGAGATGAACATTTGAGGTTAAAAAGTATATAAATTGTATACAAGTTGTAGATAAGACCCTTCTTCCACAGCTGGGATCATTTAGAGCCCTTTGAAACTGCATTTTGGAAGTTCAAACTCAGGGGCACCATAGAAGTCCATTATGGATAGAAATCCTGAAATGTTTTCCTCAAAAAAAATATTTCTTTACGACTGAAGAAAGAAAGAAAGAAAGAAAGAAAGAAAGAAAGAAAGACAGACAGACAGACATGAACATCTTGAATGACAAGGAAGAGTAAATTATCTGTAAAATTGTGTTCTGGAAGTGAACTACTCCTTTAAAAGAGCACCACCCAGTTAAATCTTTAACGATAAAGAGGAAGCATTAAATAAGAAGTGGTTTTCTGACCAAACTGATTTAAACATTTTCAAATTATGTAAGAGCCCTTCTCCTCTGAAATAGCCGGAGGTACAAGTACTTGGCCACCACTGTAAAAACCCACGCAAACATTTAATATTTTGCTATTTTAACTTCCTGTCAGTGCTCTGAAGATGACTGCAAATAGCTGTGCTGCCAACAGTCTTTGACTTCAGGAGCCAAAAGTTATATTTTTTTTTGTTTAGCTGAACTGAACATTAAAATAAAAAAAAAAAAATAATAATAATAATAATAATAAAAAAAAAAAAAAAAAAAAAAAAAAATCAAGACAAAAACATGCAACAGTTTAAAGACCAAGTGTTTAAAATGTCAACCCTGTCAATAACAGGCCACAATTTTCACGTGGCTTGTTGTGCAATTGGTTGCAACCAACATTCTGACAGCATGTTCCAACGATGGCTGGTTTTGGGAAAACAAGCCTCAGTGTCACAAAGTGCTGCTGATGAACTGAAAGATGCGTTCTGCAGCAAGAACAAGCACCCAATGCAGTGAAACTAGGCCAATCAAATTATTCTGTCAAAAGTCCTTGATTACAAGTCACAGTAGAGCACTGGGTCTAACTGCAACAACTCTTTAAATGGAAAACTGTGGATTCTCCTACAACAAATACGCCAATACGAAAATAAGGTGGGAAAAAAAAAAAAAAAAAAAAAAGGACAAGTGAAAATCTTATGTTATAATTTTAGAACTGACTAGGACTAGGACCAATCTGCTACTTCTTCCCGAAGTGACAAGTCCTTCACCCGCCTGTACAGAGATCCCCTCAATCTGGATTAGGAGTTAAATCTCTACTTCTGTTTAGCATGTGTGTCTGGTTTAATGCCAACAAACGTTAATGGTTATTGTTGAAAAACAAAATTAAATAGGAAAAAGAACTCCAAAAGGCACAGAAAAAAAATTAAATAAAATTAAAAGAATTTTGGGCGATTATTAGGAGGTGGTTGTGGTTTCAGACCTGGTTTAATCCTGAGAAAGATGGGTCCTGAGAAGAACTAACAGCCAAGCTTCTTTTCCTCTTCCCCACTGGAGATTCTAAACACTGAACAGACAATAGAGGGTGCAGTGCATCAAACAGTATTGCTGACAACCGCACACGGCCAGCGCAGACAGGCAACACCAAGGCTCAGAAAAAGAACGCGAGGAGGAGCAGAGGGAGGGGAAGAGAAAGCCTAAGGCAATCCTTCATCCACCAGCAAGCGTCCTAGCTCAAACTCAGAGGAGGCTCTGCTAATGGCAGACGTCTTCCCATAAGCCCAGGCTCAGATACTAGCCGATAGTTGTTGTTTTTTCAGACCGTATAATGCAGGGCCCGCTTGCCTCGTCGGTTCTCGAGCCATAGAGGCAAACTGTACATGGCACCTCTGGCCGCCCAACCCAGAGATCTTTCTCTCATCTATACCAATTGTTCCCAAGCCTGATTCTCTTTTTTGACTTTGCCAAGGCTTTATCCATAAACATTCGGCAGCATTTAACGCTAGCTGTGCCATACGGTGTTTAACAGTTAAGCCCACCTCAGCGTGAGGCGAACGAGACAAATGGCACAACTAGGGTTAAGAAGGGCAAACTCTAAAGGCCATTCACTACAATGGGCACTTGTTTTAAAATTAGGCATGAGAAGCTTTGAGAAATGCAACCAACCAAAACTCAGCCCCACCCCTTTAAGAGTCCTGTGAAGGATAAATATTGCATTTCGTGTTTGACAGATCATCGGACCACCTACAGTAAGGAAGAGGCTAGAATACTTTGGCGTGCGGAGAGGCCAAATCAGGTAGGGATGAAGCTCTGAAGAACAAAACAACAAAAAAAGCGTGCAGTTTAAGAGGTGTGTGACTTAACCTGCATGTTATTGCAAAAACAGTTTTAGTTTAGTTACAAAAGACAAGATGGGACAGCTTCGGTGGAAGTGACATTGGAGATTTCAATACAGCAGCCCAGGGTAAAGCAACAAAACAAGCCATTAGTTAACAATGGTGCCGAGCTGAGTACGGTTATCCACAATGTGACAGGAGAGTGGGGGACTGTGTGAGGAGAATATGTCAGACTTGAAGCACAGAGGATTATTTGGAGCTGAACTTAAGTAAATCTAGAAAAATATCACTGCACGAAGCATTAACAATTGCCTCTCAAACACTTCCATTTTTAGACTGACTCATGTGGAACTGATGTCACCTGTTGGCGTGCACCATTCTTGGTCAAGACGTCTACATGTTTTACTCTAAAAACGTTTTACTGGGGGCTGGATCAAGAGTGGTAATGATCGTATGAGAGATGTAAGCAGAGAGCAGTGAATAATGCGAGAGAATAGGCCTTATGACTCCTCACCGAAAGAGAGTGGGTTTGCGAAGCAATAGCTAAATCAGATCTTCCCGTCGGCTGAGTTCACTGCACTTCTTAACTACGATTTTTTTTTTTTGTCCAGGGTGGATGTTGACAGCTACACATCCAAAAGCAGAGCGTGTGCATCCAGAGTTTTAGTGAAAAAGGTGACAATTTCATGTGTATGTATCAAAATAAAAGCTTGAGGCTGGCATTCACACAGACACACAATGGTAAACATTTACTCCAGACAGCACTGCCAAAAATGGTAATACAGGCTTCACTCAAGTACCAAAAAGTACCAGAATTTGTAGTGGAAACTGATCTGAACTGTTAGACGACCATCAGAGCTTGTACTCGTAAGTCATTGTTTTATTTTGCACATGATGCTTTAACTTTGCCAAATGTTGCCTGTCTGCAAGGGCTCAAAATTACGAGTTATCTGAAACAAAATACAAATCAGGCAACTTCTGTACATTTGAATAGAGAAATAAAACAGTGCAAAGCACTTCAAAGGCTCCTAATCCAAGGGAGAAATAAAAAATAATAATAATAATAATAAAATAAAAAAAACACAACCACAAGTCACATATCATGCACAAGTTCCATTTGAGGAGTGAAAGACATACAATCCATGTTCACAGATGTCCACAGCCCAACCGTCTGGTGTTTCTCAAACCATTGAGAAGTTAAGCTGTAAACACTGTGTCTAAGGACTCAATGCTTTAATTATCTGCTCCTATGATTTCCCACCAAATATTCTTTGTAGAACCCAGCCATCCCAAATCAGCAGAACAACATCGAAACGTAACTATCACAGGCTCTCAAGCCAGTGTTCGTCCATGAGAACATCTCAATGTAACAGAAACCTGCAGTTTTATTCGCAGTCAATCCTCCATGCCAATTTAAAATCTTTAACTTGACTGTCTTTCTCACAAAAATAGGGAAATGGTGGAAGTTTACCTTATTACAATGACGGCCAATACCCATTAAAAAGTTGTCTGGCTTGATATCTCTGTGGATGAAATTTTTTGTGTGCACATACTCGATTCTGCTGATCATCTGTGAAAACAAAACAACCAGGTTAGCACCATAGAACCACTTAATGCTTACTATTATAACCCTGAGTTTACCATTCATTACCTGATCTGCAAGCATTAGGACAGTTTTCATTGTGAATCTGCGGGAACAGAAGTTAAAGAGATCCTCCAGACTTGGCCCCAGCAGGTCCATCACTAGGACATTATAGTCCTTTTCTTGGCCATACCACCTGAAAAACAGCACCACATAATCAATGACGACTTATTACAAAAGCATGAAAACGAAAACCTGTGCTTCTCTGAAAAAGCTTGGATCCTTCAGACCAACCCAGTGATGCATGACAAGTTTACAAGATCAGATTTTAAATCACAGGCAAATTACAATTAAATTAAAGCACTATTAAAACTGAAGGTAGCTAACTAAGTTATATTGAGCCATTAAACCATGAAGCTTATCAGTTAAGGAAGTGAGGAGTTACACGGCACACCCTGCGGACAATGGCATCCAATATATCCAGCTTGGTGACTTGACTGCATATAGAGTCCACAGTAACAACTATATAGCATGTGTCAGACTAGTCTTTAACCAACCACTCCAGACACATTCTTCCAGAGCGGATGACCAAAAAAATAAAAAATAAAAATAGAGTATTGGGGCAATGCTAAATTGTTACGGTATGTACAAAATCAATTAGGTGGCTCTTGCAAATACTGCAACTTTGACAACCAGGATTCAGATACACAGCTTAGCAGGTGGAGGTTCAAAAGAGTTGCACATTTAGTGAACACATTGCTACAGCAGTCGCCAAGCAACCACCATGCTAGAGAGTCTCCTAAACAAAGAGGTATTGTGGAGACACAAGGTGCAGCAGTAGACTAGTGTGCATTCGGTCATCTGTGCCAGAAAACCAACATCTACTATTTCACAATGACAATAGAAAATGTACTTTGAACCACAAACTGGCTCCTAATCCTTGTGATGGTTATAATGCGGAAGTAACCACATCCATGCTAAATGGTGGTGTAAAAACTTGTTGGTATTCAGTTTTAGGCCTTTTTGTGTAAATTCATAATTGTGTAAGTTTTGCCGACAAATTGTAGAATTCAAAAGCACCAGCTGAAATAATGAACAATCATAAAGTTGTTAACATTTGCCCATAAGTTCAAACCAAAAATACTATAAAATGTAAACTATGAATCCAACCCAAAAAAAAAAAAAAAAAAAAAACCTCATGTTTCACAAGTATACTCACATTCACAATGCTTACAGAAACTCATATCAACAGCAATCTCATGCTTACGGAAACTACAGCCCTCTCTGTGGGATACTCATTTCCTCTTTTCAAAGCAAAACTACGGGAAACACTGAACAAAACAGTGTAGTTTGCCTGAACATGTTAACTTTAATAAACCACCTTGTATTTAATCACGCAGAGGTGTTGGTGTAAATGTGTATATATTTAAATAAAGTGAGTAGACACTTTCCTGTGATTGAGCTTACATAAAAGACTTTGAAGAGCACACAAAGCTCTTTTCTTTCATTAGCAAAGGCACTGAGTGGTTTTAGGGAGTGTGGGGGAGGGAGATCTTGTATGGCAGGTTTTCCAAGCGCTAGTAACCAGCAAGTGAAACCAGTACTTTTACGCATCTTTTCTATCGGAAACTTCAATTCACTACTTAACAGTTCAAGCCAAAGTGGGGCAGAAAGATGAGAAATGCACAACCATTTTTTTCTTTGAGGTAGTTAATAACACATGCTTGTTTCCGCATTTAATCCAGTAATTATATATAACCTAAATTACACATAGCTTAAAAGCAGTAGCGTTAAACTAGAAGGGAGTTTAATATGCTGGCATACTTTTTAGTTATAACTAATGGCTGCATCTGGTCTTGTCCTTAAAGTGTTTGGTAAATCCATCCATCCATCCATGACAGGAGTTACCCAACTGGTAACTGCACAGGGTTAAATAACTAGCTACGGTCTAAGAGTTCAGATTTCTAATCAGCCAAGCTGCTGTCAGCATGAGATGCCATAGAAATGGACACCTGTAATGGCAGTTCATTGACGGGGAAGGCAGGGTATTCGTATTTATACTAATATTACCAAGGGAAACCTTCTGACAGCTGGATTAGTTTACTAAATTATATACTACAATGAAACTAATAAGCAACAAAAATGATGGCTGATGAAGCATTTATGGTGACCTTAGGGGTCAACGTTGCAAGAAATTAGGTGCGATCACATTTACCGCTGTCTGGTGAAATTTCACAGGCAAATTCAATCATTTCAACAGAAATACAAACGATCAGGAATCTCACGTGAGGACGAAACATTTCCCTACCCAGATTAGGCCATGTGACTCAAAAATAAAATGTTGATAATATAATATATAATATAATATATATATATAAACTATTTCTAAAAGAAATGTGTTACGGATCATTTTTTGTCACATGTAGCACCTAGAACTTTTTGTGCCAACAAGTAATGCCAGCCTTTTCCACCATCTACCACCACAGGTATACTTTATACCTGTGGGAAACAGAGATATGTAAAAAAAAAAAAAAAAGTATAATAAACCAGCAAAGTTAACTTTTAATACATAATCACCACAGTAATTCAGGTAGATACAGCCAAGAGTCAAGGTTCACATATATTTAAAAAAAAAAAAAAAAAAAAAACA
The DNA here is from genome assembly GCA_036247105.1 of Cirrhinus mrigala. Lineage (NCBI taxonomy): Eukaryota > Metazoa > Chordata > Actinopteri > Cypriniformes > Cyprinidae > Cirrhinus > Cirrhinus mrigala. The sequence goes on from CM070020.1 coordinate 13,684,927, forward strand.
TATAAAGACTTATCTGTCAGGTGTTTAAGTTAATTAAACATGAACATAACTGAATTATTGCTTCTAGTTTCAATTTTAAGATATCTGATGTGCAAATAACATGTTTGGGGTTGGTAACCTTCTCACAGAAACCTTCAGTGTAATAAAAACGGTTTAAGTTTTAATACCAAGTCATAAACCAGCCTAAGCAATTTTTCCCCAAATAAGGGTTAAAATTGGTTAATACCTAAAAGCCTACAAACATAACTGCATGAGAAAATAGATAAATACACTTTTTCCAGCCACTAACACTTTAACCTATAGAGCACTTCTGCAATCAGAATGTAAAACGTATAACGTTATTTACATTCAATGATAAAAGTTAAAAATCAGAAAACATACGTGACCTCCTCTACATTTTTCGTGAGAAACGAAAACGGGGACTACGTTTTATTTCAACGTGCATCCAGAATCAGTTATTGAAAGCTTCCTCATAAATGGTTAGTTCTTTTACACAATTACAAATGTGGTTATATAAAACAAACAAGCTCTTTAAAGATTTTTTTTGACACAAATAGCTGCCCTCGTAAGGCTCAGTCACCTTGAGAAGAGAGCAGCAGTCTCACTAGGCCCTGAAACTTGTTTTCCTTCATCCGCCATTTTCTGATCGAGAGGGAGGACATGTTGAACAAACACAACAAAAGAGCAGCGGCCATTTCCCACTCGCTCCTAACTCATTACTCAGCAACGCACAAACTCACACTTCGTGATCAAATCTCATTCATGAAACTATCTTATAATACATTATACAGAACACGTAACGTCTTTGAAGACATTTTAAAAAGCCGTTCTTTCATAGAACCGCTAACGCTAATGAACGGGCTAACGTTAGTTAGCCTATCTACCCTAACATCGGTGTAAAACTATACATATTAGACCATCCAATTCTCATACATGTATATAATAAATTGACGATCTATTAAGAGAAGTATTATGCGTAGTTGACGTGTACTTTGTACTCAACCCGTTGCTTTCGATCTTACGCTAGGCTATAAACCAGATCAAACTAGTCCAGCTAGCCCATCTATACTAAATCTTTTATAATTTCACGTATAATTATACATCTTCAACGTTACTCACCTGATGTGTGGGATTCCGACTCCTCCCTGGAGAATTTTGTACAACTTGCTTTCATATAGAAGTTGAGGGTGTCTGGCTTTCTGTGATTCCAATTTCACAGCTACCTCCTGAAAATATTCAAAATTAAGATCATTATTTGTCTGCTACATAAAAAATATATACAAATCACTAAATATTGGTTTATTATTTGATAGTACACTATCCTTTCTTCCTTAATCTGCTCAAATCTACAATAACTTCGTTTATACCTCCAAATGGTAATACGTTTAAGTCAAATAACGTTATGACAATATGGTAAACTCTCAAGACTGTATGGGCTATATTTTTCGATGACCATATGAATTATGTCCTGGTAATCAGATGTGATGAGCTGGATCTATGTATAAACCCCTCAATCTTCTTATCCCAGCACATTTATCAAACATCCATTTCATCTTTACCTCTCCATTTGTGATGTTGATTGCCAAATAAATGTCCCCAAAGGATCCAGATCCGATTTTCCGTACGAGTTTGTATTTCCCACCGACTATGAACTCGGCTTTAGAGCCACTGCTGCTGGCCATGTCCTAAAATCCGAGAAGTACTCTGAAACTGTGTGAACGGGTGAGGTTTTCAGGCTGCTCTCTCTCTTCTTCAGTCCAGTAGAAACAATGCTAGCTAGCCTAAAAACGAGTCTTCCTCACTAGCTGTGTCCTTAACAACTCACAACGACGAAAATGAGATGATAACGGACATTGGTTTCAATAGGAGATTAGTCGTCTCGGCATCTACGTAAAAAACAAGACTATTTCCCCTGAGGTTGAGGCTGTTTTTTTCTCTTGAGCAATTCCCCGAATAGCTGACTAGCAGCTTAGCCTGAAAGGACACGGAGGAGTCGATGTCCTCGACGCTCTCTTCGAAACACCTCTCTCTGAGGGGCGATTTTTCTTCTTAAAGACGCGCTTTCCAGCTTATTCGACCGTACATCAAGGCAAACGACGTTTTAACTTTGAAGGAATTATGTGAGTCGCTGCTTTCTTTTCAAAGCGCAACCCACTCACTTCGCCATCTTGTCCGTCTCGAGATGAACAGATTCTGCTGATCTGAGGAGAGGAACGAGACCGCGCTAAAGCGCGCCGCCGCGGGCAGGGGAGGGGTTCACGCGTGATGTCAGCGGGGCAGCGGGAACGCGCGAAGAGAAACGGGAGGGCGCGCAGGGGATTTTGGGGATGTTTATTGTGAAGTCATCGCCCTACTTATGTTCTGTTACATTAAAGGAAAAGTTCACTTCCAGAACAAAAAATTACAAATAATTCACTCACCCCGCTGTCATCCAAGATGTTCATGTCTTTCTTTCTTCAGTCGTAAAGAAATTATGTTTTTTAAGAAAAAACATTTAAGGATTTCTCTCCATATAGTGAACTTCTATGGTGCCCCCGAATTTGAACTTCCAAGATGCTGTTTAAATGCAGCTTCAAAGGGCTCTGAATAATCCCAGCCAAGGAAAAAGGGTCCTTTCTAGCAAAGCAATCGGCCATTTTCATAAAAAAATGACAATTTACATACTTTTTAATCTCAAATGCTCATTTTGTCTAGCTCTGCGTGAATTCTGTGCATTCTGGTTCATGACAGTTAGGGTGTGTCCGAAAACTCCCATCTCTATTTTTCCTCCAACTTCAAAATCGCCCTACATTGCTGTTTTACCTTTTTTGCAAAGGTCATTTGATCATCTTTGGATGCTCACTCTGTAACACTGGGTCAGTACTTCTGCAGCGATTTTGATTCGAGTATATGAATAACAGGACTGAAAGTAACAGAATTGAGATTTTAGGATTAAATTAGCATATATACTCTAGCCACATGGAGTACATGGCAATATTATGGGGATACTCAGCATATTATAGTGGTTCACCAAACCACCAGTTGTATTTTTAAAGTAAACAATTAATGTCTAAGGAATAATTTAGGTAACAGGAAAGTATAGTTATAGTGACGCTCGCAGACAATGTTACAATATCATCAAATATACAGAAAAGAAAATAAGACCACATTCTTTCAGTCATTTCATTGCTGTAATATTTTTTTTCTTGTGGAATTTATTCTTGTGGAATTTTCCCAGTTTTTTAGTTTAGGGTAACAGGACTGAGTGAAAACCTGGGGACATGACTAAAATGTGTATTTTATCTAATTATCTAAAACATTATATATATATATATATATATACACTGAGAACATGTACAAATGCTGTATTTTCACTGTTTTAGTGTGTTTTTTTTTTATTAAATATTTTACATTTGCAGATTAATGTGCAGGACTACTTTGCTCATTTGTATGCATGTTTGTACATATAATGTCCTGGGGACATAAATGGCAACCATTCGGTGGAATGGCCCATAAACAGCTCGCACAGACTTGATACGTTCAATATTTACACATCTCGCGATGACTGTGGACGGGAACGCGCCTCGATGACCTCCGCTTCATGGTTCACTGATGCCACCTAGTGAGATCCTGCCATTAAAGCATAGTTCAGCAGAAAAGTAAATATAGTCGTCATGTGCTCACCCTCATGATTTTTCAACCCTGTATGACTTCTTTTTTCCATAACACAAAAGGAGATTTTAAGACAGAATGACATTCTCGGTCACACTTTGCTTTCTTGTATGGAACAAAAGATTAAATTAAAATAATAATGCTTGCTTGACTGTCCTTAACATTCTGCCATCTCTCCAAATGGATGGCAGTCATAAGGTTTCCAAACCAACATTGGGGTGAGTCAATGATTTTGAATGAACTATCCCTTTAAAGGTTTCTCTCAATCAAGATATTGCACACATCCCTCTTAATTATAGTTTTAGTTGTGTTTGACTACTCATCAAACTGATGAATTATTACCTAATCTCTTGATGGAATGTTTCATGACAAGATGGACAACATAAGATTTACTTATCAAAACTTAGTATAAAAACAATGTTCAGAAAACAAAAGCATCCAAAATTGAAAACAGGCCATCAACAAAATAAAGCAAATGAGGGATGACTGGGACAACCCATGCAGATTTTGAAAACAAGACTGTAAATGTATAAACAGCAGTATTGTGATATATTGAAGCAATTTAAAATAACTATTTCTAATATGCTGATTTGGCACCCAAGACACATTTCTTATTATCATCAGTGCTGAGTTGTGATGCTTAATATTTTTCTGCAAACAGTGATAGATTTTTTTTCTGGATTATTTGATGAATACAACATTTAAAAAGAAGAGCATTTATTTGAAATAGAAATATTTTGTAACATTTTAAATCTTACTACCGTCACCTTTAATCAATTTAATATCCTTGCTGAATGAACTTGCTATAAAAACCACATTCAGAAAACAAAAGCATCCCCAAATTGATAGGAGGCCATCTGCAAAACAGAGCAAATGAGCAATTACTACGTATGTAAAGCCCATGCAGATTATGTAAAAAGGCATTTGCTGACCATGAAAACAATTACAGGTAACAAGCCATCATTTTCTGCAACAAACATTTTGTGATTTAATGAAGTTAGACATCATGTTTGTAAAATGAGACCTTTCAAATGATCTTTCAGCTTTGCTCCTTTCATGGACAAGAGGGACTTTATGCTTGTAAGAAGAGCTGGGTGGTAACTGATTACATGTAGTCTGGATTATGTAATCAGACTCAAAAAATTAAGTACTTGTAATTAGATTAAATTACATTTTAATATACTCGTAATCAGACTACATATACTTTTTTATGGATTTTATGGATGTATTCTCCTTCTTTTTTCTTTTACATCTTTTACATATTCTTCTCTAAAATATCTTACTGCTTATATACTGTACATTCAGAAAGTCTTCCAGTTTTGTGGACATTCACACAAAGACCAGTCATTATTCACACACATTTTTATTTTTATTTAATTTATCTGAAGGTAAATGAACCATGTGTTTCTGTCTTCGGAAGGCTTTTTTTTCCAAACACATTAAAATGCGCAAATTCACAAACTTTTTTTGTCATCTGATTCTCTTTCACCTAATATATTTACTTGAAGTACCCCTGAGATTTTTTTGTTAATACATATTTTAATAGTTAAGTATCACATTTGCATGTTCACCGGTTCTCTGACATTGGTTATGGTCACATGACATGCAGGTAAACAAATAAAATATTACATTTTTAGTACGTTTTTTTTCGGATTGTTTTTTTAAATGATTAATTTTCATTTAGCATTTCTATGAATTAATTATTAGCTTTTTATTAAACTCATAAATCCCCTGCAGTTCTTTCACAAACCCTAGTTTGGAAAACCTTGATGTAAAATAATGTTTAATGCACTTCATGTTGTTAATAACAAATGGAACAGCCAATATTTACTTACTCTTTGTATTTTTATGTCAATATTGTACTTTGTACAATTATACTGTTTAAATCAATGTGATAAACGAGTTAGATCAAAAGTAATCTAAAAGTAGTCTGATTATATTAAAGTGTGTAATGTAATGGATTACGTTATTAACTAAAATTTTTGTCATGTAAATTGGAATCAGTAATGGATTACAATTTGTAAGTAATCTACCTAGCACTGCTAGTAAGTGTGGATTTTATTGCTATTTCTGTTTAATAAAAAGCCAGGATAAATAGTAAGAAGCAGAAGCAATTTCTTCAGGATACCCTATGTTGACAAAGACTTTTAACCTAAAACCACAAATAAATGACGTTAGTCCCAAATCCTCTTAGTCATTGTTTGTGGACCATTACCTGAATGTCACCCATCAGGTTCTTTCTGGGTAGGCATAAACAATGAGAGGGAGGGAGGAGTATTGGTTCATTTCAAAAGCTATATAACCACAGGGCCCCGGATGCAAAGATACACCTGCTGAGTTTCCCACTCTAAACTCACATGACGACAGCGACCATGAAGCTGGCTATCCTGATCTGCGTTTCTGTTCTCTTCTACCTTTCTGGTAAGTTTCAAATTTGGCATTTTAAGGTACATAAATACAATGAAATGTGAATATTGTGTACTAATGATCTTAATTAAAATCAAATCCAGATTGATACTTAGCTAAACTACTATTGTTGTTTAACAAACATCATGTGACACTGATGTGTCATAATAAGTATATTTTAGATACGCAATGTTTGCTTAGTTAAAGATGGTGTCTTTAAAATTATTTTTTTGCTTTCTGGAAAAATCCACACATGGTAAGGTTACAGCTCACAAGATTAAACTTTTGTTCTTTACAGCCATTATTCACTGACCCAGACAGACCCATTTTGTGATATTTTGGAATAGGTCCATGTTCTAGAGATCCATGATAACTGACATATAACACCGATGAGAACTTTTGCTGTTTTCAAAAAAAAAAAAAAAAAAAAAAAAAAAAGAAAAAGAAAACATAAAATGCGGACAGAAAAAGCGCCCAGAAACCATTAGCTGAACTGTTGTTATAAGGTTAGGTCTCCTTTATCCAGCTTGATTCTCTGACCAGAACCTATTCTGAATTATTGTACAAACATAAATCCCTTTAATCTATGTAAATACACTCAAGAACATAAAAGGATGTTGCAATGACTGAATTGTAAATTCTTGTTTTTTTTAATGATGATCATAACAAAGGTGAGGCGCAAATATGTAAAGTACCTAGAAGCTATTCAAGCATACAGTAGATTGAAAAGAACGTACAAAACTTGCTTAGCCACTTTTTTTTATTATCTAAGACCTGTCTGGAATTTCAACAGCCTTTCCTGGTTTATTTTTAAAAATAATATAAATTTTTCACTCTCTCCACAGTGGCAGAAGCACAGGGGAGTGAGGTAAGTTAAAGTAAAACCAGTCATTTTAAAAGTTACCAGATGTTGCAATAACTATTTCAGATTTTTTCATGCTGCTTAAAAAAGTCTCTTATGCTCACCAAGGTTGTATTTATTTGATCGAAATACAGTAAAAACAGTACAAACATAAAAAAATCAAATTCATTCTAATATGATTTGGTGCTTTTTAAAAGTCCCCATAAAATCAAAATTACATTTTTTGGCTTTTAGTATAAATATCTTAGCCTTGCGGTTATCTATAAGGTAGTGTGCTCCAAAACAATGACAAAATTCGCGTATACAAGATATAAGCATTCAAAACTTACAGTCTCTCACGATTTTGATGACATCACGCTGCACTTCAGCTTCTCATCAAAGTTTCTGTCCAATCAAATGCGTTCTAGAATCCGAAACGTCCCACCCCCTACACTATAAATAGACGTTGAAGCTGCGGCTGAGATCCGTCACTTGTTTACAGTGTTAGTATTTTCTGTATTGTGAATGGCATGCAGTGCTCAATGTAGGCGATAGGGAACGATTCAGACAGTGTGAAAATGTTTTCGATTGGGGCAAATGAGGTTTGGTTTTGTGTTGTGTCAGGGGAACCGCAGCAGCGCACACACTCTACTCCGGCCTTTGACCGGCGGATGATTTGCGCGAGTCGGCATATATTAAACACTTAAAACTACACAGCCACAGTATGATTATGATCACTGTTTTGTTTATTTAAGTAAGAGTTTGATATTGAATCTAGAGGGTAATCTATTGGACTGTGGCTGTCGTAAGCTGTCAAATGCGGCTTTACCGAGTGGCCAAGCAGTTATAAATGAAACGCTATAGGCTATTTAAAAAAAGGTGGGGTGGGGCTGATCGATATATCCCGCCCCGTTTTCTTGTTGCAATTGAAATTACGTCACCACATAGAATAACGCTGCGTGTTTCAAGGCACTTCAGTGAACCTTTAATAATTAAAATCTTAACATTTTTTAAAAAATAAGACATTTCTTATTTTTATCAGTGTTAAAGGAGAAGTCCACTTCCAAAACAAAGATTCACATATAATGTACTCACCCCCTTGTCATCCAAGATGTTTTTGTCTTTCGTTCGTCAGTTGTAAAGAAACATTTCAGCATTTTTCTTTATATAATGGACTGCTATGGTGCCCCGATTTTGAACTTTCTAAATGCAGTTTAAAAGCGGCTTCAAACGATCCCAAATGCGGTTGTAAACGATCCCAGCCAAGGAAGAAGCGTCTTATCTAGCAAAACGATCGGTTATTTTCATAAAAATAATACAATTTAAATACTTTTTTAATCTCAAAGGCTCAATTCAAAGTCATCTTGCATCGCTGTAGAGGTACTGACCCAGTCTATGCAAAGTGAACATGCAAAGAAGATCAAAGACCCTCAACAAAAAAAGGTAAAACAGCAATATAGGATGATTTTGAAGTTAAGGGAGAATATGAGATGGGAGTTTTTCCGACATACCCTTACTGTCATGAACCGGAAAAAAACAGTCCAGGCAGAGTAAGACAAGATGAGCATTTGACATTAAAAAGGTATATAAATTGTATTATTTTTATGAAAATAACCGATCGTTTTGCTAGATAAGACCCTTCTTTCTTGCATGGGATCATTTACAACCGCATTTGGGATCATTTGAAGCCACAAAATCGGGGCACCATACCAGTCTATTATATGGAGAAAAATGCTGAAATGTTTTCCTCAAAAAACATAATTTCTTTACGACTGACGAAAGAAAGATATGAACATTCTGGATGACAAGGGGGTGAGTACATTATATGTGAATGTTTGTTTTGGAAGTGGACTACTTCTTTAAAAACAGTTGTGCTGTTTAAGATTTTTGTGGTAACCGTGATACAATGTTTTCAGGATTCTTTGAATAGAATTTTTAAGCATTTATTTGAAATAGAAATCTTTTGTAACATTACAAATGTTTTTACTGTCACCTTTGATCAATTTAATGCATCCTTGCTTAAAATTGTCTTTAAAAATAAATCCTACGGACCGTAAACTTTTAAACAGCAGTGTATAATCAAGTAAATGGAGGTAAAGTGTCATTATATTTGGTTTGATTTTGGGAATCTCTCCGACATCTTAATCTCTCTGACATCATAATAGGGCGACAATGTTCCTGACCTTGGATGTACTCGTGAGTACAATCCAGTGTGTGGAGATGATGGAATCACATACTCCAATGAGTGTATGATGCACTGGGAGAACAAGTACGTAAGCTGAATATTTGTGTAATGTAAATTCAACATTTTGAGAAAGCTGGGGCAACAGATGTGAGAATCTCAGGCTAAGCCCAGATGTCAGTTACTTACAAAACTCCCAAGGTTTAGTAAACAGCCATGTTTTCATTATAAGGACAAAGTGTGTATTATAAAAAAAGCACATGGCAAACATTTTTGACAGCAATTCAAACAGTGTTTGTGCCTCTTCTAACACGTCTTCTCTGTTTAGGGTTCGTAACAAGAACATCAGCCTTAAGCACGTAGGACGGTGTGAGCCTGAAAACAACTGAGCCTGAACTCACTGCTGTTACACCAATGGCATCCAAAGTTTAGATACTACATCAACTACCAGCATGATTTTCTGTCATACATTAATCAGTATCATGTAGGGGGATATGCTATTGGAACTTTATCTGACATTGCTTTGTCAACATGTAATCTAATGCAATAAAACAGTGAAGCATTTGAGAACTCTATTTTATTAATAAATTATAATTAAAAACTGTAATTTAAATTAAATCACATTTAGAATCAAATGTTTTTCTTTATTCTTTTTTCTTTCTTCATAATTATGGCTCTGTCCTGAAAATGACATCAGCAGAATTTTGTAGCACATATGAGAATTGTTTGTTTAAATACTTCAAATATTTTAATATCTGGGTGAGTGCATGATTATTTTTTCTTTGCATCATTCAAAAATACATTAAAAATTCAATGTATACATACACTGACTTGAACATATATTTTCTATGATGTACATGATTTGTTTTCTAAAATGTAATTCATTTGGACATTTTTAAGGAGCATCAAGTAAAAAAATATTGGGGTGTCCTTATATTATGATCATCTTATAACGTTAAAAAGCTGATTTAAAACAAATAAAAACGTAACATATAAACCTAATAAATATGATATTTGTGACAGAAATACCACATAAGAATATTTCTTTAAATTTTGCCAAATATGTTTAGGAGTTTTCCTTTTTTTTTTGTGGTGAATATATTTTATATTGCTTATTTGCTTTTTTTAATTATGTGAACATTATCAAAATTCTAGAACTACTGCAGTATGTTTTACAGTTGTAAAATGTTTTACTGATTTTAATTTTTTTATTTAATTTTATAAATACACTACAAGTCAAAAGTTTTTAAACAGAATGATTTTACATGTTTTTTAAAGAATTGTCTTCTGCTCACCAAGCCTGCATTTATTTCATCCAAAATACAGCAAAAGCAGTAATATTGTGAAATATTTTTACTATTTAAAATAACTATTTTATATTTGAATATAATTTAAAATGCAAGTTATTCCTGTGATCAAAGCTAAATTTTCAGTCTTAAGTGAAACATGACTCTTCAGAAATCTTTCTAATATGCTGATATACCGTTTAAGAAACATTTATTATTATTATTATTATCAATTTGAAACAGATGAGTACATTTTTTCCAGGATTCTTTAGTGAATAGAAAGATCCAAAGATCAGCATTTACCTGAAATAAAAAGCGTTTGTAACATTATACACTACACCATTTATAAGCTTGTAATCAGTATATTATATATAGAAATTAATACTTAGATATTTAGATATTTATAGAAATTAATACTTAGATATTTATTAAAATTATTATTTAGCAAGGATGCTTTAAATTGATCAAAAGTGATAATGAAAACATTTATAATGTTACAAAAGTTTTCTATTCCAGATAAATGCTGGTCTTCTGAACTTTCTATTCATTAAAGAAACCGGAAAAAAATTATACTCAGCTGTCTTCAACAATAGTAATAAATGTTTTGAGCAGCCAATCAGAGTATTAGAATGATTTCTGAAGGATCATGTAACTGGAGTAATAATGCTAAAAATTCAGCTTTGAAATTACAGGAATAAATTACATTTTAAAATATATTCAAATAGAAAGCAGTTATTTTGAATAGTAAAACTATTTTGAAATTGTACTGTTTTAGCTGTACTTTGGATCAAATAAATGCAGTCTTGGTGAGCAGAAGAGACTTCTTAAAAAAAAAAAAACACACACACACACACACACCTTACTGTTCAAAAACTTTTGACTAGTAGTGTATACAAACATCTATACCATCTATGGGGCTTCTTTTGATTGTAAATAGCATGGTGAAGAAACCAAAATGCATGCCACGTAATGGAGCAACCAGACAAAACCATCTTTCAGAACTCCAATTTTTTTATTCGTTCACTGTGTTCCAAAAAAGTTGCAGCTGTCCCGATTCATACCTGTTGCATTTTAACCACCATAGAGTCCACAAGTGCCAGGATCTCTCCAAAATAACCGTCCTGCTCCCCTACGTCCTGCTCTGTCAGCACCAGTTCTTGATACTGTTTTTGCAGTTCACTAAGAGAGGCTGTCAATGCGGGATTCTGTTTATACTGAGTTTGACATTGAGCCATCATGGCAAGCAAAGTGCGTAGAGCCTTTTCTCTGTAGTCATGCTCGGGTGACGCTAAAAGCTCAGGCACCAGGCTGCACCACCCCTGCTCCACCAACACGGGCAGGAGGGAGATTTCAGCATACTGTCGCAAACGTTCCTGATGAGAGGAATCTGGTATAAGGTCCATTCCCACCTGCGATATCAGTTCCTACAACACAAAGTACAAGTGACTTTTAAGAATGAGTTAACTGACTTCAATTTCAAACATATTTTACCTTTCAAAAGTTTGGGGTCTGTAAGATTTATTAATGTTTATTTTCTCTTATGCTTACCGAGGCTGCATTTATATGATCAAAAAAAATAAAAAATACAGTAAAACAGCAATACTGTTAAATATTACTGGTTTAAAATAAAATCTATTTCTTTTAAAATGTAATTTATTCCTGTGATGGCAAAGCTGAATATTCAGTAGCCATTACTCCAGTCTTCAGGATTTATGATCCTTCAGAAATCATTCAAATATGCTGATTTGGTACTTAAACAACATTTCTTATTATTACCAGTGCTGAAAACAGTTGTACTGTGTAATATATTTGTAGAAACTGTGAAATTTTTTTAGCATCTTTTGATAAACAGACTTCAAAATTATTTTAAAAACAACAACAAAATTCCTACTGACTACTTTTGAATGGTAGTGTAGCAAAGTATAAACTTGTAAACAAATATTAACCTTCTCAATGATCATATCATAGAGAACTGTGGTGATTCTCACACGTAGGGATTCGGTCCCTGGTGTTTGAAACAGTTCGCTAAGCACCTGCACTCCTCCAAGCTTTAGAAAGTGACTTTGTGCAAATGGGAAGTGACGCAAAAGTGAGGCCACAGCAAATAACACCTGTATTAAATCAGAATGTCATAATTAATGATTCATTCATCTTCATTAAAGGAATAGCTCATACAAAAAAAAAAAATCTGTCATTAATTGTTTAACCTCTTTATTTTTGTTTTCTTTGCACACAAAAAGGTATTCTCGTAGTGTCATAAAATTACGGTTGAACCACTGATGTCACATGGACTATTTTAATGATGTCTTGAATGTGGTAATTGCTGTCTATGCAGGGTCAGAAAGGTTTCAGATTTCATCAAAAATATCTTAATTTGTGTTCCGAAGATGAACGAAGGTCTTACAGGCTTGGAACGACGAGAGTGAGTAATTAATGACAGAATTTTCATTTTTGGGTGAACTATCCCTTATGATAATGGCAATTTAATGTACTATTCATTAACAGAATGTCGTCCATGATTTCTTGTTGGTCATACCTTTTTCTTTACTGTTATTGGCCGCTGAGTGGCAAGCAATGTCAACAGCTTCTGTAATGCACCACCTTCTATTGCTACAACTTGCACTGATGGGTTACTAGAAAAATGTAGATGACAACGGATTGCGTCAATGTAAAGGTACACAGACGTTTCGCAAAATTCCACAGAATCTGCTAGAACAACTTGAACCCGTTGGCAAATTTGTGTGGGGAAATTCCTCCTGATCACATGGGTTTCTAATGAAATCATTCAGTTGAAGGAGTAGTTCACTTCCAGAACAAAAATTTACAGATAATGTACTCACCCCCTTGTCATCCAAGATGATAATATCTTTATTTCTTTAGTCATAAAGAAATTATGTTTTTTGAGGAAAATATTTAAGGATTTCTCTCCATATAGAGGACATCTTTGGTTCCTCTGAGTTTGAACTTCTAAAATGCAGCTTCAAAAGGCTCTAAATGATCCCAGCCGAGGAAGAAGGTCTTATCTAGCAAAACGACTGGTTATTTTCTTTAAAAATAAATAATTTACATACTTTTTAACCGCTCGTCTTGTCTAGGTCTCCGTGAACTCAGTTTTTTCCGGTTCAATACAGTTAGGGTATATCCAAAAAACTCCCATCTCATTTTCTCCTAGAGCCCTTTGAAGCTGCATTAAACTGCGATTTGGAAGTTCAAACTCAAACTTTTGCTTCGCATGTTATCAGTGACACACTAGACAAAGAGCAAAACTCTTCACGGATAAAGAAAACATAACAAATATATATATATGCTGTCCCACCAATATTCAATGGTTCTGACGTGTTAATATAATAATAATAATAATAATAATATGTTATTATGTCGAGTTTAATGCGTAAACAAATCTGCGTGACCATATGCCATCCAGGATTATCAGATATGGATTAATTAATATTTTACTTTAAATTAAGAAATGAATATATTATTTATTATAGAAATTATTACATTATTAAATTAATATATTAGGCTAACCATTTGGTTATGCTGACTTGAATTTTTACTGGAATGTTTTAAAAACGTTACTGGCATAATTGTCAGACGTTTACAAAATATAGCCCTAACCAGTTAATAACAATAAATAATAATAATAATAACAAATTATATAATAACTGGTTAGGGCTATATTTTATAGGCTAATAAATGTGTTTCGCTTTACTGTATATGCTAGCATTTGATATATTTTGCAAATACTGTAAACGCCTGGAAATTATGCCAATAAAGTTTTGATTTTATCATTGTATTTATGCCCGTGTGTGATGATAAATGAGCGCGTTTTCATTTACAAATGAAACTATGTGAATAATTAATTATTCAATGAAAAACTATATAATATAGTATTTATAATTATAGTCTATTAATTAGTCGAAATAAAATAAAATAGGCTATATGTTAAATTCAACCTTTAAACTGAATTCCAGTAAAAATTCCAGTCATATAGCATAATCAAAGCTTTACTGGCACGTAAATTATGACATGTAATTTACAGTAGGCTATCATTTAGCCTACATTCAGAACGTTAAATAAACAGATCGAAATGAAGGGGGGAAAAGAATATAAACGAATATAAAAATGTAACCAATAATAATATTTTAATAATAATAATATTAAAACAAATGATGATGATAATAATAATAATAATAATATACAAATATTACGGGAAAAGACGATCAGTTAATGGACTTACAAGTGGGTTGGATAAAAATGTTTTCTTGTAGGCCTATTTAATTTGATGTACTTTATGTAACTTTTATTCATGATAAACATTCGAATGCTGTCTACATCGCGCGTAGACAGCATTAGTGTAGACCGCATCGCCTATGGTTAATATAATAATGTATTAACTTATATAATAATTTCTTAATTCAAAATAAAATATTAATAAAACCATCTCTGATAATGGTCATGCAGGTTTGTTTACGCATATAACTCGTAGCCATGAGAAAAATATGTTGTTCCCTCAACATCTCGAGGCCACGGCTTAACATTGCGTGGCCACAGGACGTCCTTACCTCGACAAAATGATCTCGTCGTAATATGATGTACCCACAAATTAATATTTCTTGGCCACGACAAAATTAAGTGAACCGAACATGTCCCCTTCCGGTCACCATAGTTTAGAGTAAGAGGCGTCACACATATTTTTTAGTCTGTATTTGATATGTTTTCTTTATCTGTCAAGAGTTAACTTGTTTTTATTTTTATTTATATAAAATTAAAATAAACTTAAATGTGAAATCAATATAACATATAACGGTGACATGTCCAGTGCCATGCGCATATAACAGTGACAGGTCGAGTGGCAGCTCCCAGTGCCATGCACATGTAGCGGTGACATGTGGAGTGGCATATGCCCGTGGCACGGAAAGATTTTACTATTGTTGAAGTTATCTGTAAATTTTAGTTCTGGAAGTTAACTATTCTTTTAACTGTAAATGTGACCACACTTTAAATCATATGCAAGCAGCAGTTTTGATGGAGAAAATGCCACTTACCTTGAAACAGCTGATCCGAGTACAAACGCAGCACTCTCCTGAAGACGAACGTCTGTATTGTTTAAAGCATTTATAACCAGTTGCATTCCTCCCATGGACACCAAATTCTGCGCATTATCTACCTATACAAAAAAATGTGATTTAATGAGGAACAGTGAACTGTATTTCAAAGACGTTTAGTTTCATAATAGTAACTGAGGCTTGACCTGGTGCACGAGGTACTCCAAATCAAGAAGAGCTGTGACTTTTTCCTCAGTTGTACTGTTAGTATTATTAAATTGGTTTAAAAGCCTCCTCATAACTTGAACGTCTGTCTCCACAAGCATGTCGAGTGCCTCCATGTCTTTTTTCAGCTCTTCGATGGGGCGAAATTGGGCCCTCACTGCATCTTCATCCTATAATCAAACATCTTGATTAAAAAATAACTCAAAAACAAAGGGAAATCGGATAAACCGGAATTAACATACTTGTTTTGTGTCCACAGGATCATCTGTTCCTTCTTTAAACTTTTTCAAAGCCTCTTTCAGCTCCTCAGCTGTGAATGAAGGGCTTTGCATGTTCATCATCCCTTGTCTGCTCCACAAAAAAAAAGATGCATAACTTACTTTCTGATACGTGTGTTTATTTTCAAACACTATATTATTCTGTCACTATACCTATTTCCATCTCTCCAGTATTTGAGACCTTCCTCCTCTCCCATCTTAACTTCTCTTTGGCCCGTCTGAAGATTCAATCTGACATGAGAACCTGCTGGAACTGCTTGACCTAAATTGAATTAAAGATAGATAAGGAATTGATCTCCTAATCATCTATTTATTTAAGGACACAACAGTCAGCATGGGAATAAACACACCTGGCTTTAGAGTTTGCCACTTGTCTGTAGGTCTAAACACCTCCAGATCTTCAGAATCCTCATCCTCTAACAGTGTCTCCTCACCCTTGCTATGATCATCAGAGTCTTCTTTGATAGACAGGGCTGTTGGTGACTGCGTAGCCAAAATTATACTGTTATTAAAGTGTTACAATAAAATGAATTCTAAGATGTGCAAAAGCAGATCTCACCTTCACATTTTGGGCACATATGAGATGAAGACTGACAAGCCAGAGGGCGATTGTCATTCCAAGTCTCCACTTCTGTTGCATTATACGTTTGGTCATCATTACGTTAAACAAAGAATCTGCGATACGCACGCAAATAAATTATGAAAAATAATCTGATAAACAATCATTCGTCACCCATTGACAGAAGACCAGGCGAACTTCAAAATCCATTCCCAAACTTTGTGGATATACGATTACTAAATTAACTCATCCTGGATTTGCCCGTTCTACGGTAAAAACATCTAAATATGTTTTAAGTTGTTGACAAGCTGGGTTTAACGACTGCACCATCCAGAAAGAAACAGCCAGAAACCACGTGCATTTCCGCAGTCCATCTGGACTGAATACGTGAACCAATCAGACAAACGCAAGTGTGTGTTTTCGGAAAACGTCATTCGTTCTTGTCGCGATGATTGGCTCAAGAAAGATGCACCTCTACATGACGCAATCAAAGGCAAGTTGAACCTATCGCTTTATTAAAACAGAAAATGTGATTAAAATATTTTTATATTCCGTTTTTAAAATAGGACACGGTTATACATTTAAAGTTCCTGTTAATTACGTATTACACAAACAACATCTATAATCTATGATATAAAAACCTCTTTTTTCCTGTTCCAAGACCACAAATTATGGGGAAAAAAAACAATAAAGCTATACTAATAGCTAATGGTTATATAAACTAACCATTTTGCACAAACACAGCTGAGGCAGAACTGAATCTGTGGAAATGTTAATTATTTTACCAAAATAAGAGGGATCATAAAAAATGTGTTATTTTTTTAGTACTGACCTGAATATTTCACATAAAAGATGTTTACATATAATCCACTATAGAAAATAATAGCTGAATTCGTAAAACGATCCTACTCAATAGTTTACATACACTTCATTCTTAATACTGTGTTGTTACCTGAATGATCCACAGCTGTGTGTTTTTTTTTTTGTTTTTTTGGTTTTGTTTTGTTTAGTGATAGTTGTTCATGAGTCCTTTGTTTGTCCTGACCAGTTAAACTGCCTGCTGTTCTTCAGAAAAATCTTCAGGTCCCACAAATTCTTTGGTTTTTCAACATTTTTGTGTATTTGAACCCTTTCTAACAATGACTGTATGATTTTGAGATCCATCTTTTCACACTGAGGACAACTGAGGGACTCGTATGCAACTTTTACAAAAGGTCCAAATGCTTACTGATGCGTCAGAAAGAAACTCGATGCATTAAAAGCCAGGGGTGAAAACTTTTTAAATTTGAAGATAGGGTAAATTTAACTGATTTTGTCTTCTGGGAAACATGTACATATCTTCTGTAGCTTCTGAAGGGCAGTACTAAATATTTATTTATTTATTTATTTTTTATATTGAGGCGAAATCTTAATTCTGTTCAAAAGTTTACACCCCTGGTTCTTAATGTGAAGAGATGGATCTTAAAATCATACATTGTTGGAAAGGGTTTTAATACACGAAAAAGCTGAAAAACCAAAGAAAACCAAAGAAATACCACATTCAGGTCAGTACTAAATAAAAAAAAAATCACATTTTGTATTTTGTATAACCCCCTTTTATTTTGGTAAAATAATTAACATTTTTAATGACTCTGCAAGATGTATGTAAACTTTCGACCTCAAACATATGTAAGCCATTAAAAAACAGAAAAAGTACACATGAAGTTGAGTACAATAAGTTAATGAATTACCTATCAGACAACATTTTTTTTTATTTAAACAGACTCAAAGTGTTAACTATATCACAAAGCGCATTAATACACGTACAAAAGGTAAACTGTTCTACAAGTCATGTGCATAGACAGGACAATTCACAAAATAATTCATGATGTAAATTATACACCTGAAAAATTCATACAAAATATTTGTTTTTACATGACAAATAATGATAAAGGATTCACATTTTACATTAGCCAAACTACTGTTGAGCACACTCATTTGCCATAGTCTTTTCTGAGTTAACATGAGTGGGTTGTTGGTACTTTTTTCTCTTCCTTTCAGTTCTCCAGTTCTCCTCCTCTTCACTGCTTTGAGTTTGAGCCTCATTCTTGCTATTGGAGTCACTTACAGGAGACCTACAGGCAAATCATTCAGTTTGTGGTGGTTCAAAATACAGATCTTAAGTTCTAAAATGTAAATGATGTAAAATAACATTCAGTTCATTGTAACTACCATTATTGCTACTGCCACAGGAGTAATTCTTTAAAAGGTAAAAATTTAATCATTGCAAGTTAATGTAACTAACATTATTGCTACTGCCACAGGAGTGATTCTTTCAAAGTTAAACTTTTAATATCAACTGTCAAAAAGGTCTGACAGTTAAAGTGCGAAAGGTTAACAACTATGTATTTACTCAAATATCAGGCTACATTTCACAGTGATTCAACAGTTCTTTAACAGTTTATCTTCTCATGGGTTTTAATGTCAAAATAAGTTCCTTCGAGCTACAGGGTTCCTGAGAGGCAGCGGCAGAGCGGGAAGTGACGGTCGAGGAGTGAGCGTTCTCATAAAACCCAGGAAGAGGAAGATGACAAAGACTGTAAAGTTGACACAGCGCAGCAGAAAGGAGAAGGGTTGGCATGCAGAGGTTGGCACTGACCTGGGCGCATCAGGAATGCAGACTGGTGGATCCTCACAGATTCGGACAGACTTGCTTTCACGGGGCATGACGGGGTTGGGTTCTGTGGGTTGTGCAGGCTGCAACGGGATCACAACCGGCTTCTCAGCGGGATGGCTGAGGGTTTTCTCCTCTGTACTTTCACTCGAGCCCTTGCATGGCTCACTATCCATGGTTGCAGTTTCCTCTTTGCTAGGTGCTGATTTCTCCTCCTGAACAGCTACAGGAAACTTCTCCCGGCGGCGTTTCTGTACTTGTGCTTTGTTCACCTCTGAATACATAATGCTATATTTAATACCAGTATATAATAGCAGCACAAAGATGAAATATTTCAGCAGTTTCCAACAGAGTGAAAAAGTACCCACCCACTTTTTCAATGGCCTTGGTTCCAAATTATTTTTTCCCATATATAAAAAGCCTTCATTAAAGGAGAAGTTCACTTCCAGAATAAAAAAAAAGTCCTAATAATTTACTCACCTCCATGTGATCCAAGATGTTCATGTCTTTTTGTCTTCAGTTGCAAAGAAATTAAGGTTTTTGAGGAAAACATTCCAGGATGTTTTCTATATAGTGGACTTCAATGGTGGCCAACGGGTTGAAGGTTCAAATAGCAGTTTCAATGCAGCTTCCAAGGGCTCTACATGATTCCAGACAAGGAATAAGGGTCTTATCTAGCGAAATGTTGTCATTTTATAAAAAAATAATAATAATAATTGATAAATAAAAATGTATATATTTTTTAACCACAAATGCTCTTCTTGCACTAACTCTGCGATGCGCATGCGTATCGACTGTGTACTCTGTTTCAAAAAGGTGGGGCGAAAATCTCCATCTTATATTCATTCCAACTTCAAAATCATCTGACATCGTTGATTTACCTTTTTTGTAAAGGCCATTTGACTTTCTCTGAACGTTCGCGTTGTAAACACTGGGTTGGTACTTCCACCTGTGTCACGTGTGACCTTTCCAACATTATTATGTAATACGTAAGGGTCGGGCTGGTGCAATATGAGTAATTGTGGTTAAAAAGTATATACATTTTTTTGTTTTAAGAAAATGACAGATCATTTTGCTAGATAAGACCCTTATTCCTCAACTGGGATTGTGTAGAGCCCTTTGAAGCTGCATTAAAACAATTTGGACCATTAAAACTCATTGGCCACCACTGAACTCCACTATATGGAGAAAAATCCTGGAAGGTTTTCCAAAAACCTTAATTTCTTTGTTACTTTTGGAACCAGACTGTTGCACTCTATTACACCAAACTGGCTTATTTAAAAATTAAGGTTCAAAGACTGAGAAGAAATTACCATTGGGTGTATATTTCATCTTTAGTTCTTCAAGCTTGACTTGGAGCCTCATATTGTCACTGTGTCTTTGTTTTAGTGCTTGCTCTGTGCCATAAAGTTTCCTCTCCAACTCCAACACTCTCTGACTTTCAGATAGAGCCTTCATTCTTGCCATGGACAACTCGTCCTTCAGTTTCTCTGCATCCTTCCTATACACATACAAATCATAATTGCTCTCAAAAGATCTAAAGTAACACCACCAGTACAAATGATGAGAGAACACTTACTTTGAATTTGAAAGTTGCATTTTTAATAGATCTGTGTAATATGTCTCATCCATAAGCTCGCCTTCTTTAGTGGAGGCAGGTGGATGCTGGTCTTTAACAGTCATCTGTTAGTGACATTAGCATTAGTTATTAGTATTAGTATCTTAAACTGTAATATGTTTAATTTCTGTGTTGAATGTAATATGCTAAGCTCACCTTCTCTTTCTCCAGTTCTCTTACTTTCATCATCAGGCTTTCTATCTCATTGTTTTTGTCAGACAACATGAATTGCAATCGTTCGAGCTGTGCTGGGTCAGCCCTGTTGCCCTGGAGCTGCATAAGAGTGGCTATCTGCATCTAAAACAGCAGAAACAATGAAAACAGTTTCATTTGTCAGAAAATGTAAACAGAATAAAGCATTTCTCATGAACCACTATTTACCTTCATGCGGTGCATATGTTGCTTGGTGAGAGCATGTTGCTTGTGTAAAGACTCGTGCTGTCGCTTCATGCTGTTCAGCTGCCGCTCCATCTCTGCTCTCTTGTCCTCTACCTGTGCAAATCCAAATATTTTTGAATCACAAAGGAATTTAAGTGTAACCTCACAAAACATTTAGTAAATACCATTTCTACATATTAACAGTTTATTGTAGTTTTTTAGGTTTGTTAACCAAAAAGGTAGTGCAAGGTATTATAAAGTGTTATTCAAAATTATTCAAAATTAAGCTTTAGTTATAATGAAAGCTCATGGCAGACATAAATATCATAAAGCTAAGTAGTAGAAGTAATACTTCATGCTGTACCTCAGAAAACAAAGAATTGCCTTTGCTGTTTGGATCTTGTGCCTGCTGCAACACCTGTTCCAGCTGGATCTGAAGGTCTTGGTTGGCTTCACGAGCTTTCTACATTGAGTAGAAGAAATCATGTTAATTTTTTTTTACATCTTTAATAATAAATAAAAAAAAAATATTTATAAAAAAAAAAAAAAAGATTTCTTTATCAATGAACATTACGGTTCAAAAAAATGTTTAAGGAATTAATACTTTTATTCTGCAAGGATGCATTAAATTGGTCAAAAATTGTACTAAAAAAATTCAAATTAACAAAAATTAATATCTTAAATAAATGTTTTTTCAACTGTTTAACAAGCAATCCTTAAAAAAACGTATCAAGGTTTTCACAAAAATATCAAGCAGCACAACTGTCATTAACTGTGATAATATCAAGAAATGTTTCTTCAGCACCAAATTAGCATATAAAAATGATTTCTGAAAGGTCATATGACACTGAAAAATGTAGATTTTTTTACATTTTCCAAATATATTAAAATACAAAAAAGTTACTTAAAATTCTGATAATATATTTTACTGTATTTTGAGCAAATAAATGCAGCCTTGGTGACCCATAAGAGACTTTTAAAAGGTACTGTAAATTCATGTTTGTTTTTTTTTGTTTTTTTAAATGTTTACTTGAAAATGCTTATAGACATGCCTCCAAAGCATTGTAGCAGGACACTGCCTCTTTCTCTCTTTCTTCCTTCTCTTCTGTGACTCTCTCTAGTTGTCTCTGGAGGGTGGTGTTGGCCAAATGTAGTTGCTCTTCTTTGTATCGTGCCTCTTGAAGCTCCTGTTCCAAAGCTGCCTGCAAAACAAGGCCACACTTCAGCACCAAAGGCACGCTAACATTCCTTATTTCTATGAAATCTTTTGTTAAAAAAATAAAGATTGGAAACTACTTTACCATTGCTGATTCCATATCGATCTTCTGCATTTGCAGCTCAAGGATCTCCGAGGACATCGTTTCATGTGCACGTTCTGTAAGGACACGAAGTTCTTCGGTTTTGCTGTTCAGTGTTTCAGACTGCTGGTCTAGCTTATGTCTCATCTGCTTCTCAGCAAGTTGAGCCTCCTCTAAATCGGTCTTAATTTTTTCCAACTGCAAAGACATTTCATCAGATGAGATATAATTTCTTTTCAGGACAGTATGTTATACAATAAATAACTTTTTGAAATTATGATTTAACCCAAAGTAAGTTTCCTGCTACTAGTGGTATCAACAAATACAAAAATTAAGATTAAGATTAATGTCAGCAATAATTTTAATGTAAAAAAAAAAAAAGACATAATTCATCTTAATGGGTAAAAACATGGAAAATTGTTTTAATAGAACCTCTGGCATCTGCTTATAGAAGAAGAAATACTTCTGAAGATGAAAACAGAATTTAAACTGACCTTATTCTTTAAATCACTGAGCTCAAGAGCATGATTTCTCTCCAGCAGAGTTTGTTGCTGCTCCATTTGATGTTTCTGTTGGTTTTTGACAAGATCAAATTCTGATCGCAGACTCTCCAGCATGCGTGCCTTTAACTCAACTTCCCTTTGTAAAGAGTATTTTTCTTGTTCCAGGACCTGCAATTACAGAATACTGACATTTTAAAATGACATTTTAGCACATTTAGAGAATCGTTTACTGATCAGCTGGACTGTCAATCATCATATTGTGGAGATCAAATGCTGGGTTAGTACCTCAATGACATTGGACATCTCGATTCGTTGTTCCTCCAATTTGTTGTGCAGATCCATTTTGTCATCCAAGAGTTGAAGTCCATATTGTCCAGCTCTCTGAAGAGCCTCTTCTCCTTCCTGCACCTTCCGCCGCAACACTTTAATCTCATCTTCTAGATCTGACATCTGAAATGTAAAAGAAAGACAAAAAATATATGATCATTTACCAGGGTAGAAGCATGTGTAGACTTTTTGCCTCTTATATACATATGTGTGTGTGAATATATGCATATAGTTTTTTTTTTCTAAGTCCAGCCCTCACAGTCACCATTCACTTTCATTGCATTTTTGTCCACAGAGTAACAGTGACTCTCCTTTAGTTTTCCACTAAAGAAACAAACCTATACAGGTTTGAAATAACATGAGGGTGGGTAAATGATGACACAACCAGTGTTTCTGGTCAACCATACCATCAAACGCATTAGTTCGTTACGTCGAGCTAACTGTGCAAACTTCGATCAAAAACATCGAGTGACATTGGTAATAAGCATGTTTTTTTAATGCCATATGTAACTGACAACTACACAACAAAATACATGTCTAAATGTGTTTACCTTTAGATTAAAAAGTTGGCAACAGCAATCTTTTATCTGAAGAATGAACTGCCCCAACCGCTTTCTTGATCGGGAACTTTCAAACGGCTAGTTTGAATTCTGCAGCAGTCGTCAATCACGTCTCGCGAGAAAACACGAGGTTTCCAATCCTTCACACAACACCGCTCTCTCTAGTCTCTCTGGTGCCATTTAGTGGTTATACTAGCTATCATCAAGTCACATTTATTTATATAGCGCTTTTTATAATACAGATTGTGTCAAAACGCTTTTTATAATACAGATTGTGTATAACGCAAGAGTACAATATTGAACACTCAATTTTCAGTTAAAGTCTGTTCATTATTGATTCAGTGATGTTAGCTAAGTTTAGTTAAAATAGTATCTGTGCAATCAAGTTGACGATATTACCAGAAATTAAGTGTCCAGCTAAGCAAGCCAGAGGAGACATTGTCAAGAAACCAAAACTCTATCAGTGACAGAAATGGAGAAGAAATCTTGGGAGAAACCATGCTCAGTCAGGGGGCCAGTTCTCCTCTGGCCAGACGAAACCATTGTGGTGTAAGTGGCCCAAAAACTTCAATTTATTCGTGATCTGACACAAACTTGCAACTATAATGTTGCATTATATCCAACTATATTATATTAAAACTTACATTTAAACAAATTAGATTCACTTATATCACATTTAATGCACAAATAAAAAAAAAATGTTTAAACAACAACAACAAAAATGCTTTAATGCTTTAAAGGCTTGTTTTTATATAGACTATAGAGGGTTTGCACTTATGTCACGGTTTGGTCAGAGATACCCAGGTGCATGTCCATACTGGAGATACTCAGATGTGTACAACAGCATGTATTGCACGGTTAACATACTACTAAATACATTGTTCTGCTAATGTATGTTGTCTAAACCATGGAAATAACATGTGGAAGCTGCTAAATCTTATGTAGAAGGACTTAGTAAGCAGGAAAGGTTGTGATATTTTGACAAACTAAAGTTAATAGGTGGCAAATATACATAAAAGCAGTATTAATTAAGATATTAGCCTAATATTTGCAGGCTATAGTACTCCAAATGTTTTTCCTGGTCCGACCGATTAGTACAGCCCAAAACATGACAATAATTGAGCATTTTCAGCAGCAGTAATCTGCAAAATGTAAAAGTTCTGTACGGTTCAGTGGCATTGTTTACGTTCTGTGCTGCCAACATGACCAACTGATGATGCGTTGTGAAAACACTCTATATTTTTGACCCATTCTTGTGAATATGGCATGGCAGGGCAAATCAAAGGTCACCACGGGCCAACTTTGGCCTGATGACCCTGGTTTGGGCATCTCTTCTTTATATAAAACTGGTGAATGATAAAACATCTCTTCCCAAGAATGAATGCTTTCACTGCAGTGCATGTCTTTTGCTATGTAAATTCAACTAGGAGCATATGTATACCCTGAGCTCAGTAAAATGAACAAAAAGAATTTAGAAGTCTTTGAAGTCATTGTGACTTGCAAAAAATATACACTTGGAGGTCTAAATGAAATTCTAAGCAGTAAAAGTCTATAAGTAGTAAGTATTTTTGTCTTGGAAATGTAACTGAGTAAGTGCAAGCTGAGTTGCAACTGAACTATCTAACATTTAACAGAAAACTGAAAATGCTCTCCTTAAGCAAAATCATGTAACATCTAAGCATAAAACACAGAACTGTTATGGTGTTTTTAAATTGTGAATGGATGGGATATAACAGATACAATACCATTCAAAAGAATATGATTGGTAAGATTATTTTATGTCTTCAAAAGAAGTCTCAGTTGTGCAGTTTAATATTTTTATGGAAACCTTCATTCTCTTAATTCAAAAGAAGAGCATTTATTAGAAAAAATCTTTTGTAACAAATGTTTTTATTTGACTTTTGATCAGTTTAATGTGTCCTTCCTGAATAAAAGTATTAGCTTCATTCATAATGTTTTAATGGTACTGTATATTTTTGCAAAATTGCTTTTTAATTATTCGGAAAGTTTTGAGTAATTACTGCCCTTGGTATGAAGGGCTTTATAATAAACAATGGTTATGAAACAGCATATAGGAATGAGGTTTTTGGAATTACATTAACTATAGCACACTGAAAAAGAAGAAGATTGTTTTTTGATTTCAGGAAGTATGAGGGTGGAGGGAGTTACACATCAATCAACATTCATGGGTTCCTGGGGAGCTTGTCAACACTTCCAAATTTCTTGGCTTTCAGATTGAGCTGGCAGACAACATGGCCCTATTTACACCTGGTATTAACGTCCCTCATGGGTGACCTGATCACAAGCACTGAGCAGATTTGTAAATGTT
Organism: Cirrhinus mrigala; assembly: GCA_036247105.1. Classification (NCBI taxonomy): domain Eukaryota; kingdom Metazoa; phylum Chordata; class Actinopteri; order Cypriniformes; family Cyprinidae; genus Cirrhinus; species Cirrhinus mrigala. The sequence continues at coordinate 13,711,069 of CM070020.1, forward strand.
AAATATCAGATGTAAACAGAATCCATAAGTCACATCCTCACACTTCCAGTGTCCTTTGGCTAAGGGCTAAGTAATGCATTTCTACCTTAGTATGCAACAGTGTTCTTACAGACAGTAAACCTAGTCATATTGCATATACAGTCATATTAAGTCTTTAGGTCAATTCAAAATATGCAACCATAACAGCTTGAAACCTCACCTCACACTTAGATGATGGGTGTGTTTTGCATATTAAAAGGTGAGAACAGTCTCATACAAAGACATAATCTCTACCCATCGGGATTAAGTATCACCAAATATCTGTTAAGTGCTGGCTCCAGACAATTCAACTGTTATGCAGATCTCAACTATCAGTTCCTATTTCTCATGCTGAGTGGATAGCTCATGAATCTGTCCACTCATTGAAACTTTTTCAGAAAAAAATTCAGTTTGTTTTGCAAGCAAGTTTTGCTGTGATGTAACCACACTTTACCACCACCCTGACACTAACTAGAAAACAAAATTATGTATGTGTGCATATACAGTTTATTTAAGAAAATTATTGTATCTGTAAGAAAATGTTTTTGTTGATTGCAGTGGTAACATGAAATAATTAAACAAGCCTAATTTTAATGTTTTTTTTGTTTTTTTTTACATAATTTATATTCACTCATGTAGACTATATGCACACTAACATGTACTGTTGAGGTCACAAGTTTACAAACATCTTGAAGAATCTGTAAAATGTTAATTATTTTACCAAAATAAGAGAGATCTTAGAAAATGCATGTTATTTTTTATTTTGTACTGTCCTGGATAAGATATTTTACATAAAAGACGTTTACATATAGTCCACAAGAGAAAATAATAGCTGATTTTATAAAAAAAACTCCAGCAGAGTTTGTTGCTGCATTTGATGTTTCTGTTGGTTTTTGACAAGATCAAATTCTGATCGCAGACTCTCCAACATGCGTGCCTTTAACTCAACTTCCCTCTGTAAAGAGTATTTTTCTTGTTCCAGGACCTGCAATTAAAAATCTATAAAAAAATGACCCCGTTCAAAAGTTTCTTAATACTGTGTTGTTACCTGAATGATCCACAGCTGTGTTTTTTTTTTTGTTTGTTTGTTTGTTTAGTGATAGCTGTTCATGAGTCCCTTGTTTGCTCACTGATGCTTCAGAAGGAAACATGATGCATTTAAGAGCCAGGAGTGTAAACTCTTAAACAAAATGAAGATGTGTATATTTTCCTAATTTTGTCTAAATATCGTATTTTTTCATTTAGCACTGCCCTTCAGAAGCTACAGAAGATACTTACCTGTTTCTCAGAAGACAACATAAGTTAAATTTACTCTGATCTAAAAATTCAAATTCTTAATGCATTGTGCTTTCTTCTGGAGAATCAGTGAGCATTAGAGCCTTTTGTAATAGTTGCATATGAGTCCTTCAGTTGTCCTCAGTGTTCAAATACACAAAAATGCTGAAAAACCACAGAATTTGTGGGTCCTGAAGGATTTTTCTGAAGAACAGCAGGCAGTTTAACTGTTCAGGACAAACAAGGAACTCATGAACAAATATCATTTAAAAAAAAAAAAAAAACAGCTGTAGATCATTCAGGTAACAACGCAGTATTAAGAATCAAGTGTATGCAAACTTTTGAACAGGGTCATTTTTATAAATTCAACTATTATTTTCTCTTGTTGACTATATGTAAATGTCTTTTATGTGAAATATCTTATTCAGGTCAGTACTAAATAACAAATAACATGCATTTTGTATGATCCCTCTTATTTTTGTAAAATAATTTACATTTAGCAGATTCTTCAGTGTATGTAAACTTTTGATCTCAGCTGTACTGTGCACGTAGCCTACATGAGTAAATATAAATTATGTTAAAAATACATTCAAATTAGGTTTGTGTAACTATTTCATGTTACCACTGTAATCGATAAAACCATTTTTTAAAAATAAAGTTGCCATCATTATTGATGATGATTTGGTGTTAGAAAATTATTTAGGCCAAAATGCCACCAAGAGTGACACAAAAGCCCCAGAAACTGTAAATTTGAATTCATAGTGAATTTCTCTGTCTTTTACCTTAACTCTGTTTCATAATGTTTTATTCCATCTAAGCTGTTAGTTCCAGATATCTGTATTTGTTTTCTCAGAGGTGAATGTTGATTGTGGAGCTCATAGAGCTGTTCAGGTTCTAGGTCCTGCAGAGAATTAATTAGCACTTTCTAGATAGATTCCTTCAAAAAAAAAAAAAAAAAAAAATCCATAGCTTGTGTTTTTTTTAAAAAGTCAGTTTTGGATCTATGCTTAGAAAAACGTTTGTGGTTAGCGTTATTTAAAGTGACTTTAACATTTTGCTCTATTCCATAAATTACAAATGGTCAAACTAATTGTACATACTTCATTTTCCAAGCTTTGTAGTAGACAAGATGTATATTTGAAAACGTTTTTAAAATTAAGGTTATTTTTAGAAAAAGTTTTTAAAAAATAAAGTTTAAAATTGAATGATATAGGTGTTTTTGGTGTGTTTCTAGCACAATTCCACAAAGCCCGCCTTTTTCCAACGAAGAAGGCGTGTCTTACTGCAGGAGAGAACACTGCGTCACGACGACTGTCGTTTTAAAAAAAGGCCCTTTCTTCACAGTAGAGACGTTACGGCGGTCTAACGGAGTGATATGTCAGCAATGGAGCAGCTTTGCAAACTTTTCGTTGGCGGCCTGAACGTCCAAACAACTAATGATGGTCTCCGCGCTCATTTTGAACAGTACGGGAAACTAACGGACTGCGTAGTGGTCCAAAACGACCAACTTCAGCGGTCTCGTTGTTTCGGCTTCGTAACGTACTCCACCTCAGAGGAGGCTGATGCAGCAATGGCCGCCAGGCCACATGTGGTAGACGGTAAAACCGTGGAGCTGAAGAGAGCCGTGGCTCGGGAAGACGCCGGAAAGCCCGAAGCTCTCGCCAAAGTCAAGAAGATATTCGTCGGGGGCCTAAAAGAGGACATCGAGGAGAACACCCTCACCGAGTATTTCTCGCAGTTTGGCATGATCGAGAAATCCGAAGTCATCACCGACAAAGACACCGGCAAGAAACGTGGGTTCGGCTTTGTCCACTTTGAAGATAACGACTCGGCCGACAAAGCCGTCGTGCTCAAGTTCCACATGATCAACGGACACAAAGTGGAGGTCAAGAAAGCGCTCACGAAACAAGAGATCCAGGCCGCCGGCGGAGCTCGGGGCGGCAGAGGGAGAGGAGGAGGAAGAGGTATGGGCCGGAATCAAAATGGCTTCGGCGGCGGGAGAGGAGGCTATGGCGGCGGCTACGGGGGCGGTTATGGCGGAGGCTACGGCAGCAGTGATGGCGGCTACGGCGGCGGCTATGGAAGCGGAGGCTACGGAGGAGGATACGGGGGTGGATACGGAGGAGGCTACGGCGATCAGATGGGAGGCTATGGCGGTGGTAACGGTTACAGTGACTTTGGCAGCGGATACGGCCAGCAGTCCTCCGGCTACGGGCCCATGAAGGGGGGAAGCACGTACGCCGGCAGAAGCGGAGCCCCTTACCCCCGTGGCGGCGGCGGCGGCGGGCCTGGTTACGGCAGGGGTGGCTACGGAGGCTACTAAAGCTGGGTTGGAAAAAGACTCGGAAAGCTGCCCCCCTAGGTTCTCTCGGTTTCCACATTGGGCTCATTCACCCGGCCATGCAAGAGATGGCGGACACTGTGAAAGCATACCTTAAAGACCTCAATTCTTAACAGGTAGGAAGAAGATCTCTTCCCAGAAACCTGACTTGCTCGACCACCTTTAGTTGTAGGACGTGTTCTATTAAATATATTATATATCATTTATTTTCCACGTTTTAGGGCAGGCAGCAAAGTTGGCCCTGGTTGCTTTCTCTCCTTTTTTTTTTTTTTTTTTTTTAAAAAAGATGCGAATTGTTCGTAACCCATTCGTTTTAAAATTCAGTTCTGTTCAACACTGGCGATTTGTTGTCAAAATGCATTCTTAATAGACCTGTTTTCTTATATAAACTGTTGCCTAGCATTGTCATGGGGGATTAACGCATGCAGTTTTGAGTTTGTGTTCGTTTGTATAAAACCCACCACGAGTTTTCCAAACTAGTTTATCATGATGGGATAGATTAGCCTACGTCATTTCTTTTATTTTGTAAACCAGCGCAGAAACCCAGTCATGGAGTTCAGTTCAACGCTGTATAAGCATCATTACTTCCAACATTCTCTTGTGTATTGTATATTATGTCTTCAGATCAATCCAGTATTGTTAAACATTGATATGCAATTGTATGTTACTTTTTAAATAAAAGTTTCACAGCTTAATTATCCTTTCAGACGGCGTTTTGGCTGATAGACTTTAACTAAGGGGTTTCCACCACACCTGAGATAGTAATTAAAGCATATACATGTAGTTTCATTATTACTCTATACTGCCCCACTTTCAGTGGTCTATAAGTATACTTATATATATTTATATAGTGTTTATGGTTTATACTTACTCTTGATTCCCACATATAGGTGTTCTTTCAGTTATTCCAGTACTTCAAAATAGCTGTAGCAGTTTGTTTGTACAGGGAACCTTCTCAGTACCTGGGTTCGATTGTGATAGGACTGAAATATCTCATTAGGATATCATCCTGCGATCTAGGTATGTAATCAACCTGTCTTCACTACGTGTTGGTCAAGTATTGCAATTTTTCTTAAATGGATTATATTTATTCCTTAAGTTTTTAATTAGTACCCATCCATAAGTCAAATGGACTTTACATGAACTGGTGCGATGGAATTTGGGTTTGTAACACCGCGGCTTATTAGGGCCTTGACTTGATATGCCACTTAAAAGATTATTTTATTTTATTTTATTTTATTTTTTTTCTTTAGATCAAATTTTTGTTTTATCTTGCATGACTAATGTGTTCTCTTTTCTTCCTGTCTTCCTCCCCAGGCAACCTTGGATGCCGGACTCTGCCCACATCAACTGTGGCCATGGAGTTTGGTTATCTGCATAGTAGTTATGATTTAAATAATGAAGGACTGAAGTGGTGATGACACTGAATTCTTAATGTTTTTTTTTTTTTTTTTTTTAAATCTTTATTTTATAAGTGTTTACATTTTAATAAAAAAAGTTTGAAACTATTCTCTTTTTTCTCTCTTCTGTGTGTGGATTGTGCATGAAATGAGTTTATTCCTTTGGGTAAATCTGTAGCGACATGTAGGGATGGGGAGATTAAGGATTATTTGGAGATGGATTTGTGCACATGTGCACACACAGACAGGTGGTCCACTAGACTAAGCAGGGGAATTTGAAGCATCTCTTTTAAATTAGGGCTGAATAACATATGCAAACAGCTCTACAGCAGTTACACAATTGGTACTGAGTGTTGATGCAGGCACTCAGATGATATGCATTTTAGAATAATCTATATGTTCTGGAGCAATGTATATATGGAGCTTTTTTTTTTTCTATGTATTTGCAGTAAGAAAATAAACTGAAATAGCAGTATCAATCGTGTGGTAGGCTAGCTGATACACAACCAGTCAAAAGTTTTTGAACAGTAATATTTGTAATGTTTTTTTTTTTTTTTTTTTTTTTATAGAAGTCTTTTCTGCTTACCAAGCCTGCATTTATTTGATCCAAAGTACAGCAAAACAACAAAATGTTGAAATATTTGTTACTATTTAAACTAATGGTTTTCTATTTTAATACATTTTAAAATGTAATTGATTCCTGTGATTTCAGAGCTAAATTTTTAGCATCATTACTCCAGTCACAAGATCCTTAAGAAATTTTAATATTCTGATTTGCTGCTCAAAAAACAGTTGAAAACAGCTGAGCAGAATTTTTTTCAGGTTTCTTTGATGAATAGAAAGTTGAAAAGAACAGCATTTATCTGAAATAGAAATCTTTTGTAACATTACAAATGTCTTTATCATCACTTCTGATCAGTTTAAAGCATCCTTGCTAAATAAAAGTGATCATTTTTATATTTTCTTTCCCACAATAATAGTAATAAAAAATGCTTTTTTTTCAGATTAATGCTGATCTTTCTGAAAATCCTGAAAAAAAATACTCAACTGTTTAAATATTGATAATAATAAAAAATGTTTCTTAAACAGCAAATCAGCATATTAGAATGATTTCCGAAGGATCATGTGACACTGAAGACTGTATCCAAATAAAAAGCAGTTATTTTAAATAGTAAAATATTTCACAAAATTACCTTTGCTGTATTATGGATCAAATAAATGCAGGCTTGGTGAGCAGAAGAGTCTTTAAAAAAAAATAAAAATCTTACTGTTCAAAAACTTTTGACTGTTAGTGTATGTGATCTTATGCCCAATCTCTTCATTTTATATATACCAAATGTGCTTAAGCTTGGATAGTAGTTTTAACTAATTTAACACTGTCTCCTATACTGTATTTCCTGTATGATTATTTGACTGCTCTTGACGTGGAGAAAGTCTTTTCTTATGTTCAAAAATCACTCAAGTTGCAAAGTTCCAAATACAAACATCAGACCTTTTTGGTGGTGCAAACAAAGCTGAGAAATCTACAGAACATCTGACCATCTCACTCCTAGACTTAGACTTTTAAATAAAAGTGGTGTCCTCATTCTTTTTTCTCACAGGAAACTCCTCAGTACTCCAACCACAGTCACTGTTTTAAACTGCTAGCTTGTTTTAAATGGTGGCATCCTTTGAGCTTTCAACAAAATACACATTAACTGGATTAAGGCAAATACCTTCATACAATAGGTGTGTGTATAAACACTGAATGAGTCAACTGAATCAAACTGTACTGTCCTAATTTGGCCTAATTTCAAATACGTGTCAAAACATCACATATATAATTTTAGTTGTGCCACAAAGTGATTAATGTCAGACATAAACACTTAGTTGAGACCAAAATTTTCATAGTACTTCCAGGCCATTCTACAATAATATATGATATATTTTTTTTTTTTTTTAAATAATTTTTAGAATCGCTGAAACACATTTGTACATTGTGCTTTGTGTACCATAGTCTGGCTCACCAAGATGCTTATGAATTAACATCATAATATTGTAACCAGGCCATAGACCTGTAAAATGTCTTTATTCCAGTGTTTTAAAACTAAGGCTAAGACAGGATTTAACTTTGTAAGGGGATTTAAAAGTTCATAGTTTCATTGTGTATGTGTGTTTCACCTGATTTCTTTACCACTGGACACTTTCTAGGATTTTAAAAATACATTTTATATAAAAAGCACTCAAAGATTATTTGATACTAAAATACTGAGTATACCGAGAAATTATATTTTACTATATAAATATAGGTGGTCTAGAAAATCACATTTTTTTAAATTCCCTTGATTCAAAATAGGACGCATTTGCAACAAAAGTGCACCTGCTGTCAAGTTAACATATAATACGTTGAGACATTAAGTTTTATCTTTCCAAAATCATTACGTTTTTAAATCCAAAGCGAATCGATTCACAAATTAGCTTAGATGTGTTGCATCCTGCTAATTGAGGATGGGTTTGAGTTAAGTACTTTACTTTGTAGCCAATTAGAGCCCGCTACGTGTGTGTTGACGCGCACAAAAGGAACCGCCTCCGCGTTTCAAACGCATTGATTTCTTTCTTCCGTTGCGTGTGATCGCAGTTAGTACGTCCATTGTAAGAAAATGACGAACCAGCTTTGTAAACTGTTTGTTGGCGGCCTGAACGTCCAAACTACCGATGAAGGCTTGCGGGCACATTTTGAACAATATGGACAGCTAACCGACTGCGTAGTAGTGATGAACCAGCCACTGCAGCGCTCCCGATGCTTCGGCTTTGTAACCTACTCGAGCATTGAGGAAGCGGACGCCGCCATGGCGGCTAGGCCTCATGTCGTGGACGGCAACAACGTGGATCTGAAGCGAGCGGTGGCCCGGGAAGACGCCGGTAAGCCAGAGGCACTAGCTAAAGTCAAGAAAATATTTGTCGGGGGACTGAAAGACGACATTGAGGACGAACACCTCCAAGAGTATTTCTCCCAGTTCGGTGCCATCGAGAAGGCTCAGGTCATCACCGACAAAGACACTGGGAAAAAGCGAGGTTTCGGTTTTGTTTACTTCGAAGACAACGACTCTGCCGATAAAGCCGTCGTGATGAAGTTCCACGTGATCAGCGGACACAAGGTGGAGGTGAAGAAGGCGCTCACCAAGCAAGAGATGCAAGCTGCCGGCGGTCGCGGCGGCAGGGGAGGCCGAGGAATGGGCCGGGGAAGCGGCGGCTATGGCGGCGGAAGGGGCGGTTACTATAGCGACTACGGCTATCAGAACGGCGGATACGGTAACGATGGCAACTACGAAAGCCAGAGTAGCTACGGGGGAGGCTATAGTGACCAGATGTCCGGTGGATACGGCAACGGGAATGGCTACAGTGACTTCGGCGAGGGTTATGGACAGCAGGCTTCGGGTTATGGCGCTATGAAAGCCGGCTACTATTCCGGCAGGAGCAGCGGGCCCTACCCACGCGGAGGAGGCGGCGGTGGTGGTGGATATGGAAGAGGTGGCTATGGTGGATATTAGAAGCACTAAAGTGACTCTATAAGCTGTACGTCGTTTTTTGTTTTTTACGCAAACTATTTGGACACTGGACTTTCAAAACTAATTGTTTGGTATTGGTTTTAAATGAGAGAATTGTTCTGTGCCATTACCAATACCAGCAGACACGCGTTGCGTTTTCCTTTGTTTAGGTTGAATTGGTCATGTTTACGCAAGTCAAGCCTGGTTAAACACCTTGTAGGCTTCTGTATGATCTGTTTTAGGTTTATTGCCTGTCCATGGTTTGAGATGAAACTCAGGGGTAATGAAATTTTAAGCAGCTCATTGTTTCACTTCATGACCTTTTTTTGTTTTTAAGTGTAACTTAATTTGTTTTAATGGTGTTACACCGTTCCTATTGTAAAACTGTTTTTACGCATATTTAATTTGATCCAACAGTGGCCATAGAAGCCTTTTAACCATTAAAAAAAATTTTTTTCATACTCATTTTGTCTGGTGCTTTTTGTCGTCTCAATGCCAACTATTGTTTCAAATGAGTCTTTGATCTTTCCGTAATGCTTTGAGGTTTTTGAGATGTCTATAAGCTCTTGGATGAACATTCCCTTTTAAATGTTTTTGGTTTGCCATTTAATAAGCCTTTTGATGCATTTAATTGGAAATAAGCAATGTGTAAAACCTATAATACACATGCACTTGAATTCAGGAAAATGAACAATTATGACTTTTTTTTTTTTTTTTAATTCTGAAGTCAAATCAGTGCAGGGTTATGGGAGTCAGAAAACTTGAGTGATGGTTGCTACTAGAATAAAACAAAAAAAAACTGAAAAAAATAATTTTAATCAGTTTTTATCATGATATTGTTTTATTTCCAGCCATGTTGAGTATGAGACTTTACAAGTCTTACCAACTCAATGTTTGGCTGGTAGTGCTTAAGTACACAACTACAGTTGAAGTCAAAAGTTTACATACACCTTGCAGAATCTGCAAAATGTTTATTATTTTACCAAAATAATAGGGATCATAAAGCATTTTTTATTTAGTACTGATACTAATACTGTTTTTACCTGAATTATCCACAGCTGTTTTTTTGTTGTTTAATGATAGTTGTTCATGAGTCCTTTGTTTGTCCTGAACAGTTAAAACTACCCACTGTTCTTCAGAATCCTTCAGGTCCCACAAATTCTGTTTTTCAAGTTTTATTTGTGTCTTTGAACCCTTTCCAGCTGTATGATTTTGATATCCATCTTTTCACACTGAGGACAAATAAGGGACTCGTATGCAATTATTACAGAAGGTTCTTCACTGATACTTCAGAAAGAAACCCAATGTGTTAAAAGCCAGGAGTGAAAACTTTTTCAGTTTGAAGATCAGGGTAAATTTAACTTATTTTGTCTTCTGGAAAGCATGCAAGTATGTATTGTAGCCTCTGAAGGGCAGTAATAAATGAAAAAAAAAGAAAATATTAAGGCAAAATAAGAAAATATTACACATCTTGTACACACCCTTGCCTCTTAATGCATCATTTTTTTTCTTCTGGAGCATCAGTGAGCATTTGAACTTTCTGTAATAGTTGCATATGCGACTCTCAGCTGACCTCTGTGAAAAGATTGATCTCAAAATCATACAGTCATTGTTGGAAAGGGTTTAAATACACACAAAAAAAAGCTAAAAAACTAAAGAATTTGTGGAACCTGAAGGATTTTTCTGAAGAACAGCAGACAGTTTAACTGTTCAGGACAAACAAGGGACTCATGAACAACTATCACTAAACAAGTAAGATGTTAAGTAAATGTTAAGCAAGAAAACTCTTGTCAAATGTCATAATATTTATTTGCATATTAATGAATCCAAACAGTAACTTTACTAGCTCTTAGTGCCTCTTATAAATACAATACACTTTAAGCCATTGAAGAATTGATAAATGATGTCAATATAAGTTTTTATGAAAAGTGACACATTTATTAAAAGTATATTGACCATGTCAATACAGAAATTAAGAAAAAATCAATTAACCACACAAATACACACGTTTATTTTGTAAATGTATTCAGGGTCTATGCCCAAGTGCTGAACTGTGCATATGCACAATTTTATTTAACATATATTGAGTAAGCACTACTTACTACCCACTACTACTGAAAGCAACTCTCTGAATCCAGCTTTTCAAAAATATAAAGGTAAAGCAACAGTGTTTGACTATAAACAGGTTTAATTTTATTTTTAGCTGTCATAAATCTTCAAGCCTTTATCTGACCCTGTTCCAATCAAACAGTAGTACCTGTCAAAAAATTGTAGTGGTGGGGTACAACAATGCAATGTGTGAGAGAGACAGCCTGATGAACCGTTGTAATGTGCCTTTCTTAATCACTGGCAATAATACATGACCCCAGATATATAACACACCAAATATATGCTTGTTGTCTTTACAAAATACTAATAGTCAAAGACATTGTATTATTTTATTGTTTAGATTGGAACAAAGCTGTTGCACACTGGGATATGAACATTTGACTAGCGCAGTGTTACTAGCTCCTCTGAGGATGTCGGGTGGATGGCAATGGTTCTGTCAAAGTCTTCTTTAGTAGCTCCCATGTTAACGGCCACAGCAAAACCCTGAAGCATCTCATCACAGCCAAAACCCTGCATATGAAGACCAACCACCTAAAAAAGAAAAGTGACTTAGTGAAAATGACTTAATGTAACAGCAAAAATGTTCAAATATCACTCCTGATCCTTCTTGATATTTTATACTCATGTGTGATCAATGAACTGACTATGACCTCACCTTCTCATTTTGGCCAGCACACACCAACTTCATGATGCACTGACTCTTTCGAGTGGTCATGGCATAATACATAGGGGTGAAAGAAGTGGTATAAACCTTCACATTGTCCTTTCCCCAGGTTTTGATTGCTTCATCTGCAAAACATGATATTTTCTATACATTTTGTAAGGGTAGCTTAAACCATTAGTTAAAGGAGAAGTTCACTTTCAAAACAAACATTTACAGATAATTTACTCACCCCCTTGTCATCCAAGATGACTTCATGTCTGTCGTTCTTTCTTTAGTCATAAAGAAACTATGTTTTTAGAGGAATTCAGTAATGTTCTCCATATAGCAAGTTTGAACTTCCAAAATGCAGTTTAAATGCAGCTTCAAAAGGCTCTAAACAATCCCAGCCAAGGAAGAAGGGTCTTATCTAGTGAAACGATCGGTCTTTTTAAAAAAAAGGACATTTATATACTTTTTAACCTCAAATGCTCATCTTGTCTAGCTCTGCAATGCACATGCGTATTCTGTGGAGTCCTGTTCAAGACAGTTAGGGTATGTCGAAAAACTCCCAAGTCATTTTCTCCCTCACCTTCAAAATTTTCCTACATCGCTGTTTTACATTTTTTTGTAAAGGGTGTTTGACACCCCTTGCGTGTTCACTTTGTAAACACTGGGTTGTTGCTTCTGCAGCGACATAGGACAATTTTGAAGTTGGAGGAGAAAATGAGATGGGAGTTTTTCGATATACCCTAACTGTCTTGAACCGGAATGCATAGAGTTCACGCAGAGCTAGACAAGATGAGCATTTGAGGTTAAAAAGTATATAAACTGTGCATTTTTTTTAGAAAACAACCGATCGTTTCACTAGATAAGACCCTTCTTCCTAGGCTGGAATCATTTAGAGCCATTTGAAGCTGCATTTAAACTGCATTTTGGACATTCAAACACGTGGACATCACTCAATTCCCCTATATGGAGAAAAATCCTGAAATATTTGTCTCAAAAAAAAAAATTCTTTACAACTGAAGAAAGAAAGACATGACATCTTGGATGACAAGGGGTGAGTAAATTATCTGCAAATTTTTGTTCTGGAAGTGAACTTCTCCTTTAAGACATCAGTCATTCTGTCTACTGAACACACTTTAGGACTTGTTACATACAAACTTAGGGCCAGATTTACTAAACAGTAAATTAGTGTCCATAATCCCATAAAAGCACTGATGGGAGTGGAATGTTTCTTTGGTGATCTAATGACAGTGCAGGAATTAAAGAACACAGACACAGCCGGATCATTTCCATAGTAACCCACACAATCTATTAAGAGCAGCGCAAATTCTGTGTAATTTACTAACAACACTGGTTCACAGTTGGTTACAATATGTTTTTTTTTTTATTTTGAGGGGTGTTAAATACCGTAATGGCACAAATATGAGCAAACGGACCATTGCAAACCATTAGTCAATTACCATGATTCATTAAAACTTTCATCCCAGAAATTCGACGTCTGAAAGGGAAACTCCTACAAATACTTATGCAGTAAAGTCAGATGCAAAAATACCTGTGTCCATGCCTTTTCACCTCTGATGTTTCATCTGCATGTCTTAAAGGATTAATTCACTTCCAGAATAAAAAAAATCCTGATAATTTACTTACTCCCATGTCATTCAAGATCTTTCTTTCTACAGTCGAAAAGAAATTAAGGAAATTCCAGGATTTTTCTCCATATAGCGGACTTGAATGGGAGCCAGTGGGTTGAAAGTCCAAACTGGAATTTCAATGCAGCTTCAAAGGGTTCTACACGATCCCAGCTGAGGAATGAGGGTCTTATCTACCGAAAAGTCTTTCAAAAAAAAAAAAAAAATGTATATATACCTTTTAACCACAAATGTCATCTTGCACTAGCTCGACTTCACACATTATGTAATCACGTTGGAAAGGTCATGCACAGCTAGTTCTTCATCTGTGTACTTTGGTTCAAAAAGGTAGGGTAGGGCGAAAAATTTATCTAATTTTCTGCTCCAATTTCAAAATCATCCAACACTGTTGTTCTGCCATTTTAGTAAAGGGCGTTTGACTTTCTTTGCACGTTAGCTTTGAAAACACTGGGCTGTTACTTCTGCCTACGTCACGCATGACCTTTCCAATGTGACTACATAATTTGTGAGGTCGAGCTTGTGAAAGACAAGCATGTTTTGTTAAAAGGTGTATACATTTTTTATTTTTTTGAAAATGACTGATCGTTTTACTAGGTAAGACCATTACTCCTGAGCTGGGATCATGTAGAGCTCTTTGCAGCTGCACTGAAAATGCAATTTGGACCTTCAACCCGTTGGCCACCATTAAAGTCCACTATATGGAGAAAAATCCTGGGATGTTTTCCTCAAATACCTTAATTTCTTTTTGACTGAAGAAAAAAAGACATGAACATCTTGAATGACATGGGGGTGAGTAAATTCTGGAAGTGAATTTATCTTTAAAGTAAATCCTGACAGTAGTTTTTTTTAAAGCCAAACAAGAGTAAATCTGACCCTAAATATGAGGAAGAGTGTGAGGGTTAGCTAGACAGACAGACAGATAGATAGATAGACAAACAGATAGATAGACAGATAGATAGATAGATGTGGACTCTGTTGTAGTGTTCAGTACAGAGAAAACGAAACAGAAAAACTTAAATGAAAATTAGAAATGTTTTCTTGGCAACTAACTGAAAGTACTAAAATGACTAAAACTAAAGCTGCAATCAATATTTACAAAATAATAAAACAATAATAGATATAGAATAAAAAAATAAAACTAATACAAAACAACAAAGCACAATGAAATGACTAAAACAAACTAAAATATTAATACATAACATAACTGTATATAAATAATACTAAATAATAGGGCGACATATGGAGTCTGATCTTAAAGATACTGTAAGGAAGCATTATTTGTATGTAACTCACCTTCAGTTAATCCCACTGTGCCAATAGGTGGGTGGCTGAACACAACAGTGGGGATGTTATTATAACTGATTTTGGAGTCTGCTTTGCCTTCAAACAGCCGGTGAGCAAGCTTTCTGCCAGCAGCAATAGCAACTATCCATACAAGCAAAAACAACAAAAAACAACAGCTTATCAGAAAAAAAGAATATACATTCCCATCAAACAGATGATAAACTATTTAATAAAAAAGTGTGATGAATGGTGAGCATGTCCAATCAATTCTGACCAGTTGATGTCGCTAGAGTAACAAAAAATGCACAAAATCAACTTCCTCATGTAGAGAGGGTCTGTTGTGTTAAATGAAATGTGAACGGTGTTATTTACATAAACCAAGTGAACCACAGGAAGACTGAATTGCATAACATGCATTATGCTCTTTAAGCTTAATGAATAGTTTTAAGGCTTTAAATCGCTTATTAAAAGGTATAGTTCACCAAAAATGAAAATACTAGCATGTTCAAGGCCCAGAAAGGTAGTAAGGACAATCGAAAAAATAGTCCATGTGACATCAGTGGCTCAACCTTAATTTTATGAAGCTACGAGTACTTTTTGAGTGCAAAGAAAACAAAAATAATGATTTTATTCAACAATTTCTTCTCTTCCCTGTCAGTCAGTATTTTATCGATGTCCTTAGTAGTATTCCCGTAGCTTCATAAAATTACAGTTGAACCACTGCTGTCACATGGACTATTTTATCGATGTCCTTACTACTCTGGGCTTTGAATGTGTCAGTTGTGTTTCTGTCTATGCAGGGTCAGAAAGCTCTCCGATTTCATTAAAAATATGTGTGTTCTGAAGATGAACGAAGGTCTTACGGGTTTAGAACGACATCATGGTGAGTAATTAATGACAGAATTTTCATTTTTGGATGAACTATCCCTTTAATTGGATTCTGAGTGTGCTTACTGAATACTATGCCAAAAATAAAAGTACAGTATATATAAATGAGCTGTTTTATTCTCTGTATTCAAACAAAACACCCAAAAGATTTTAATGCATGTAAGAGCAAATTCTCCATGGGAATGTGTTCATGTAACCATACCAGGTGTAAGAAGAGCTCTTCCACAAACATCTCCAACTGCATAGACGCCTGCACGAGTAGTGTTCTGGAACTCATCCACCACGATATGTCCCTTTTCATCAAGCTTCACGCCCTGGATAACAATGCATCCAACTGTTATTCTTACTTTATCAAGAAATACTACAGTGCAAAGATAAATCTTACAATACTATCTTGTGTAGCTTCTGCGGTTTAAAAGAATGTTCTGTGTTCAGCTGAACTTTATCAACACCATCTGTGGCATGTTTCACTGATCCCTCAGTTTGTAAAAACAAACGCACAAATGGTGTGTGCACTATGTGAAAATGCATTCCAGAGGGTTTAAAAGCAGAAATGTATAGCTTGTAATTTTTCTGTACAAAAGGGGTAAAGTTGTTTACATTTCCCTACCATTTTAGGTGCATAAACATGTAGTTATGCATGAGCAACAATTACTGTGAGCATAAATTTTTACAGACAAGGTTTCTGTCATTAATTACTGACCCTCGTTCCAAACCCAGAAGACCGTTCTTCTTCAGAACACAAATTAAGATATTTTTGATTAAATCCGAGAGCTTTCTGACCCTGCATAGACAGCAACGCAACTGAGAAATTGTTGAATAAAGTCGTTATTTTTGTTTTATATGCACACAAAATAATCTCGTAGCTTTATAAAATTAAAGTTGAACCACTGATGTCACATGGACTATTTTATCAATGTCCTTACTACCTTTCTGAGCCTTGAATGTGGTGGTTGCATTGATGTCTATGCAGGGTCAAAAAGCTCACAGACTTAATTAAAAAATACCTTAATTTGTGTTCAGAAGAGGAATGAAGGTCTTACGGGTTTGGAACGACATGAGGGTGAGTAATTAATGACAGAATTTTCATTTTTGGGTGAACTATCACTTTAACTTGTGTCATATTTAAAGTTTCAGATTCTATAAAAATAATACTAATCAAACTGAAATTCATTATTACTATTGAACTGAGATTGAGGCCAGCGGTGTTGGGTTCCCTCCCAATAGCCCAGAGCAGACAGTCCACCTCATGGATGGTGTCGTACTTCTCCTGTGCATCTTTGTCGTCAGGATCTTTTGTCACCAGTGTAACAGAAACACCTTTCTCAGTCTTCTGCACTGACTTCACCTGTGAACAATATCAGAATATTTGGATAAACTGATGTAAAGATATATTTTGGGGGGATTGTATCTGAGAAACTGCCAAACAACCTGATGCATCACACTGGAAAGATAGCCCAGCTACATAATACCTTACTTAATATTACTCGCTACTAATTACCTGAGTATATTTCCGTAAGTCAATACCATGATTTTGCAATTCTTTGGTGCAATTTGAGCTTATCAAGGCATCGAAGTTTCTCAGTACCTTGAAAAGAAAGAACAAAGTCATTGCTTACTTTTGGATATGCAAAACAGTAGAATTTAGCCAGGTGACAATAAATAGGGCTCGTACCCCTCCTTGTCGTATGATGATGGACGTTTTGGACCCCAGAGTGGAAAGGATACCAGCCATCTCCACAGCAATATATCCTGCCCCAACTATCACGCTACGTCTAGATGGATACAGTGATCATTTATTTTAGGATAAGCTAAGAAAACACAATAATAAACGTAGAAATCAGCAGTAAATCACTTACTTAGGGCAAGACTCAAGTTCAAAGAATCCATCACTGGTAATGCCTAAACTGGCTCCTGCAATTACATTGAAAGTTACACAATGTTTTTAGCAGATGCAGTCAAAAAAGGTTTTGTAAGTAAATTCAAAAATCAAGTGCACATGATAAGGATGCACTGAGAAGTAAAGCAGATGAGAGGTAAATTTTTTGTAATGAATGTAATGAACAAACCTGGAATTTCATCCTCATTGACAGTAGACGGGTGGCCGCCAGTGGCGATTAAGATATGAGGAGCTGTGTATTTCTTTCCATTAACTTCAACAGTTGGTTCAGCATCGTCTGTGAACCTTGCATAGCCATGAATGGACTCAATTTTGGCCTGTGTACAACCACAAAAAACATATCAGTCTTCACATCAATACCAATTCTCAAAAAGGTCATACTATGCATTTTCATTATGCCATTTAATTTAGTCAGTCAACAACATGCTTCCTCACAGTTAAATTTTCCATCTTGTCTCTAAAAATTAAACATGACGTTTTTTTGTAATCATGCTTATTTCTCATGATATGACCCTATAAAACCATGCTAATTTTGGTATAAAAAACAAAGACTTTGTATTTTATCTATTAAAAAAGACTTTTCACTTAATATTTAATGTGCTGATTATGAAGTAACTTAATGCAGCCTACCTTGTCAAGGTTGTTCCGGTAAATCTGATTCAGCCGACTAACGTAAGCATCCCTTTTGCGCTTAATGAGTCTGAAAATACACATAACCCAAAGAGTGACCTTTATGCCATTTTTTTAGCTTTGTCATATCACTAAAATCCTGATAGCCAAACTCTCTACAGCATAACTCACCTCTAGTCAAACAAACTACTCCCCCTCATGCCTTTGTGTCTGACAGAAACATCCACTTAAAGCAGTACTGATATTATATACCACAAAAAGGGAAGCAAAACAAATACTGAGAGCTCTAATGAATCAGAGCGTGCAGGAACTTGACTAAACTGTCACAAGAGTAAAAAAGCCCTTTTTGTAAAACAAATTACAACATCTTCTTACAGAAACAAGATCCTCTATGGCAAGCTGTGAGTACATGTATTTGTTAAAAAAAATCTTTACTGATGTTACTTGTACTCATTTCTAAGTACTATCAACTAATTGCTAGTAAAAACAGAATAGGTACTTCTTATTAATTACTATTAATCACTAATAGAATTACTAGTAGAGTAGATACTTAATATAGGTGACATAAAATAGGTAACTGAAATACGTACAAGTTAGAAGTGAACAGCTGATATGTGAGCTGCAAATTCAAAGGCAAATTCTGTTCCAGTAATAATAGAACACTTACTGGTATGTTATGAATAGAATTTAAAATTAAAACCAGCTAACCCGCCAAATGTGGGTGAAAATCGATCGTGACAAGTAACACATCTATTCACTAGCCAATTTAACTGGTCATGGCTCATAAATTATGTCCTCCAACCAGGAGCTTCCAACAATAGGGTTGCACACTGAAATTTTGAATACATTGTTTTTTTTTATGAGTGTATCTGAAGATTGTTCAAAATATTGCCATGCTGCTCACATACATTAACAATGACTGGGGACAAATATTTGTATAAACTGACTTCATCCTAGGCTAAAAGACTGTGTACTCTTCATTTATTTTCCAGGACAAAATGTTTTTTTTTTGTTGTTGTTGTTGCCTGCATAAAGACTATTCCTAATATAAGTTATAATAATATATATCACCCTCTCTTTTTCTATTTGCACTGTTTTTTTATTCAAACACAAATTCAAACTTTTTGATCCCACTTCATTTATTCTGGAAGTGAAGTTTTTAACTGTATAGTTTTAGAATTTACTGTTTTGGATTGCCACCTTGAACTGAGAATGATGCGTCTTGTGTGCAATACCTATGAGACATTCGAGGCGCCACAATTCGAAGCCTGGTTTTCATAAACAACGATTGAATGTTTTAAAAATGGATAACCAGTCAATGATTTAGAATCAGATTTAATAATAAATGCATTTTACTCCAGTCTTCAGTGTCACATGATCCTTAAAAAACATTCTAATGTTTCAAACATTGATAATAATATTAATAATGAATCAGCATATTATAAATGATTTCTGAGGGATCATGTGACGGAAGGATCATGTGAAGGATCATCAGGAATTAATTATATTTGAAAGTACATTAAAATAGAAAACCAATATTTTAAATTGTAATAATATTTCACAATATTGCTGGGTTTTTTTCTGCATTTTTGACCAAATAAATATAGCGCTGATGAGCCTAAGAGACTTGTTTAAAAAACATTAAAAATCTTACTGATCCCAAACTTTTGAACAGCAGTGTAGTTTATTGATTTTTTTTTTTTTTTTTTTTTTTTTTGGCTAATAGTTATAAATAGCTAGTAACTTAAAAATTTAGCAGTTCAATTGGCTGGTGAGTGAAAAAGTTCATTTCAAACCCTTGTACTATGAACAAGTACTAGTTACTATCTAATGAAACAACAACTGCAATAGCAGAGAAACTGAACAAAATATGCTAATCACTATTAAATTATATAGTAATGACTTTATAGTAAATATACTAGTAATTAAAAAAACAGACACTGGTAACACAAAAATAAATGTTATATTTTTTTTCCCTAAAAATACTTAATGTGGCAATGGCTTGCCATAATCCTACACACTCAACATAATATCCACAAAAACCAAGCCAAACAACCCAGAAGAAAACTCCCAAGAAAGTGTTATCTTACTTACTGCCAGTTTAAATGTGCTTTTGCCCCCTCAAATCCGTAGTCTTCATGATCATGGAGATACTCTGCATGGGTGGATGTGTTCCACATAACCTAGAATCATGCAAAAGCACAACTTTATGAGCATTTCTATTTAACAACACAACTTGCTTTATGCACCTAAACAATTCATTGTAAGGATAGAAGGGGGGAAAATACCTTTTTAGGAACACAACCAACATTCACCTGCAGCATAAGAGAAACCAGGTCAATAATATCACCAGACAAAAATACATAGGTGCAGGAGCAAAACATTACACACAAAAACATCCCACAAAAAGCCCTGGATCTGGAGGTTTCCCTAAGCATCTCTGTTCACGTGACTAATGCAGCGACCAATTACTGTAAATAACTCGTTTAAACATGGCTCTGTGGGAAATGTGGTGTTGCAGAAGCAGGATGGACTTTACTCACGCAGGTACCTCCGAGTTTGTGACTCTCGATCACAGCTGCTGTGGCACCGAGTTCAGCCGCCCGCCGTGCGCCGGCCAGTCCTCCGGATCCTCCGCCAATCACCAGAAAATCAAAGCGCGTGACAGATTCAGAGGCCATGCTGCGAACGAAGAGTCTACGGGAAGATGACAGTGAACGTCCAAGAGTAAGAAAAGACGCTCGGAGGCGAACCAGCGGGCTTAATATCTCCATAAGCAGGAAGCCAACACCCCGGCCAACGCAGTAGTTGAACTAATGGGAGGGACGTGAAAGCCTGTGCTTAGTCATTGTGAATTGACACAATAGTGTGTAAATCCCAGAAGCAAATTTGGACAATAGTAACATAGTTGCCCATGCTTATTAAAGTCCTTCATCGTCAATCCCATCTCCAGTGTCCAGGGTGCTGAACTTACTTTGAACTCACTTTGCGCCTAGTCATGTTGAAACAGACTACTTTATTTGATAATGA
Organism: Cirrhinus mrigala; assembly: GCA_036247105.1. Lineage (NCBI taxonomy): Eukaryota > Metazoa > Chordata > Actinopteri > Cypriniformes > Cyprinidae > Cirrhinus > Cirrhinus mrigala. The sequence goes on from CM070020.1 coordinate 13,731,769, forward strand.
AAACGGTTCAACTTGCGGGACACAAACTCACCTATGAAGTGCAGCCGTTACATATAAACCTGTAGCGGAAATCCTTCTGCTGTACATTGTAAACATTACATATATCTAATGACTAATAATTAGTTAGAGATGCTGAGTTATGAAGTCGTTAGGCGTATCTATGCTGAGCATCTTCGTATTCATACGGTAGTGTTTATAACAGAAAACGTCGATGTAAACTGTCAGAATATAAGCCACTACACGCTGAGGTAAACTGAGCATGCGCGTTTCAGCGTGCTGAGCCACTGAACAAACACGAGGCGGCATTGTGTTGATACACTGGAAGGAATGGAAATTAGTATTGTCTGCGGTCAGTATGATTTTTTCCAAATAAATTGCGTTTTATACTTACAGGATTTGTGACACTGAAGACTGGTGTAATGGCTGCTGAAAATCAGCTTTGCGATATCAGGGATAAATTAGACTACATTTTAAAATATATTAGAATAGTAAACAGTTATTTTAAATTATAATAATGTTTCACAATATTACTATTGTTAATGTATTTTTCATTAAATAAATGCAGCATTGGTAAGCATAAGAGACTTATTTCTGAAATCTTACTCACCCCAAACATTTGATCAGTACTGGCATTGTTATGTTTTCTATAATACGCACATCCAGAATAAATAATAATGTATTTTAATGCATTTATTTGCAGTTTGTGGTTAATTATGCCAATAATAACAATGTTTAGGGTTTGTAAAAACACCTAACAAATGGTTAAGATGTCCATGAATGGTAGAGGGAGGGTAAATGGGTACATTTGTCAGCAATGATATTATATGTATATCATTTACATTTGAAAAGGTTTGACCACTCCAAATATTTTAATGAAATTTGTTAAACATAACATTCTTTACATAAAGATGGTAAACTTGCTCATGGTAGTGTTTAGCTAAATTTCATCATGTACATTACCAGTCAAAAGATTTTTTAATGTTTAAAGAAGTCTCTTCTGCTCACCAAGCCTGCATTTATTTGATCCAAAGTACAGCAAAAACAGTAAAATTTAGGAATATCTGAGTAGATAGTGCTTTTTTTCGATTTAAAATAACTGTTTTCTATTTGAATATATTTTAAAATGTAATTTATTCCTGTCATCAAAGCTAAATTCTCAGCATCATTACTCCAGTCTTAATGTGTCATGTGATCCTTCAGAAATCATTCTAATATTTTGATTTGTTCAAAAAACATTTTATTATTATTATTATTATTATTATTATTATTATTATTATCAATATTACATTATGTAGGGGAATTTACAGTTAAAACCCAAGGACCAGATATGATGAACAAAGACCAGGAGTCAGAGTTGCAGTCAACTGAAGAAAAATTTACTGAATAAAATAGTTGCAGTTTCATCAGCAGAAGTCAGCTTCAACACTCTCGATGGAGTTTGTAGGCCACTCTGTGTACACTCTCAATACAACGGCAATTATACACTAACAGAGGTCGCTAACTATGTCATTACTTAGGTTAAAAAGGATTCTGGTTGGTTGAAACAAATAAACTCCATACTTGGACATATAGTTCGAAGCATATCTCCGGTGATTATTAGGTGACAACTGAGATCTGGTCTTACGATCGATAAGGCCCACCCAAAGCATATATCAGCACTTTTTGCATCACGTTGTTTGTCTAAAGTCCTGCTGGAAAAGGAAATCAGCATCTCCATAAAGCTTGTCAGCAGATGGAAACATAAAGTGCTCCAAAATCTCCTGGTAGATGGCTGCACTGACTTTGGATTCGGTGCCTCTCCAGTCTTCCTCCAGTCTTCCTCCTTCCTCTGGGACCATGATTTTGACATTTCCTCTAAAATTTACTTTTATCTGAGTGTGGTGACTCTTGACGCACCGACTTCAGCTTCAGTCCACTCCTTGTGAAGCTCTCCCAAGTGTTTGAATTGGCTTTGCTTGAGTATTCTCAAGCTTGCTGCCATCCCGGTTGCGTGTATACCTTTTCCTACCCAATTTCTTCCTTCCAGTCAACTTTGCATTTAATATGCTTTTAAACAGCTTTCTGTAAACAGCTACCCCTTTCAGTAATGACCTTCTGTGACTTATCCTCTTTGCGGAGGGTGTAAGTGATTGTCTTCTGGACCATTGCCAAGTCAGCAGTCTTTCCCATTATTGTGGTTTCAAAGAACAAGAGATACCTGGAATTTATACTGTAGGGATGGACGTTTAATGAAACTCAAATGTAAATATTCTAGTATTTTGAGATACTGGATTTTTGACTTTCATGAGCTGTAAGCTCTAATCATCAAAATTAAAACCAAAAAAAACTTTTGAAATGTTTTACTTTACATGTTGTAGCATCTGGGCCAATCAGACATACAGTTATTTGTTACATTTAACAAATAATCTTTAAAACCAACAAGCCAGCTATACGCTGGAGTTCTGGAGACAACCCCCCAAAGCAACTAACACCCCAAAAGGGCTCATTTGCCAGGGCAACCATCTGATAATATGGGTTTTATTACCCCAAAGGAATGCACATTTGCCCATGCTACATTTGCCCATATGAAAGACACAATGCCTACAGAGATAGACTCTTTCCTATTCTTTCAAAGACAAACCTATCCTTGACCTTCCTATCATACATAGCCCCAATTCATTGTGTATAGTTTTGCTATTATTGCCTTACAGTTTTGTGTTTTTCATTATGCACTATTATATGCATTTGTTATGATAGATAACTAGTAGTATAACCCACCTATGTCATGTTTGGTCTCTTTGAATTTGTATTTTGATTATCTAAATGATAGTGTATGTTATATTTTGATACCTTTGCAACATATTAGTGTTTTAAAAATCCTTAGTAGTTTTGCTTCAACACCCAATCGAATTACATATGCAAAATACCATGCTCACAGACAAAGAGTCGTAAACTTTCCGTCCAAAGGTGAACGTTACCATTGGTTCTTGGACCTCCTGGAGGTGTAGCCCTCCAGAGAACTTAAATGGTCACACGAGTGATCCCCCACTCTCTTTTTTTTTCTCTCTCTCTTCTTCTGATTGCTGCCCGTGTGGAGGAACCCACGGGGAGCCTGAGCCGGCACAGGGTGGTGCCCGGCGGGCCTGACAGGCCCCAACATATAGAGCTGTGGCTCTCGAACACAAAGAGCCAGACATTTTCACTCATCCCTGGAATTCATCCTCATTAAATGTCCTCAAACAGATATTTCTCTCTTCCGCATTTTTAGCTTTCTTCACTTGTCTCACACGAGTTCTTTTAGAACCTAAGAAGATGAGGAGGATGAGCTAGAACTCGTCGGGACTCTAAGTTGTGCCAGGCCTTGCGGCCTTGTCTTTCCATTCCCCAAAGATCATAGGATTTCAGCTGGGTCCCTCTCAGCTCTTGGTTCTTCTTCACTTTTCACATGGGAAGAAACTCCCAGTCACCATCGAGTCAGAACACCTTTGGAGTTCATCACTCTTCGGACCCGGAAGAACGTGATCGCGATTCCAAACCACCACTGCTCCAAACCATCAAGACTTTCATCCAAGACTGCATTCGGACAGTGGTTCAACGACCAAGGCAATGCAAGAATCGTACATTTAACTAAACAAAACAGAGGTTTAGTATAAGCTGTAGACAGCACTGATGGTTTCACTCAGGTGGTTAACTGACTCTTTTCATAGCTACATTTTCTTGTCTCTCTAACTGCTTCTCACTTGCCCTTCTCCCATGTATGAGTGATTTTATATTTGTTTGTTTAGATTAGTTATGTGTTAGTCCTTCATTAATAAAACTCTTGTGCACAGATTACATGAGTTTTGATTCTTATTCTGCCTTGTAAATTAATATCCCTTTACGATTCCGATTTGAGCTACATGCTCTAATGCAGTAGTACTTTAAGAAAGTTATTTTCTGTGGCCAAGAAAATATCATTTCTTAGAGATGATATAATAATTATTCTGAATGTTCGCTGGACGAACTGATTAGTTGATGGAAAATTAATTCTGCTAGTTACTACTGGCAGCTGATATAAATAATTTTAATTATTTATATACATTTCCCTTTTGAGCTAATTCGCTACAATGTAATAAATCTAGAATATATTCAAGTTTGTTTTTGAAATAAGTTACAAACAAAAAATGAACTTTTTCATGATATTCAATTTTTTTGAGTGCACCTTATAATATATATATATATATATACACACATTATTTTCTTTACCCAAGGATGCTTTAAATTGATCAAAAGTGATGATAAACACATTTATAATGTTACAAAAGATTTATATTTCAGAAAAATGCTGTTCTTCAGAACTTTCTATTCATCAAAGAAGCCTGAAAAAATATTCTACTCAGATATTCCTAAATTTTACTGTTTTTGCTGTACTTTAGCTCAAATAAATTCAGGCTTGGTGAACAGAATAATCTTTAAAAACCTTACTGTTCAAAAACTTTTGACTGGTAGTGTATAAAAACAGAAAAATACATTTCTATAGAACACAATAAAACTTACCTTCAAATGTACCATGGTACCCAGTAGTAGGAGAAAAACAAACACTTGCAAAAAGACACCTGTGTTTCACATTTTTATGATGACCACTAGTGAGTCAGAGTAAGACTGATGGATCATATTAAGGTACTTTATTAAACAACTAAACTGAATCAAATTGATTAAGTGGCAACAAGTCAGAAATCCATTTTCACATAAATATTTTCTTTATTGAACAAGAAGCTAAACAAGGACACATCTTCAGCGGAGCGATTTCACGGTTAATTCTCATAATCTTCAGGGTTCTTTCTTTTGGTCTGTTCATGAACACGATTGCCCCATGTGTAGGTCAGGTACATCAGAACCATAGCTGCAAATAGAGATGGAGGTTTGTGAAGAAATTTAGTCACACACAGTGTTTGCTTCAATTTACAGCTAGAATACTATAGAAGATACACACAATTAATGAATTTTGGACAAACATGACTTACGTGGTGCAACCTTGAATACAGATGATTTGAAACGTCTCCACACATTTGGGATTCCCTTAGAAAAGTAGTGTGGGAAAGCCCTCTGCTCAAAGGGAGAAATACTGTAGGTGACCACATGCCTTATCTTGGCCAAATCTCCAAAGTGACGACCCATTGTGCCAAGAAAGCGGATCTAAGAGAAATAAATTATAGGGGTTTAAAATAAACAACAGTAACATTTCAGTCAATAATTGAATTAATCAATTTAAATAAATTGTACAATGTTAAAAACAGTTGTATAAGCTCACAGAAATGACAAAAACCTTTACAGTATATATATATATATATGTTTATTCTTTGTTGTATCCATTCAATAATTAAATCAAACAGTTTGAATACTTTGTAAATTACATATACAATTGACTTTAAGAACTGTATAGAATAATAAAACGGAACGGATAAATGTAATATTTGTTTGATAAACACGACTCAAGCGTAACTTGTACAACATCTGGCTAAGATGGCAGATGTGAATGAATATGGTTACTTTCAAATCATATATATAATTTGTATATATAAATCTACATTTTCTTAGCGTTGAAAAGAGAGGGAGTGTGTAGACAAAACTCACTGAACATTTAATCACATTTATAAATAGCGTTACGTGGCTAGGCTAGCAGCTTTCTGTAAGACCTTGCTTGACATTCATCTCTATCGCACTGTTTCTGTTCACACGTACATTTATACTGCAAAAACGTATAAGTAATTGCTACATTGAGACAATGTCGCAAATTTTACCCCACCAAAGTACAAATACAAGAAGAAGAAAGGAACGATTTTCTGCTTACCAACCTCACTGCTCTTTGACACCGTTGTCGTGCTACGAATTCTACAACTTCCCTGTGCAACCTTAAGTCACATCCGTTTCCTCTGGATTTCACGCGTTCTCATTGGCGCTCCGCTCTACTGTTTCCTGGCTATCGAGACACGTGAAGGTCAGCATAGCGCCGGAACAGTGTATACAGTGGTCAAATATCACCATTAAGAGATTTTTTTGTAGCGTTTGCTATTCTTCTCCCCAATGGATAATAAAGGAGTCACGGCAGACCCTCAGCTGCAGCAGTTTATCGAGATCGAGTCTCAAAAGCAAAGGTTTCAGCAGCTGGTTCATCAGATGACAGAAGTGTGCTGGGTGAGTGTGTGTGTTTCTGTCCTACTGGGCTGCATAATGCATCACTTTATGTAGAAGACATGATAGAAGACTGACTCTGCATTGCACAGCATATCCTGTCTGATCACTTGAGTTGTGCGCAAGTTTATGATCTAAAGATCTTTCTGTATGTAGTTTAAGTAATAAGTCAAATGTGCTGCCCTCTTTTGTCGCGGAGCATGTATAAATAGCGACAGTCAAAAGTATTTGAACAGTAAGGTTTGTAATGTATTTTTTTTTTTTTTTTTTTTTTTTAAAAGGAGTCTCTTTTACTCACCAACTCTTCATTTATTTGATCCCAAATACAGCAATTTTTGCTATTTAAAATAACTGTTTTCTATTTGACTATATTTTAAAATGTAATTTATTCCTGTGATCAAAGCTTAATTTTCAGCATCATTACTCCAGTCTTCAGTGTCACATGATCCTTCAGAAATCATTCGAATATGATTTGGTGCTTAAAAACAGAAAACAGTTGAGTAGAAATAGAAATTAGCTGAGTAGAATTCTTTTCAGGTTTCTTTGATGAATAGAAAATTCAGATGAACAGCTGAAAATCTTTTGTAACATAAATGTCTTTATCATCACTTTTGGTCAATTTAAAGCATCCTTGCTAAATAAAAGTATTATTTTTTTCAGGTAAATGCTGATCTTTGGATTATTCTATTCATAAAAAAAACATGAAAAAATGTACTTAACTGTTTTAAATATTGCTAATAATAATAATAATATGAATGTTTCTGATAATAACAAATGTTCCCTGAAGACTGGAGTAATGAAAATGTAGCTTTGATCACAGGAATAAATTACATTTTAAAATATATTCAAATAGAAAGCAGTTATTTTAAATAGTAAACACATTTCAAAATGTTACTGTTTTTGCTGTACTTTGCTGGATCAAATAAACGCAAGCTTGGTGAGCAGAAGAGACTTCTTTAAAAAACATTAAAAATCTTACTGCTCAAAAACTTTTGACTGGTAGTGTATGCATATCTCTGTAATAATTGGTGTGGTATATTGCATCCAGTTGTGTACCTCAATACAAAATGGATGAACCAAGTTACAGGTCCTCCAAAACTATTATGTCTAGTTTGTTTGCCAAATGCTTCAAGGTCATGAGTTGTGGGTTTCTTTGGAGCTCATAGTGTGTTTTTCTTTGCAGGAGAAATGTATGGATAAGCCTGGCCCGAAGCTCGACTCCCGGACAGAGGTGTGTTTTGTAAACTGCGTGGAACGATTTATCGATACAAGTCAATTCATCCTCAACAGACTAGAGCAAACACAGAGAAGTAGAGGAAGCTTCTCTGAGACCATGACAGACTAAAAAACCACAACCAATGACAAAACCACATCATTCAGCCACTTACTGAGGCTTTGGCATGCCAACGTAAGAACTGTGAGGCACCAGCTATCAACAAGATTCAATTAATTTCTCAAAGACAAAGTGCCTCATTTTGTTCTTTTTATTATTGTGAAGGCCATATATTCAAAATCAATGGATGCATGTCCCAGTCCCATAGCCTGTTTATTGTCACCGTCGATATTGACATTTCCCAGTGAAACATCAACCGAAAGGTCCCTTTGTACCAATCTTATCTGGAATTGAGGAGTTGGGTCGGCTTTCACTTTCTTTTCAGTCTACATACCAAGTCGGCACTCCATTGTCTTACTGGAAACGCTTCAAGATCTGTGGCTTATTCAGTGTGTGTTGAAATGTGGACTTGAAATAAACAGATGAAATACCTCCTGCAGTTATTCATATGATATACACAAATGTCAGAGGAGAACGCAGAGTTAAAGTTCGATAACACTCAAACTCCTTAAATACTAATGAGATGTCTTCAGTGTGCTATTTATAAAATTATTAGGCACTTCAGATAAATAAAAGAAAACAATGCACCACCTCAGAAGTTTGGCTGTTGCTTAAGGAACTATTTTTCAAATATAAAGATGTGTGTTCCTTAATACTAGTATGGACAAAAACACTGCTGTTGAAAAGTTTAGGGTCTGTGATTTTTTTTTTAAGTTACTTTTATATAGCGAGGATGCATTAAAGTGCTCAAAAGTGACTTTTGCTGTTCTTTTGAACTTTGTATTTATCAAATAATCTTTAAAAACATATATAATATATAATATATAAAATGTTTCTTGAGCAGCAAATCAGCATATTAGAATTATTACTGAAGGATCATGTGACAAAGATTAGAGTAACGCTTCTGAAAATGAGCTTTGCATCACAGGAATAAATTACATTTTAAAATATATTAAAATAGAAAAGAGTTATTTTATTTTGCAATAATATTTCACAATTCTGACAGCATTTTAATCAAATAAATGCAGACTTAAAGAGCATAAAATAATTGTTTTAAAAACATAAAGAATCTTACAGACCCCAAACTTTTAAGTGGTGGAGTACAAGTAGTCGAGCTTACTGTATTTGAAAAAAATCAATCCTTTTATTGAACAGATAAAGAGTTAATGTAAACTCAACAAATTTAAGGTGCTTCATATGAATGTAATCCTATGTATATCCTAAACAAGGCTGGTTTGGTCATGGAATAAATAAAGTAACATTTAAGACGTCGTACAGCCTGTTTTTAAACCCTATGCTGCTACTTCCAGATTTTTATATTTACAAATTATCATTGGTAGCATAAAAACAGCATAAAATTGTAAAAAATGGCAAGAAATAGAAATAGATGGAAAATCTGTAACTCAAGTTCCTTCTAAACTAAAAAAGCGAATTAAAGTACTCTCACAGTATTAACGTTTTGCAAAGTGTGCTTGTACAGTAGCAAACAGTAAAGTTGTATTTTAGTAGTCACTCACAAGCATTAAGCATTTTTACTGATATTATCCTAGGTGATAAATGTACCATTACTCCTCTTCTCTGAACTCTCAGGAAAGAAGCTCTTTGCATTTTTTTGTTTAGTCAGATTGCTTTCATCCATAGCAGTTCTCTCATCGGTTGGCAAAGCAACGTACGATTGGTTCCATGTTCTGTCTTGAGGGCCAAGGTGCAGATATAAAGGTAGAGAGTCCAATTTAAAGTTAATGTCCTTAAATGCATGAAGAAGAAAAATGCCAAAGATAATGGTAAGAAACCCACTAACAGTCCCAATAGCCCCGTCGTTGGACATTTGAAGCCACTCTTTAAACAAGATGGCTGAACAAGCCATGACGGATGTGGTGAAGAATACATAATAAATAGGAGTAACGATTGAAGTGTTGAAGATATCAAGAGCCTTGTTGAGGTAGCTTATCTGTATACTGATACAAATCACAAGGCATATGAGAAGGGCCCAGAATAGAGGCTCTTTCAGGACAGCCGTTCCAGCAAACAGCTCTTTGATTCCAATGCCAAGGCCTTTCACACAGGACACAGACAACGCACCAATCACAGAGCAGATGAGGATGTACACCAGCACATTCTTCTGACCGTAGCGAGGTGCGACAAAGAAGATCAGAGCCAGGCTGACGACGACAATGCAGACAGCAAATGCGATGAATCCTGTGATACATGCGAGACAAACGAGTATAATGAAAAACAGCACAGAGCTTACAGGATGCTTAGTGTGTTTGTAAGCTAGGTAGAAGAATACCTGGATCTTTGAGTTTCTCTGCCATCGCAGTTAAAGAAGCAACCTCTTCCTCTTGTGGAGCGTGGAGAACCATAACTGTGGAACCGAAGATGCACAGCAAACAGCCAATTTTTCCATGGATATTCAGCCGCTCACTCAGGAAGTATGATGAAAGCACAGCACTAATGACAAAAAATAAGGTTGTATATCCAAAGAGTTAATGTTCGGATCAGACTGAACAACCCGTGCAACCTTGAACATTTGTTTTTTTGAAAGAAATTTATACTTTTATCTAGCAAGGATTTACACTACCAGTCAAAAGTTTTTGAACAGTAAGATTTTTAATGTTTTTTTTGTTTTTGTTTTTAAATCACAGAGCCTGCATTTATGTGATCTGAAGTACAGCAAAAACAGTACAATTTTGAAATATTTTTACTATTTATAATAACTGCTTTCTATTTGAATATATTTTAAAATGTAATTTATTCCTGTGGTTTCAAAGTTGAATTTTCAGCATCATTACTCCAGTCACATGATCCTTCAGAAATCATTCTAATATTCTGATTTGCCGCTCAAAACATTTATTATTATTATGTTGAAAACAGCTGAGTTGAATAGAAATCTTTTCTAACATTATCAATGTCTTTATCATCACTTTTGATAATTTAAATAGTAAAAATATTTCTCAATATTACTGCTTTTGCTGTATTTTGGATCAAATAAATGCAGGCTTGGTGAGCAGAAGAGAATTAAAAAAAACATTAAATATCCTGTTTGAAAACTTTTGACTGATAAATGCTGTTCTTTTTAACTTTTCTATAGTTCAAAAATCCTGAAACACAAGACATTTTTCACAAAAATATCACATTTCAAAACAGATAATAATAAGAAATATTTCTTAAGCACTCAATGATCATATTCAAATGATTTCTGATCATCATTGTAATAATATTTGTGACCCTGGACCACAAAACCAGTCTTAAGTAGCGCAGGTATATTTGTAGCAATAGCCGAAAATACATTGTATGGGTCAAAATCATGTTCCATGAAGACATTTTGTAAATTTCCTACCGTAAATATATTTGATTAGTAATATGCACTGCTAAGAACTTCATTTGGACAACTTTAAAGGCCATTTTCTCAATATTTAGATTTTTTTGCATTCTCAGATTACAGACTTTCAAATAGTTGTATCTCAGCCAAATATTGTCCTAACAAACCATACATCAATGGAAAGCTTATGTATTCAGCTTTCAGATAATATATAAATCTCAATTTCAAAAAATTGACCCTCATGACTGGTTTTGTGGTCCAGGGTCACATTTCACAATTGTACTGTATTTTTGATCAAATAGATCTTCAAGTGGTGTTGTTCATGGAGTAAATTTACCTGACCAAAACGCTCAATGCTCCCAGAGGTGTCACTAATGTGGCAGGAGCAAATGCATATGCTGCGAAGTTTGCTATCTCGCCTATTCCCACTAAAAATAAAACACATAACAAGACAAAGGATTGTGATTAGAGTGTCCATATATATTTTGTTACTAAGATCTAATAATCCCCATACACTGTGCATGTTTACATATTCTGGTTATGCTTTATAATTCAGCCTTACTAATAAAATAAATACATAAAATGATAATGCATACTTGATATAAGCCCAGCCCACCACAACCATTCTTTCAGGTATGCATATCCACCTTGACCTGGTTAGACAGCACAAGAAAAATTCAGTAAGAATGTCAAAGCCAAAAAAATCAATCCAATTCAAATACTGTATAATAATGTATTGTGCAATAGTAGGTTACTCTGCAAATTGTATTGACCCACCTGCTCTAGTAGAGCCATTTTTGGCCAGTCGTAAAAGACCTTTCTTTTTCAATATGAAACTGCCACCGATGAAGATAGTCGAGCTGATAGCAAGTGCCAAACCAATGTAGAAGTCAGAGCGGTTTGCAGCATCCATCTGAATACAGTTTGCAGTCCATTAGACAATAAAGTTTTAGAAATGGTTATGTATAAAAACCCAGTGAGCTATCTACCTAGCAGCAAGCAAAGCTTACAATGCCCCAACATGATGTCTAGATAAGCAGCACAATATGACTTCAAACAGCCACAGACTAGAAAAGGAAGCGAGTCAGATCATGTGATTCACGCCTGCTTTTCACATAGTCAGTTCTTCAAAACAATAAAACATTAGAATTTACTGTAGACTATTTGTTTTTCTACATTATGCATTTATGGCTACAGGGAATGCACAATCACAGCATTTTCAAACAAGCAAAGCTACTTTTTAGAAGGATTTAGGTAGATTTTGATTGGCTCACTAAGCTTTTATGTATTTTACGCTAGCAGGCAGTGATGTTTAATGTTTCAGCACTTGTTTATATTAATATTTAAGTCTACATTTGAAATACTATAGAAATATAAGTAATTGTTAAAGTGACAAACCTTGCACTCGTATCGTCCATCGGTGACGTTTTAGTCTCGTGTGAATAAACTTCCTGGTAAAGCGACTGTAAAGCGGGTTGCCAGATACTCTTGATTAACCTCAAACATTGTCAGTCCCTTGTCTGTCTGGACATTTTTAGCGGGTTTATCTTTTGTATATATAAAGCCCTTCTGAGACAAATGCTAATAACTTTGGTGAAACTGTGTAAAATGTGTCATTCTTTGCCAAATTTCTGCTTATGCACACTACCAGTCAAGTTTTTGAACAGTAGGATTTTTAATGTTTTTTTTGTTTTTTTTGCATTTATTTGATCTAAAATACAGCAAAAGCAGTAATATTATGAAATATTTTTACTATTTAAAATAACTGTTTTCTATTTGAATATATTTTAAAATGTAATTTATTCCTGTGATCAAAGCTAAATTTTCAGTATCATTACTCTAGTCTTAAGTGTCACATGATCCTTCAGAAATCATTCTAATATGCTGATTTGCTGATCAAGAAAAAAAATATTATTGTTATTATTATCAATATTTAAAACAGTTAAGTAATTTTTTTTCAGGATTCTTTGATGAATAGAAAGATTCAAAGATCAGAAGTTATCTGAAATAAAAACTGTACAATATACCATTCAAATGGTATTTTTTGGGAAAACATAGTAGAAATTAACACTTTTATTTAGCAAGGATGCTTTAAATTGATCAAAAGTGATGATAACGACATTTATAATGTCACAAAAGATTTCTATTTCAGATAAATGCTGTTCTTCTGAACTTTCTATTCATCATAGAAACCTGAAAAAATTCTACTCAGCTGTTTTCAACATAATAATAATAATAATAATAATAATAATAATAAATGTTTTTTTTTTTTTTTTTTGCAAAGCAAATCAGAATATTAGAATGATTTCTGAAGGATCATGTGACTGTAGTAATGATGCTAAAAATTCAGTTTTCAAATATATATCTTCAAATAGAAAACAATTTTAAATAGTAAAAATATTTTAAAATTGTATTGTTTTTGCTGTACTTTGGACCAAATAAATGCAGGCTTGGTGAGCAGAAGAGACATCTTTAAAAAACATTAAAAATCTTACTGTTCAAAAATGTTTGACTGATAGTGTAAACATTAATATCAAGCATTTCATTTTAATATTTTCTACATTTTAAAATCTGCAGTTTGTATTTTGAACAGCAACAATTATGTGATGATAAAATATAAATACATTTGTTTTACATGGAAATATGTGTTGAGACTATTTTAGACCAGGCCAGGAGACCAAATAAGACCATTTTAGACTTTTTTAAAGTAGAGAACTTTTAATCCAAATGATGCAAATATAACAAAAGTTTACTGACATTAATGGTGACATGCATGTAATTTTAAATAGCTTTAAAAGAGTGTGACAATAATCAGTCAAGCCAGAGGAATATTGGAAACTGCTCTCATTTTATTCAATACACAGCCTGATGAAAAAGACAAAGTGTAGTCTGTAATTAAATAACCATCAGATTTCAACCACAGAAAAGAAGGTGAAAAAAAAATATTTACACATCAAGGCTGGAAGAATTCTTCTAGTTTGTACTTTGTTATACTAAAGTGTACTTATTTATATATATATTTTTTGCACATAAATACACAGCCAAATTAATAAAAATCAACACACAGCCATTATTTATATGTACATGTACATTACAGTCATGATTTTTTTATTTGTATTGTTGTTGATGCTGGTCATTAATAATTTTTAAGTAATATTAAAGCGTAGCTTTTGATGTAGATATGAAACTTAGGAATTTCATAATATATCAAAGCTTTGAGGAAAATGTAAGGAACGACTGCAATGTTACATGAGAAATTACATTCCAGTCTCCTTTTTTTTTTTTTTCACAACATTTTAAACTCATACTAATGTATCTAAGAAGTGTATAGCTCTGAATTCACATTATTGGGTTCCTTAAATAAAAGAAATTAAGGAGGTTATTCAAGACTTAATAATGATTCTTGCTATGTTATACACATACACAAGACTATTGCATATGATGGACTGTATCCTTAAAGGAGAAGTCCACTTCCAAAACAACATGTCATCCAAATGCGGTTGTAAACGATCCCAGCCGAGGAAGAAGGGTCTTATCTAGCAAAACGATCGGCTATTTTCATAAAAATAACGTTCGTCTTGCCTTGCAGTCCTCTGTGTATTCTGGCTCAAGACAGTTAGGGTATGTCGAAAAACTCCAACCGTATTTTCTCCCTCAACTTCAAAAATCATTTCAAAATCATCCTACATCGCTGCAGAAGTACCGACCCAGTCTTTGCAAAGTGAACATGCAAAGAAGATCAAACACCCTTAACAAAAAAGGTAAAACAGCGATATAGGATTATTTTGAAGTTGAGGGAGAACATGAGATGGGAGTTTTTCGACAAACCCTTACTGTCATGAACAGGAACAAAAACAGTCCAGGCAGAGTAAGACAAAACAAGCGTTTGGCATTAAAAAGTATATAAATTGTATTATTTTTATTAAAATAACCGATCGTTACGCTGGATAAGACCCTTCTTTCTCAGCTTGGATAGTTTACAACCGCATTTGGGATCGTTGGAAGCCGCATTTAAACTGCATTTTGAAAGCACAAAATCGGGGCACCATAGAAGTCTATTATATGGAGAAAAATGCTGAAATGTTTTCCTCAAAAAACATAATTTCTTTACGACTGAAGATAGAAAGACATGAACATCGTGGATGACAAGGGGGTGAGTAAATTATTTGTAAATTGTTGTTATGGAAGTGGACTTCTTCTTTAATAGGTGCAAAGCAGTTGTGCCTATTACATGTTAAAAAGCAAATCCTTGATGGTCGTGACAAGATCCACGAATGTGGGCCGCTCATCTGGTCTCTACAAAAAAATAAAAAAATAAAAAATGTTTGTCATGTTTACATTTGCATTATCGGATAACTGTTTTGATTCACAAAATGTCTTGACTTACCTCATGCCAACAGCTGTTCATAATGGCATAAACTTTGTCATTGGCCAACTGGGGGCGATAAAGCCGATGACCTGCAGTAATTTTCTCTACAATCTCTGTGTTGTTCCACCGATCGTATGGCATCCTGCCCATAGTGTACACCTCCCACATCAAAACACCTGTCAGACAAATAACATAAGAGAAAATGAAACTACGATTTTGACAGAAGGTAAAGTTCAGCAGGAAATGCAGTGGTGACGCACCAAATGCCCAGATATCTGACTTGCTGCTGAACTTGCAGTAAAGGAGGACTTCAGGAGGCGACCAGCGCACTGGAAACTTTGAACCTACAGAGCTGGTGTATTCATCATCCAGAACATACCTGTAAGAACAGCAGTAATTTTCAGAAAGTCAGTATGGAGAATTTCACTCAAATAGTGTTCTGGACCATGCAATAAATTACCTGGACAATCCAAAATCAGTCACTTTAATGGTTCCATTTGAGTCTACTAAACAGTTCCTGGCAGCCTATGAGAGAAAAAGAAAATATTTTAGACATTGTAATGGTAAAATATCTCTTCCAAGAGATATTTTTCCAAGGAGCATTTTTGTGTCACACAAACCAGGTCTCTGTGGATGTACTGATTAGCCTCTAAGTAGGCCATGCCCTCGCTGACATCTTTACACATCTCAAGGAGCAGAATACTCGAGGGGTGCTGCAGAACATCCCGTAAGTAATTCAGCAGACATCCATTGGCGAGATATTCTGTGACTATGTAGATGGGTCGTTGTTTTGTGCAGACGCCATAGAGCTGTACCAGGTTTCCGTGACACAGTTTCCTAGTGTTGAAAATGACAGATTATAACCATTAACATGATTGAAAAATATTACTACATTTTAATATAACTTTACTATTTTAAAATGGAGTTTATTCCTGTATTTTGTGTTACATGATCCTTCAGAAATCATTTTAATATTAAGCAATCAACTAATTTAGTGCTCAAGAAACATTTCTTCTCATTATCAATGTTGAAAACAGTTGTGCTACTCAATTTTCTGGAAAGCAATTTTGTGGAAAGACACGTTGCATGACAAGTCAGTCAGTGAGTCATTGGTATGTGAATAAAATACACAAATGTATATACACTACCAGTTGAAAGTTTTTGAACAGTAAGATTTTTAATGTTTTTTAACCCTTTAACTGTCACCCGTCCAGTCAAGTTTACTTCACCATATTACAAATAAATCTTAATCTAATCATGACAAACTATACATTGTTGGAAAGGTCTAAGACTCCTAAATAGATATTTTACCACTGTTTGTGTTACAAATTATGTAGGAAAAGTAATAGATTAATTTATGAAAGAATGAACCTCAAAAAATCTACATCATAACAGGAGTTCTGACCTTTGTCACAAAAAAAAAGACTTTCTTTGTTGGCTTTTTCCCTATCACGCTTTAGAAATCCTAAGAAAATATTTATTACTTAAAAACTTACAAAATTCTTAATTGTAAGTTTTTTAAAAAAATCACAAACTTAAAAACTAAAAAAAATCACAAAATTCATCATTTGAAAACCAGACACTGCATTACAATGGAAAATGTACATCAAAATCATATTACAAAATGTTTTCGTTCATGAATTATAAAAAATTAAGTTTGGAAAGTGCAACAATGAGAGTGACAGTTAAAGGGTTAAAGAATTCACTTCTGCTCAACAAGCCTGCATTTATTTAATCCAAAATACAGCAAAAGCAGTAATATTATGAAATACTTGTGATATTCAAAATAACTGCTTTCTATTTGAACATATTTGAAAATGTAATTTATTCCTGTGATCAAAGCTAAATTTTCAGCATCATTACTCCACTCTTCAGTGTCACATGATCCTTCAGAAATCATTCTAACATGCTGATTTGCTGTTCAAGAAACATTTATTATTATTATTATTATTATTATTATCAATATTTAAAACAGCTGAGTACATTTTTTCAGGATTCTTTGATAAATAGAAAGGTCCAAATATCAGCATTAATCTGAATAAAAAGCTTGGAGTCAGTATAATTTTTATTATAAAATGTATTTTTTTGGTGGGTGGGGGAGAAAGTAATTATAGAAATTAATACTTTTATATAGCAAGGATGCTTTCAATTGATCAAAAGTGATGATAACGACATTTATAATGTTACAAAAGATTTCTATTTCTGTTGTTCTTCGAAACTTTCTATTCATCAAAGAAACCTGAAAATAATGCTACTCAGCTCTTTTCAACATAATAATAAATGTTTTTTTGATAATAAATTACATTTTAAAACATATTCAAATAAACAGCAGTTATTTTAAATAGTAAAAATATTTTAATTAAAAATTGTACTGGTTTTGCTGCACTTTTAAAATCATCTAAATGCAGACTTCTTTAAAAAACATTAAAAATCTTACTGTTCAAAAACTTTTGACTGGTGGTATATGAATAACTAAACAAAAATAGACAAAAATTGTACAGGTGTGTTATAAATGGAACAAAATAGGATAGAATAAGATGTAGGGTGGTATCAAATATAAAAGTGATATTGCACATATTTTTATTGCACAACAGGGAGAGCGTTTTTAGAACTATTTGATGAATAGAAAGCTCAAAAGATCAGCATTTATGCTAAATCCTTGCTGAAAAAAATCTTACTGACACCATACTTTTTTTTAACAATAGTGTATACTTACATCATGACCTTGGCCTCCTCAATGAAGTCGTCCTCTGACATCGAGCCCTCTTTGACCATTTTGATGGCCACGTCATGACGGCCTTGCCATTTTCCATACTTTACCACTCCAAATTGACCATTACCAAGTTCTCTGATAAATGTAAGCTGTCGGGGATCGATCTCCCAACTTCCTAGAATGAAAAGTGGGAGGAGAGGGCAATTTTAGCACATAGTTTTAATCAAACCATAGTGAGAACAGTCATGTACATTTCTACATTAATGCATTCGGCTGATGTTTTTATCACAAAACGACTTGCAGTGCATTCAAACTATCCATTGTATCGGTTCATGCATTCCCTGGGAATTGAACCCATTACTTTGGCGTTGTTAGTGCCATGCTCTAACAAATATAAACTCACCATAACCCAGACCAGCAGTGCAGGGAGCATTCCGAGCCCGATCTGACACAATGTATTTTAGTCTGCTCACCAGACCTGAAACAGACATATTTGCTTTCATTAAATACTTTTACACGCATCATTTGTCATTGTGTATTCACATGCAAGATGCGATTTACCTGCTGCATTATGCTGGTGGTAATTAATAAGTTCTGGGATACTGCTGAAGTTGTGCTTCTCCGCTAAATAGAATTGGCCTTCTGCAGTGACGCATATGTTGTAGTGTCTGCAGCTGCCAGCAGTCTCCCTGGAGAGGGACAAAAAATGAAGTTTTCACAGTCTCTTAGGATTCAAATCAAATCTTCAGTTGGTCTCACAAAAGAACTTCAGAGATGAACAACTCAGTCCCATGACAATTTATACAGTGGGAAACCTGACCTATGATAGGTGTTTTGCATAGAGAGATTTACATCTCTCTTCCGTAGGGTCAGTTTTCCACTTTCATTTTGATAAGTTAACTGTGAAACAAATGTATGGCTTGATCAAACTCACCCACCAGCCTTGGTGAACACAGAGACAGTGTATTTTCCAGTAAATTTGCCAGAGTCTCTCACCAAAAAACCACCGTCTTTATTCTATTTTTTTAAAGACAATATTTAAAAAAATATATTAAACAATTGTGAATTCAGGACAGCAGTGCCACTTTAGAAAAATAATTTCTATGTAAAAAAAAAAGTGTCCCTGTGTATCAGAATTCATTCTACAATATATATACAGTTGAAGTCAAAATTTTATATCTCCCTTTCAGAATAATCAAAAATGTTAATGATTTTACCAAAATAAGAGGGATCATACAAAATGCATGTTATTGTTTATTTAGTACTGACCTGAATAAGATATTTCACATAATAGAGGTATACACATATTCCACAAGAGAAAATAATAGTAGAATTTATAAAAAGGACACGGTTCAAAAGTTTACATACGCTTGATTCTACTGTGTTGTTACCTGAATGATCCACAGCTGTTTTTTTTTATTTTGTTTAGTAATAGTTGTTCATGAGTCCCTTGTTTGCCCTGAACAGTTAAACTGCCTGCTGTTCTTCAGAAAAATCCTTCAGGTCCCACAAATTCTTTGGGTTTCCAGCATTTTTTTCTAACAATGACTGTATGATTTTGAGATCCATCTTTTCACACTGAGGACAACTGTGAGACTCATATGCAACTATTACAGAAAGTTCAAATGCTTACTGATGCTCCAGAAGGAAACACAATTCATTAAGAGCCGGGGGGGTGAAAACTTTTTGAATGTAAAGATCAGGGTAAATTTAACTTATGCTGTCTTCTGGGAAACATGTAACTATCTTCTGTGCTTCTGAAGGGCAGTACTAGATGAAAAAAATATTATATTTAGGCAAAATAAGAAAAATGTACACATCTCCATTCTGTTCAAAAGTTTTCAGCTTTTAATGCATGTCTTTTCCTTCTGGGGAATCATTGAGTGTTTGAACCTTCTGTAATAGTGGCATATAAGTCCCTCAGTTGTCCTCAGTGTGAAAAGATGGAACTCAAAATCATACAGTCATTGTTATCATACAGCATGTTGTATTATCCATCTTATTCTGGTAAAATAATAACATTTTTAATGATTCTGGAAGGGGGATGTAAACTTTTGACCTAAACTGTATTATATATATATTTGTTTTTTGTTTGTTTGTTTTTGAGGATAAATCAATCACATTTTTGATCTATACTTACTTCTGTTTTTAGCAAATTCTCTGCCTGGCTGCGGTTGATGTTCTTGCAGTACCAGCTATGAGATAAAATTCAGTTAAAATGTGATTGGACTGTTTTTATAAGGTTTAAAAGCGTTCACTTTTTCAAACTAGTGTGGACAGACTGTTTTGTCCATGTTCTTGAATGTATACTTACTCATATTTCTCCAATCCATTTAAGGCCTGAGCGATGTAATTACTTGGGATGTATCCTTCATTTCTGTAAACAGTGTAGGAGATCAGTAATGCTTTTCATGTCTGAAAGAACACAGCCCTGATTGCACAGCTAGTTCCACCTGACTACCATTCGCCCACAGCCTGTAAAAGTTTCCCCAGATATGCAAATAATTTGACAGGAATCTATGTGTTTATCAAATACATTCTACACTAGCGCATTTAGACTATGTTGATGCCCACAACAGACAGATCAATAATTGCTAATAATATACTTAATCAGACTCTTAAACCGACTCTTACCCGTATTTATCTCTAGCTTTAAACCAATTTGGATCATTGATTTCTAAGAGTGTGTACTCCTCATCTTTTCTCAGCTCCAAGTCATTGGGCGTCATTGGTGCGTATTCATATTCAGCTACAACAGTCATGCCCACACTGAAGCCTGGGGTGACCATGGGTGGCTGGGGGGGCAAAGGCCTGGGCGGCTTTTCCTAAAGCAGGAGGGTAATATAGGTCAGTTCTCAAGAGTATATCTGATGGTACGTGATTGGATAGATTGGTAACTGACCTCCTCGGGTGTTGGTGGGAGAGGCTTCCTGGAATCACGATTCTTCGAACCCCTTTTGAAAAAACCTTTGAAGAAGGATAAGAAATAATGAGATGTATAAATCCAAATGCTGTTTAATTAGCTTTAACTATTAAATACTGCACCATACTTAAGTGTTGAAACGATGAAGTAATGGTGCCTTGTTGAACAGGGATGGAAATAGTAAAGAATCGTTAATGTTAACATCCCATTAACGATTCTTTTAGCAAGTTTAGAGAATATTGAAAGAAAGACAACTGCAAAATGGTGATAACAATAAATACATTTAAGAAAATGCAAAAGGTGTGTTTACACAGACTTTTACAAAGACATAAATGCAATCCAAAAACTGGCCTTAAAAGGATAGTCCACCCGAAAATAAAAATTCTGTCACCACTTACTCAGCCTTATGTCATTCTAAACCTGTATGACTTTATTTCTTCAGAAGCACACACATACACACACACACACACACACACACACACACACACACACACGAAAGAGAGAAAAACAAAAACAACACAGAACACAAGACATTACTCACATTTCAAGTCCTACAGGTTTAGAACATGATGTTGAGTAGATCAAGACATTTTTATTTTTGGGTGAACTATGCCTTTAACTTTACATTGAACAACAATACTAAACAAAAATGTGGTAATATATTTTTACATAATACTTACAAAACGCATAAAGTGCATTTTAGCACCATTTTGTCATAGCTACACCGACAGTTAAAAGCAGATACAAAAGATTCACTAAAAAAAGAACCGATTAATCAAAGTCATTCGTTCAGGAATCAGCCTACGCAGAGTGCACTGTTGTTATTTTTTATTTTATTTTATTTTATTATTTTTTTTGGAGTTGCTAAAAAGAACCGACTCATAAGAGTCATTTGTTCTATTAACAGACTATAGTGGTTGCGTTCTTTTGAATCACTTAAAAGAATCGACTCCCTAGAATCATGCGTTCGGAAATTAGAACTAATTAGTTATATGTTTTAATTTACCAAGAATAACCGGCTTGTGAAAGTCTTTTATTGGCAATCGGACTATACTGGTCACGTTGAGAAGTTTTACGTTGTATATTTAGTAGTGTTTCGTCAAACAATTAGGCTATTGCAGGAAACGAAGTGAGAGTAGGACATTTCCAAAAATAGCCACCTTTAAGAACGAAAACGAACGGTACCTAATGTATTTTCACACTTTGGTATAACAGACCTCCATTTTTAGTCTCCAGGACCCTGCAGCCCATTGCCTGCTTCACTTCCTGCTGGCAACACTTCCACATGCCATCCTCCCAGAAGCACGGGTGATACTTCTGCATAAGGTCCTTGTTGAATCGCACCACTTAAAGAGAGATACATTGGAAGTCATTTACATTGAATCAACACATAGGTTTTGCATAGGACTTGTATGGTGCGTTAAGGGAAGCATTCATACTTTTCTTGTTAAATGTAGTCATGGTAATTTGAATGGAGTTTGTGATAACGACTTAAAACACATACTGACCATTTTTTAACTCATTTATCCAGTGCTTTCGAATTAGATCCGACTTAGCAAAAACATAAAGAGGACCTTCGTCATAGATTATCTGTGAGAGAAGACAAATACATCTCAATACAAAGTTATATATGCCTTTGGCCTATAGATGAATCAACTGTTGCATTTCAAAATAATCTACTATTGCCAAATGTTTCCTCTTTCTTTTGAATTTTCATTTAGTGGGCAGTTTATTGCACTCGGTATCTTTTTAGAGCTATTTTAATTTTTGTTTTAAAGTTGCAAAGCATTTGTGCATGTTTTCATCACAAGTACTGTTTCATAAAGATACATATAGTTCACAATTTTAAGAGTTAATCTTTTGAGAAACTGAAAACCACAAAATTCTGCTGTTTGACGCATTCATTTCCTGGCGCCCTTTCTTTTTGTCAGTGGTCTGAGGATGGAAAACTCACTTTTTTGTGCTTAACTTGCTAAAGCTACGTATAGTACTTTTATCTGCCTGACAGTTTTATAATGTCAGCACCTGTTGAGTTTTGTTGTTCCTCTGATTTTAGACTTTGAAGAGGTTTCACTTCTGCTCCGTTACTCTCAGCCTCTTATCATGGTTGAAAGCCTTAGCAGTGTTTCTTCTTGTGCTCTATCAGCCTAACAAGACAAATTTCTAGTACTCTGAGTGATCTTTTTAGGCTATACTTACTAGTCAGCTAATGCTGAAACTTTACATTTAGATACAGCAACACAGACTTCAGCTCAACTTGAAAACTAAGACATGGTGATGTGCAATATATTGAGGGAAGTGGAAGTAAAACAATTACTGTAAATACTGTACACCAAGAATGCATAAATTGTTTATGAAGGTTAAAAAAAAAAAATCTAAGTTCCCATTGCAGTTGGTGGACAAGTATGATTTTAATTTCTTATTTTTTGCAGAGACCCACCTGAAATGGATAGAGTCGGTCAGGCGGTGCGCTGTCTTCTGGTAAAACAATCTCCACACATTTGATCTTTTCAACATCCACATAACCTTTCAGGCCTTTCCTCTTCTAAACAGTCAGTAGAAGGATTATGTTATTAAAAAGATCAAAATCGCAAAATGTTGGAACTTAAACAATGGCTTAAATATATTAAAGATCTTTTCCTCATATTATGACGTACATCTGAATGAGGTGGATATTTTTAGAAAACAAGTTGAAGTTGGACAAGGACTTTGTTTTATCCAGCAGTTTTTAATAGACAAAAACAGACATGAATGTGCCCTTGCAGGGGTTTAAGAAGCCTAAATGATGTTTAGAATAGATGTTTAGAATACGCCTATTGTTACGCTAAGAAAAAGATGTCAAATTCATACATACCCCTTTTTCTGCATCATAGTCGTAGTAGGATATTTTATCATGTGTAAGTACAAACAGCCTTTCTTTGAAGTTTAAAGGTGAGGTCTTCTTCTTCTGCTGGGACCGTTTTATAAAAATCTCCTCCAGAATGCTGTCTGGCATGTTCTTTTATATCTGATTTGTACTTGGGGGAGAAAAAAAGACAAACTGTTAGGTTAAACATGTTTCGTGGCTCCATGTTTAATTTTATTAGTTAACACAGAGTGATGGGTAACTCCATATTGGTTTTGTTAAATATGGGTTTCCTCTTCATGTTTATAAAGTATACTGAAGGGAAATGTTTTTATGTCGCCTGCAGCAACACCTCTTCTATATTCAAATGTTAGTATCTAATGGTAGCATGTATGCTACAACGAGTTTTCCATCAGGTCTGTTCTGGTCTAATGCTGAAGATGGATCCAAGCGGCTGTGCCTGATTAGGAATGGTTTGCATGAGGCCTGTTGTCAGTGTCAATGACATCCTTTGTTGCCAATATTTCCTCCTGTAGATCATCTCTTTCCTTTGAACACTTCTTCCTGCTCTGGTCTAAGCCGTGAACCCACAACCTCACTCATCATGTGTCTTCACTATCTACAAACCAAAAGTGAACATTCACATCCTTCTCCACGAAAAGTCTGCGTCTTTAATGCAATAGCAGGAGGTCTTACAAACAATATTTTCATTCAGTATTGACGCCGTAGGTTGACTTATATATATAGACAATATAAAACAAAAAACTCTCACACTACTTTTAGGCAAACAAATCAACACTGAATCCAGTGAATGGACGAGAAAGAATGTGTTGAGGAAAAAAGGTTTTGTTAATAATTTAAAGACCTTGTTCATGCACATTGCAACTGAATACAGCTTTTAGGCTTGCTCTACAATCTCTAACCTATGCAACTTCACACATTTACATGAAGCAGTAAAGATTAGCCTACTAGGTTGCCTAGTTTTTGCTTAATATCTTTTTAATATACAAATACCAGTCTTGTATTCTGTTTAAAATATGGAAATTAAAAAATGTGTTTAACTCCAGAGAAGCATGTGCTAAAGTTACCTGTATTTC
This sequence comes from Cirrhinus mrigala, assembly GCA_036247105.1. NCBI lineage: Eukaryota > Metazoa > Chordata > Actinopteri > Cypriniformes > Cyprinidae > Cirrhinus > Cirrhinus mrigala. The sequence goes on from CM070020.1 coordinate 13,756,521, forward strand.
AGTGTCCTTTAAAACAACATCTCAGTTAGTTCTGTTCCTCATTACTTTCAGTGCCTCCACACTGAGCTTCTCTCACACAGTCGTTAAATGCTGAGTCGTCTGTGTTCTGTGGTAGAGAAACTGAACTGCCTATTTTAAACACCATGCAAGCATTTCCTGGTTTCTTCTTTTGCCACCAACACCGCCTTTTAACACCTTCAAAAGCTTGTCAAAACAGTTTGAGATGAAATATGAGCTTTATCACCACTTTACGTTTGAGCCGACACTCTCTATTCTTTATAATTCGCTATTAAAAGACTACAACCATCCGCTGCTGTATTAAACGCACTCTATTAAACACCTGGATGATAATGGTGTGGGTTTGGGGTTGGTTTTGTATTTCAGAACAGCAGATGTACTAGTTTTAACAGCCATGAAGCTCGACAGCTTTTTCAAAGGGCAATGACTTATAAGACTTGACACAGGGAAGTTGCATCAATGTCGCTCTGTGATACAGAGGAAGGGGAAACGCAGTTCGTATCGGCATCAGTAAGCAGTACGAGTCAGATAATTACTGCTAAGCTTGTCTCTGTTTCACATCAGGGTTTTTTTCCAGGCAGATGTTGCACAAATAGCAATTTGTCGATTTACCAAATACTGAAGACTGTAACTCTTACTTAGTGGCAGGGCAGGTAGGCCCTAATTTTAGGCCCAATGGTAAAACGATACAGAAAAATGCATGTTTATGACACGTGTGTGTGTTTTAAGCATGAAATAACTAATGCGCACCCATTAATGTACTCCCTGTGGTTAACAGTTTAAATAGTTGCTTATTTGACTCGTCGTGCATTGAAAGTGATGTTGAGCAACAGGAACCTTCTAGAGTGTCCTGTGTCTGTAAGGTTCCTGAATGATAAGTATGCGAGTATCACTCATGTTTGGAGGGAGGGAATTGGGCAAAAGATAGTCTGCCACATTAGACCACAATTTATCTACACCTCTCTGGTTCTGTACCAGTGCTTTATATTTTGTTTATTCACTTTGCTTTTTGAAAGTTTTAATGCAACAGTGCAAAAATATTGCAGTTAGTGCTGTCAAACGATTAATCGTGATTAATCGCATTCAAAGGTTTTTTTGTTTTCGTAATTTATGTGTTCTGTGTATATTATATATATATATATATATATATATATATATATATATATATATATATATATATATATATATATATATATATATACGCACACATGCATGTATTTATGTTGAAAAATGTATTGTTTATACATATAATGCAAATATATATATATGTATATAGATATATATAATATCAATTATATGAATATAAATATACAATTAAATACATGTAAATATTTTTAAAATATATACTGTATGTATGTGTATTTATGTATATATATATATATATATATATATATATATATATATTAGTGCTGGCAAATGGTTAATCGTGATTAATTGCATACAAAATAAAGGTCTAATATATGCCTAATATATGTGTGTGTACTGTGTGTAATTATTATGTATATATAAATACAAGCACATTCATGTAAATATTTAATAAATATTTTCAAGTATATGTATTTATAATAATTTATAGAATTTATATTATGTATAAATAAAAATATGTTGTACATAACATATTTCTCTTAAATATATACATTAATTCATGTGTATTTATATATACATAATAATTACACACAGTACACACACATATATTAGGCAAATTCAAACTCTTATTTTGTATGCGATTAATCGCGATTAATCGTTTGCAAAGCCCTAATATATATATATATATATATATAGTAGTCAACATTTTCTATACATAATATACATACAATATATAATATACACAGTATACTCACATATATTATGCAAACAAAAACGTTTAATTTGGATGCGATTAATCATGATTAATCAATTGACAGCACCAATTGCAGTATTTTAAGCAATAATCTTAATTGTTTTCAATTTCAATAAACACACTACTGAAGAGGTTTAGGAAAGGAAAGTCCTTAATAATACATTAAACTTTAGTGTAAAACAGGACATAGCTTACTAAATGTCACAGATGATGGTTAGTATCATAGTAAATGTTATTCTATGGAATTTCAATTTGCATTATATCACTGATATCCACCAAAATGGACTCTTTTCATTGTGTCATGTACAAATGCAAAGCACTTTTTTCCTGATTGTATCTTGTCGTGCATTCAGCCTTACAAACATGATGTCCACATAGGTGTGTAGGAGTATGGACATTTGTTTAAATGTCTATACATATATCCCCACTATGACATTACACTATAATCACCAGAAACATTGAATTCCCTGATAAATAGAAGTTTTTAATATCAGAATCCTACATTTTTACATTTAGTCACCCTGTATCTTCCATGTTGGGAGAAATTGGAACATTCTGGCTGAAAGAGGTGATGTTACTGCAGCACGTGTCTCTAAAATGAAAACAGCCTTATTGTACTTTCCATATTTGATCTTTTTTTTCAGTCACTTTGGATAAAAGAATCTGCTACATGAAGAACTATAAATGCACTGTATATATGCTAATGACCCTCATTAATAATGCTATCAATCTGCAATATTGTCTTAAAGCCACTGTGGTATAGTCTGCGGATCTGTTTCTACAAAATGAAGTAACATTTGTGAAACAGTAAAAGGAAAGTGTTAAGTTGACTAACCAGTGGGGAGGACTATTTTCATGTGCAAATAGTGTTATATTAATGCATATAATCTTCTATTCCATGTGGTAAATGCAAAACAAAACAGGGCCCTTATTGGTCTCTTCAGTGTGCAAGATTTGCATGTAGGAATCATCTAATTTACTACAAGAATGTTGAGTTGACCCCCCTTTATTCAATTTATTAAGTAGATAATGTAGAATATTACTGTAGTGAGAACTGTAACTGTCATTTAGGTAGTTTTCTTTTGTACAGACCAGAAACAGGACTTTAAACGGATTAGTTAATCATGGAGTTATTAACTTTCTGTTACATTGTTAAAATCTCTATATATCATGTTCCTGTATATTAAATAACTTCAATTGTTTGCTTTGGTTAGTCACTTTGTATCAACTGCAATATTCTACGTCACAGCTAATAGCAAATTACACAGTCTTACTCCTTGACACTCCTTGGTTATTAAAAAAAATCTAAGAAATCTTACCTGAGCTCTGTTTTTTCCACTGTGATCTGGCACCAGGATGAAACCAGTCAGACTGAGTGCAGACTATTAAACTGAACTGTGAATGTGATCAACAGTGGACAAAACTCCACCCAGCCACAGGACTCTTGTTACTCAGTTCCCCTTTTGCTTCCTGCTCATTTTCATACTGTCGCTCATGCAGGGCTGTGTTTAACAGTTTCACGCAATCTGTTAATACTTACATGCTACATGCAACTGATCTGTATGCATCTTTGGTGTACTGTTTGAGAAGGCTGAATGTGGTTAATTCAAATCATTTAATCTAAAGTCTGCTTGACTCTTTTGATATGACCACTACAGTTGAATTCTGTTTTTAGTCATGGTTATAGCACTACAAAATATTAAAAATAACACAAAAATTGGATGGTTCGGATGTGACCTGTGTTCATTGTGTATTACCAGTGAAAGTAGTTACTTTACGTAATCAAAGGTTTGACTTTAGTGGACACCCTGTTCATGCTCTCACATGTCAATCACTCATACACAACCCAACAAATACGTAAAATGATGCAAAAGATGCAAAGTTCATAATCACAAAAACTTCCAGACGGTTTTTGGTCATATGCTGTAATTCATGCATGTGTGGATGACAGGAATGAACCCTCTGACCCACTATGTAAACAAGTCATGTGCCTCCAAAACACACGGTGGCGATATTACAATGTATGCATGGACTATAGCAATGCCTTTTTTTGTAAAAAATATCTTTATTTTTGTATAATACACTACTAGTCAAAAGTTTTTGAACAGTCTGTACAATCCAAAGTACAGCAAAAACATATTTTGAAATATTTTTACTGTTTAAAATAACTGTTTTCTGTTTGAATATATTTTAAAATATAATTTATTCCTGTGATTTCAAAGCTGAATTTTTAGCATCATTACTTCAGTCACGTGATCCTTCAGAAATCATTCTAATAATCTGAATTTGCTGCTCAAAAAAACATGAATTATTATGTTGAAAACAGCTGAGTAGAATTTTTCAGGTTTTTATTGATAAATAAAAAGTTTAGAACAGCATTTATCTGAAATAGATTCTGAAATATCTGATATCTGAAAAGATTATAAATGACTTTATCACCACTTTTGATCAATTTAAAGCATCCTTGCTAAATAAAAGTATTCATTTCTATTAATAATTTCTAAAAATTATACTGACTCCAAGCTTTTGAATGGTATAGTGAATAATTTTACAAAAGCTTTTTATTTCAGATAAATGCAGATCGTTGGATCTTTCTAATTATCAAAGAATCTTTAAAAATGTACTCAACTGTTTTAAAATATTGATAATAATAATAATAATAATAATAATAAATGTTTCTTGAACAGTAAATTAGCATATTAGAATGATTTCTGAAGATCATGTGACACTGAAGACTGGAGTAATGATGCTGAAAATTTAGCTTTGATCACAGGAATAAATTACATTTTAAAATATTTTCAGATAGAAAACAGTTATTTTAAATAATAAAAATATTTCAAAATGTTACTGTTTTTGCTGTACTTTGGATCAAATAAATGCAGGCTTGGTGAGCAGAAGAGACTTTTGACCAGTAATGTATAGTATATGTCATGGAAAATTCAAATTTGTTATATTTATGACTCTTTGTTATTAAAACAAACTCATTTTTTGGAAAGGCATTTGTTATTTTTAGAAAAGTCATGAAAAGTCATACAGTACAACATTTTGTACTGTAAGATTTTGTGTGTATTTATCAAGATTGACATGTCATTTCCAACACTATAGATAATTTATTATAATTTGACATTCGTTGGTACAGAAAATCTTATCAGTCAACTTGCAGTTTATGTCAGTCCAAACAGTGTTTGCAAAACAGGAGAAAGAAACTGAAGAGATATATGAAATACAGCTTCACCAGCATATTTATTCAATATTGAACACATAATGTGCTCATCGCAATATAGTAATGCACTAAAACTTACATAAAAATTGATTTTAGATCAATTATATCTATTTCAGAATAAGACATCAGCTGACAAATGGTCTGTAAAATCCCTGACAGTCTAATGGCAGTGTATGCTAATGGCAGTGCAACCTTTAAACACATTGTAAATTATCACAGTGAAGTGAAACAGATGATAGATGAATTATGATATGTTTCTGTAGTATATGTTAAGTGAAATGAAAACATAGGTAATACAGGTGTGTAGAGTATAAACTGCATTTCTTAAGTTAAAGTGCTTTGTGAATTACAGTAAAATGATGCGCTACTACAACTTTGAATTTTTATTCCCTAATGTGCACTTTTAAAAATGTAAAAAAAATTGATTCAACAGTAGTATTCAAAAGGAAAAAGTCTTAATAAAAACATCAGGAAGTTCACTCGATCACATTAGTGCAATACTAAATTTCCCATTTCTTTGGAAAGTTTTACTTTCCAAGTCATGTCACAGGATGTCATAAGGACTGCTTTTGATAGGGCTGACAGTGAGAAGTGTTGTGCCTGTAGGATTGACTTGGACCGTCACCTCTGAAAAGAGATTCTGGACACCCATTTCCTTGTAGACAGGCAGGATCTGCGTTACATTGCACTTCGGGTTGCAGAGCTGCCAACTAGGCATCGTCGCCAAAGAAATGATAAATCTGCGTGGACCACCAATCTCCTGTCTATTCATCACTGCCACGGCCAGCCTGTTGCCTGACAAGGGCCGCTCCCACACCTCAAAACTGTCACCCTGTGAACAAGATAAATGCATTCCGGCTCACTGACAGATATCGTAATGAAACAAAGGATAGGTTTAGGACTGTCATTTGAAACTAAAGTGGGCTGAGAAACTTTACCTTTAAAGTACGATAGCCCTGCTTGCCCAAAGGGTCCTGGTTGATGGCAATGATCTGTTTGTTCTGCAGCAGTTCTTTGGCTTTAGGACAAATGTTTCGCAGGTCGTTGGACATGAGAAGTGGGGCAGCCATGATCGCCCACAAAGCCATCTGAGTCTGCTGCTGATCGTGGCTCAGGCCGAAGTTCCCTAAGATCAGCTTGAGACATTGTAACCAGAAATAAGTTATGATTTAACAGATTAGTTCACTTCCAGAATAAGCATTTCCTGATGATTTAATCACGCTTATGTTAACCAGGATGTTCACGTTTTTCTTTCTTCAGTCGAAAAGAGATTAAGATTTGTGAGGAAAACATTCCAGGATTTTTCTCAATATAGTGGACTTCAATGGTGGCCAACGGTTTGAATAATACAAAAAAAAAAAAAAATCCAGTGCGAACTTGTGATTTGAGAGTAAAATGATCAGATGAGATGCTTCGTACCATGTCAGGGTCATTCCATCCACCTGGTCCTGCCACTGGGACCAGGATCTTCTGATGATCAGCTGTCCAGTCCAGGATGCTCTTCACACTGGTCCACTGGTCATAAACATCTTCATAGTTCCGCCAATGGTTACAAGTCTTGCGAATTAACTCATAGTCAGGCTGAAAATAAGATATAATCGTGATTAATCCCACCTAACATTACAATTTTTAATTATACTTTATATTGCAATAATTTCAATCTTTAAATTAATGTAAAAACAACATAAAGGAAGTATATTTTTGATATTTGCTTAATGACATCTTTTTTATGACTGAAGGCAAGTATCACTGATACCAACTGATGTCTCTATGAATTTTTTTTTATATTGAAGCATTGACTAGCCATTCAACATTATAATTGAGAGCTTTCAATTTAACATTTATTAGACTTAATTTAAGACGTAATTTAAGTGAACTTAAAACAATCTTCACATTAACCCATTATAATAACTGTCATATAGCTACCTGTGCCCTTCAGTAAGAAAATATAGCAAATTTAATATAGTTATCAAACACTAAAATTTAAATTAAATAATAATAATAATAATTTTGTTTTGTTCTTTCATTAACAGACATTACAGCAGCTGGTCATTGGGATATTTTGGCTGCTGTTACTTTAAAAGCTGCCGCTACTGAACATGAAGCGGATAAGACACTGCTTTAAATGTGACTCTCAAATAATAAATACTTGCATGGAGTTTTAAGGGAGCTATAGTCGCTTCATGTAACTTCATGGCTTAACCCTTTCATGCATGGTGTCCACATTTGTGGACAGTTAATTTAACTTAATTTAAGATTCATTAATCATGGTAATTTTCTCCAAATCACTTGAGGGCAGTGTCAGTAGACTGTCAGCAGTATTGTCACAGTGGCTACTCTCTTGCATTCCAGTTATTCTTTGCTTGATGACATCATTAATCCAAGATGGCTGACAGTGATGGCCGTGTGCTTAATGCCTCAGGCATATCTGTGAAAAACTTTTATTCAAGGAGGTCAATTGAGGTTAAAAAAAATATCAGTATGTACAGTAAAGTATGATGAATATGTTAGTAATTTATAAAATAAAATTTAGGGTAAAATGTAGTTTTTATTCACCAAAAACCAACTGTCCACGTATGTGGACATCATGCTACAAAGGAGTCAGATTGCATAAAAGTCCTTTTTTCTGTAACCTGCTAGTATATCTATTCTGTTTTATCAAAGATGTTATAATTGTCTTATATTGTAATAAAACAGACATTTAACAAATATATCAACATAAATAGTCATTTAAAATTACATATTACAGCATTAAATGGCAATTTTACGCATTCATATGGAAACAAATTTGCATTTTGCCTTCTAAACAGGGAAAGAATAGGTCAAGAAGTCAGTACAGAATACTATAACTGAGATGATTTAACATGAAGTAAGATAAGGATGAAATAAGTTGTTACAATCAGCAGTGAATGTTTTCCATGATTTACCCATACTGCAAACGTTTCTGCATATATATAACTACTGTTATTATTGTTCCTACAATATGTGTTTTATTGTTATTGTATTGTACTATTATTGTTTTTAATAAATGAGCTGATATGAATAGAATAACAGGCCATTAAAAAAAACACAATATTCCATATTGTCAGCTATGTCTTTATATCCCATTTTACACCTTTGTTGCATGGTGTCCACGTATGTGGACAGTTAAATAATTTTTAAATGAAACAAAATTTTGTAAAAATGAAAATGGATTTCAATTTTAGTGTCATATTAAAGTTATAAAAATAATAATAAAAAAATCCAGGTAATGTTTTTCATAATTCATGCATGAAAGGGTTAACTGACGAGATTACTACAACATTGCATACTCGTAGTTTCATTTGGGTCTGAATATGATACAATATAGCGCGCGCCGGCATATTTGTACGTGCACTTGAAGAGCACGCGTTACAAGCACAACGGCTGACAGGACAGGAAGATTCGTTTTTACTGACATATGACCTGACAACATCTCATCTGACCGCAGTTCACTGACGTTCTACTGAAGCTCCGATCGTCACCAGTACCTTTCCCGCGCTCGTTTGACTCGCGCCTGTTGCTGAGGTGACGTTGGAGCGCGCGTCATGTTTGATGTACTCCTTAGTACGTTCTGCGTCTAAATAAACGCAATTCTTTAGTGGTTGTGGGTGGGGTGGCCAAACCTAGCCCCGTTATTAATTGCGTTAAATATTTTTAACGCATTAAAATGAAAAAATTAAGTGCCTGCGTTAACGAGCTAATTTTGACACCACTAATATATATATATATATATTCCATGTGACTCACCTGTTGGTGTTGCCACTCATATAATGGCCATCCACAGGAGTATACAATACTTCTGCCTGTCTGGTTTAGAGCTATCGACATGTTTACATAACCTGGGAGACATCAAAATAGTGTAAGCATTTCTTAGCAAAACTCAGCAACTCAAAACTTATCAGCATACTGCTGAGACTTCTACCTTCTCCTAGTTGATGCCAGTCAGGCATGTAGCATCCATCGAATTTTAACAGATCCACACCCCAGTCTGCAAAGGTTTTTGCATCGATGTCATAATGACCCAAACTCCCAGGGAAGCCTGCACATGTGCTTGTGCCAACATCTGCATATATTCCCAGCTTCAGACCTTTGGCATGGACCTTACAACACAATAAAGCTATTACATTTATTACAAGTTCTATTACGTTAGGACAGAATGTCGCTTTATTGTGATATCAGCAAGACAACAGTAGGGGGCGATATATAACTGGCAAAAGATTTGGAGAAGCCAAGTTATGGCAACAAAATATAATTTCTCAGTATTGTTCATGTGTAGCTAATTCACCTTTGAAATGACATTTTTGTGGACATAAAGACACTTTAATTAAAGAGATAATTTCCATGTGCTGTTAGAACACAATAAATTACTCAATTACTTATTAAAACTTTTTTTAATTTAGTAAATATTTAATATATGTATTATTTTTTTAAAATCTGTTATAAAATGATTACTTAATTTTATTAGTGATTATAATAAAATATTATTTTAATAATAAAATTAATTATTACAATAATTAAATATTTACTTAAAATACTTCTTAAATTATTAGCAGAATACCCATGTTGCTTCTTTCCATACAACAGATAGTAACTAGAGCTATCAATCTATATGATAGCTTTGTGTGACGAATGCATATCATAAGGGATTCACACAACATGAGGGCTAGTAGATGATGACAGACTTGTTTGGGAGAAGCATCCTTTCAATTCTAGCCAGTGCCACATATGAACCAGATGCATGTATCCACTTCTAGCCTTTCATGATGCCAAAAGATACTCACATAATCTGCCAGTTTTTTGATTCCACTGGGAAACCTCTTTGGGTCGGCCTGCAGACGCCCCTGGGCATCTCTCTTGTGCAATGGCCAGCAATCATCAATACACACAAACTCATATCCAGCATCCTTCCATCCTTCTTTCACCATCACGTCTGCCATCTCCATGAACAACTCCTCTCTGCCAGGGCACACAAGGGCATGAGGAACAGGGCATCATGGTCGAACATCTGCCCACTGTACAGGACAGATTGTCTGAGTGTGCAAGTGTGAAAAACAGCATCTGTTCTTAACAGTACTATATGAGACCCATAAAGGCCCTTTGTCCTCTTGCACACAGGATAAGATGATCTCTATGTATGATAAGATCATATAGCACATAAGTACTCAGGTATAGTTTTTTCCTTCCTCATTCTCTTAGTCACCATGAAATTCTCTGATCTTATTGTTTTATACCTGAAAATACTTTTGCTTAGTTATAGTTTTGTTTAACTACAAAATGATTTTTGTAAATTTGACTATACAAGTATTTTATATACTGTATACAGTTTTTATGAGCACCACATAAACATTTAAATAAGCCAGTAAAAGCAAAATGGTATTAATATTTTATTTTATTTTATTTTTATGGAATTGGTGACCAGTCACAGGACTTTTTTTCTTATACATTCATACAAATATTGTTTAAAAATGATTGAACATTACTATCTATTTACCTAGTAATTCTATTTTCTTTGTTCTTTATGATTTGTTTAGTAAAACTTGGACAGTCATCAGGTCACTCGCTCACCTAATGCAGTTCTGAGGATCCGCATCACAGTCGGTGTTGCACATGAATCTCTCCCATTGCAACCAGCCCATGGTGGGAGTTAAAGCCAGTCCATTATCCAGCGCCGAAACTGGGACTAATAAAGACACAAGCCCGATAAAGATTATATTTGAGACACTCATGTTTGTGCAGATGAATGACTGAATCTAGGGCAACAAGTTGTTTCACTTCCGTGTTCACAGTGTATCAGTCAGCGGCGCAACACCAAGCACGCGCTTCGACCAGTGACGTCACACGCACGCTCCAGTCAAAACAAACAATGAGCGTTCGTATGATTTTATTGGCTTTATTTGTTGGCGCTTTATTTGATGTTGTCTGGTACATACAAAAAAAAAACTTGAAGATAGCTACATATGCGCGTTTATTTGAGTAGACTAAGGAATGTAACGCGTTACTTTTTGACTGGTGTAACCTCTGTTTGCACTTGTAAGTAATCTTTATACACTAGTTGTTTAGAAATCTACTAGTTGTCTTTAAACTGTGTAAATTAATGTCAAATGCAACTTGTGCTATTATAAAGCTAATAGAAAGGAGATTTTTAGGTATTTTATTGTGGAAATCATATTTTTTTGCTCTAAACAATTATAAACCATCCCCAAATTAAACCATGTGGGTCAAGCAGAAGTGTTGCAACCTTTCCCACCACGTCAGTAATGATATTTCACATTTTTAATGTTACAAAACAGTTTAAATGGATCTGGTTGATGCTAGTTCTGTCATTAACAACCATGAACATAATCACAAAACACATTATTAGACCAACATGACATGATACTGAGGGTGGTCATTTACTCTCAGATTCACCCCTGTGGTTCATTTGTAACTGGTTGAGCTGGTGATGTTACAACTCATACAGTGTTACAACACCAACGTTTTTTTTTGTTGTTGTTTTTTTGAGTCTGGCTATTCATTACATTTATTTTCAAGGGTGTTAGGTAGAAATATAGATAGGAATGTTATTTACTCTCAGATTCACTCCTGTAGCTCATTTCTAATTGGTTGAGCTGGTGATATTACAACGCACCCTGTGTTACAACAGCAAGTTGTTTTGAGTTAGGCTATTCATTGCATTTCTTTTAAAGCATGGGTGTTAGGTAGAAATATAGATTGGAATGCTATTTACTCTCATATTTATTCTCTCAGTCTTACTATTGTTTTAGGCTGTACACCTCCTGGTATAACTATTGTGCTTTTGTTGAGTGCACTGAAAATGTTGGCAGTTATAAAAGACAAAACTGACTGTTATCTTTATAACAGCAATAGCAGTAAGCATGCTGAACATTCTTCATCTTAGCAAATTAATTTCCTAACTATCAATTTACTTGAATTGATTCACTGTAATCACTTTTTTCCATAGGTGTAGGAAAATAAAGATCTGTTGCGAAATGCACTTGGTAGAGCATCTATGCACAATTTGTCACACACTCCATAATCTGGCATATACTTTGATATGAAGTTCGGCGTTACCTTGCTGTCCATGCCTAAAAATTGAGGAAACAAAGTCTGACCTTTTTTCAAATGTCAAGAGTTTGGGTAACAGTAATATCAACCTAAATGTTGTACCAAGTGGGGCAGGCATGGTAAAAACAATTTATCACTCACAGTAGTTTCTATCAAAGCCAAAGCAATGGTGCAAAGGACTCCAAATGTCAGAGTTCAATTTTTCTTGGGCTTCTTGATAGATGGAGCAGTCAGTGGGTCTGGTAACAAAACTGGTTTCGGTAGTGTGGCAGGATCCAGGTTTGCAACAGTGATGGATTCTCCCATTTTTTGATGTTTGTTCCATTGCATGGAAGGAACTGCCTATCTCCACCTCAGCTGTGTTTTTCAAAGGATGGATTGTGGAGGCCCACAGCCCATTCATTTCTTCCTGGGGCACAAATGCCTATCCATCACTTTCCATTTTGCCATTTAATTGAACAGGTTGTCACCTCTGGCTTATGTATAGACATGTTATGAAATAACGGATAAAAATGGAAAAGAGTCTGGGAGGCCAGGAGGTGGGATTGGTGGGAGGCTTCCCAGTGTGGTTTTATTGTAGTTTGTAAGACCCGACTTGTGATCTTTTGATGAAACAGCCTACCATAGCTTTAGCAGATGAAATTGATTTGATTTATATTATTTAAGGGTTGAAAGCACTGGAAATTCCCTTTTCACAGGCCTTTCCTGTTCTTTGTGAATGTGTAATATTTCACTGCCTGCTACAGCCATTAGTCTGGATGGAGCTTGTTGTACCAAGCTAATATTGGACAGTGGCTACAACAGCACCCCACCCTCCTTACTGCTTCTCTCCTTTATGAAGATGCCTGTCAGATGTGCAACTTGAGAAATTATGGTCTTAATTATAATCTCAGTGTTGGGTTGCTTTGAAAATGGTTTCCAATAATGGTTTGTTTTTTATTACTCTCCAACATTATTAACAATGATCTCATAGCAACTCCTTCACTGAGGCGCTACAAGGCTGAGGTGAGAGAGAGCTTTAGTAAATTTTGAGAAAATCAATTTTAATATTGTGATCAATACATGATCCTGCTTGCAGTCCTCCAAAGCACCGTGGAGTGAGCAGAAATGACCTTCTTGAACGGCATGATTACTGTACTGTAATAGTGTGGCCTTTTACAATCTACTTTTTGTAAAGACTGAATGATCTTTTGCTCTTGTAGTAATTAGATAGAACTGCTTATTACTGCGGTGTTGCCGGTAAATAAGACACGGTGAAATCAATGACCTGCAACAGTGGTGGTGTAATCCTAAAATAAATTTAGGTATCTACCTTCCTTCTCACTTCTCTTGCCAAGAGGAAAATCCAAGGAGCTTTTCAATGTAATGGGTTTTGTTGCACCGTATTGTTTGCTTTGACGTTGTTCAACTGAGTGGTGGAAATTGTTGCAAAGACATGAAAGACACGATTGGACAATAATTTTGTTTAAAATGTTATTGACAATATCTAAGGCCTCCTTCACACTGACAGTGATTAGCCCCTTTCACACAGTAATACCAGTGATTTGCCGTAAATTTACCGGTAAAGCACAATTGCAGCTGTTTTTGTCCCAGAGACATTGTATTAGACAACTTTAGACATTTCTTTGACTTCAGAATGTTATGATTGGCCAAAGAGTAGGCCTAGATGTCTTGTACATGCTCATACCGATTATCTTGTTCTGCGTTCACCCAGTGCACATTACTGGTAATTTACTGGTAATGCTACAACTTCTCATACCAGTAAATAGCTACATATCATGAAAATCTGACTTTTTTTGTTTAAGTGCTATAATCGGGTCCCTGGTGCATCTACCAACCCAGAAAACATAAAAAAGATTAAACCATTATATTGTTTTGGCAAGCCTTTCTCTGTAAGCTTGTAAAAATAGGAAGGGGATCTTATTATAATATTACCGCCCCTTAATCTGCACGTGTCCACCCATGGCGCAGCCATTCTGTTTTCGCAAGCGACAACGGTGTACCAGTTCCAAGGCCATGGCGAAAGTTTGAGTAAAGCATGCTAATTGTTTTTTTTTTTTGGCTACACAGATGAGCACAGAACACTGTTTAGAGTCCCAGCCTCAGAGGAGAAAAGGGAGCAGTACAATTATTGATTTATTTACCATATATTACACTGCTGCCACACAAGTCTAATATAAACATGCAATTTCTTTCCCAGCTGTTTACCTTGACAGACATAACCGACTGTTTTTGTACCTCGTGTGCTTTTAACATAAACTTTACTGTATTTGACAGTTTAAGTGCAATAAGACATGAAAGAACTTAGTTTAGTACTCACATGCCATGTGACAGCCGCTTTCTGTGTGCATGCTTTGGATGTGTGCGCTCAGAGAACTGTTTATCAAAGGTTTAAACGAATATGGTTTATAACACATGATTTCATGGTGATAGACATGATGATCAAAACCAAACAGATGTTTTTTGGCAGAGCATCTGAGGTACCAGCTGTAAAGGCACAGCCTTATTCTGGAAAAGGGGACGGGGAACAGCAGTTCATTTGCATTTAAAGAAACATGCATGAAAACAATGTATTTCTGCTTCCACTCAAAATAGGCATTTTCAAAATAATATAATAAATGATCTGTGGGGTATTTTGAGCTGAAACTTCACAGACACATTCTGGGGACACCTGAGACTTATATTACATATTGTAAAAAGGTGCATAATAGATCTCCTTTAAAAGTAATTTACAGGTAATTTACCAGTAAAGACTCTATGTGTGAAAGAGGCTATTAAATCAAAGATTATTAGTTGCCACATTGTGTTGCTGCTTATTTGCAAAAAGTTGTGCTCTTTGTTGCATCACTTATGTAGCTTTGGCTGATTCTGATTATCTAATGTAGCTTTATCTTAAAGGGACAGTTCACCTAAAAATGAAAATTCTGTCATCATTTATGCACTTTAATGTCATTGGGCCAAAAAAAGTCTTGTCTTTGATGACATGATGACAGAATTTTAATTTGGGTAAACTAACTCCATAATATCATGTTCCTTTTCTGTTTATGATATGATGTGTGTTTTTTTTCATTTAGGCTTTTTTCTTCTTGACATTAGAAGATACTCCATACTGCTAAGTAATCCTTCAGTTTATTGGTTTCTTAGACAACGGCCAATGCAAAATTCTTGAGAAAGTTTGATTTCCTCTCGGCACTGTCATAATCATTCACACGCACAGTTGACTTGCCGGATCAAATTGCCTAATCCAGGCTTCAGCATTCTGGTGTTTTTCTCCAGTGCACTCCATTGCGGATTGTCCATTACACTAAATGAAGCCAACACAATCCATTTCCTTTTTGTTACACATGAGTAGCACACCTAGCAGCTTGGGATCCACTTGCTGTGGGCTAAATTGGATCAAAATTAGTTTGCGTCCTGTTTGAACAAATCAATTTAGGGCATGTGTATGAAATGGCTCCAGGAGGACTTTATGCCAGAATTATTTTAAGTGCAAATTCATAAAACCTGTAAGGCACTGCCTCCGAATGATTCTACTCTGGGACCAACTTCTAATTATTGTTTTATGGGAACCATGATAGTCGTATGCCTTGTAGGTTTAGCAGCAAGCCGTGGTGCGACCTAAAGTGCTGACTGCGTGGGACCACCAAATTCTTTTTTTTTTTACGTCTATGTCACTTCCGCCAATAATTATGTGCAGCAATATTGTGCAGAGTTGTCAGGGGAATTGCCTACTTCTGCAAGCGAATGTCAACACAACTTTCAGCTTAAGAGATTCGGCTTCATTATGTTTTATGCCTCATACAGTTTTCCTCACCTCAGCCGTTTACTGTCAAGAGGCGGGCAACCATCTAATTAAGTTTCGCCCCCAATTACGGGATTTGTTCTGGGTTGTTGTTGACCAAAACCCAGCTGCACACAAAAAGCTAGCAAAGTGGAAATGTAATACTGAGAGCGCAATGCTTGACAGATAACTGCTATGTATTGTGTATTGTGAGCTCTTCCAAACGTTTTTTTACGCCCAGCGGTTTAAATGAAACATTGCAGAGAGTTGTCGGGAATGCCTGTTTGGACAGCGTGCAGCTCCGTGGGTGGCGAGCGGTAAATAATGGGGTGTAGGAACTCCTTCAGCTCGATCCTTCCCTCTGGATACGGCACGTCGCTGGCCCCTGGACTGAAACGCCATCCTCCATGGGTGATGAGGCAAGCCTGAGCTGCTCTACCACAGTTGTAATAAAGAGAGATGATGTGATTTTTATGATGGAGGCCCCAGCAGAGACAAATGTTGTTGATAGTGATAATGATGGCACTGGGAGTTGAGGGTGGAGGTGGAGAAATGGTGCATGAGCTCAATTCACTCGAGCCCCAGTTACATCTTTTTTTTCTCTCCTTCCATTCCTTTCCCCTCTCTGCACCACATTCCCACTCTCATCTACTCGCCTCCCTTTGGGTTTGGTAACACCCTCCCCCACCCCCCTGCCACTCCCTTAGACTTATTACTTCTCCGTCCTTGGTAGGCAATGGTTACCGTGGCAACAAGGGCTGTTCTGTACCACTTGGTTCCCCCTATTAGACTATCAACATTTTTTTTTGTTAAATAAAATAACAATGGAAATGATGGCATGCGGATTGCATAGATACTCAGAACTGATTCTAGTTTATGTTATACAGAAAATATGTGACCCTGGATCACAAAACCAGTCATAAGGGTCAAAACTGAGATTTATACATCATCTGAATGCTGAATAAATAAGCTTTACATTGATGTATGGTTAAATTGATAGGACAATATTTGGTCGAGATACTATTTGAAAAATAGTAGGGTGCAAAAAAATCTAAATATTGAGAAAATCGCCTTTAAAGTTGTCTAAATAAAGTTCTTAACAATGTATATTACTAATAACAAATTAATTTTTTTTTATATATTTACAGGAGGATTTTTTTTTTTTACAAAATATTTTAATGGAACATCATCTTTACTAAATTTCCTAATGATTTTTGCCATAAAAAGAAAAATCAATAATTTTAACCCATACAAAGTAGGGCTGTCAAAAGGTACTGGGTTCGGTACTTTCTGTACTGAAATTTTAAAAACGTCCATTTCCCGCTCACATTTGAGCGCTGTTGAGCCGATTTGTTAAAGAAATGGACAAAAGCTAAGCCAAATTGTGAACATTTTATTAAAGAAATTAAACAATATGGTATTACATAGCAAAATATTAGAAACAGAAAAGCTAAAAAGACTTATGAAGCACTGTGTAAATTTAATTTGGTTAGTTAAATGTATTAATTTTAATTTTTCTTTTATCCCTGGCATAGATCCTTTTTTTACTCATGTACATGCACTTGTTCTTTTGTGTTTCTTTTTTATTTTATTATTATTCTCTCTGTATACCCTTTTTCTACTTCTGTTGTGAGATGTATATATTCGTATTAATATGTACATAATTGCAAAATAAATGTAACTGAAAAAAAAAAAAAAAAATGTTGAGCCGATTTGTAAACATCGCTGATTGGCCATAGTGTTCACGCGCTCAACAGATATGACTGTGATTGGCTACAATGATAAGCGCTTCACGCTCCTCACCGAGCGCTCACACATAAGCGCAACGGGAGCGTTTGAAAGCCGCGTCTGTCAGCGGATCCGTCTATATGTAGATGCAGTAGGGATCCGCTAACACACGCTACTTTAAAACGCTCCCGTTTTTGGCTATTGCTACAAATATACCCCAACGACTTAAGACTGGTTTTGTGGTCCAGGGTCACATATATCTGCTTAGTATTAATCGTTATGTTCAGATAAATTATGAGATGCACAGCTACATTGCTCTGAGGACAACTGAGGGACTCATATGCAACTATTACAGAAGGTTCAAATACTCACTGATGCTCCAGAAAGTATCGCAATGCATTAAGACCGGGGGTCTTAAAAAAAACTTTTTTTCTTCTTCTGGGAAACATGTAACTATCTTCTGTAGCTTCTGAAGGGCAGTACTAAATGAAAAAAAAATAAAAAAAAATGGCAAAATAAGAAAAATGTACACATCTTGATTCTGTTCAAAAGTTTAATATATTATTTTTCCTTCTGCAAGGTGTATGTAAACTTTTGACCTCAACTGTAGATGGCATTATACTACATCAGTTTTATTGGTATCAGGCGACATTGAATATTTAATTTTAAATGCACATTTCCCCTATTTTTACATTTAGATCACCTTATATTTTCAAATTGTTACAGAAATGTTAACATTGTTTCCCTTACAGTGTTTTTTGAACACTGATCATGTCCACTCATGTAAATCTGAATAACCGGCATATTTCCAGGGCTCTTTTATTAACTGTCCAATGAAAAACTGTTTTCTGTTCACATTCAAGTAGCCTATAAGAAATGCATAACAGTCACCATTTACATGAAATCTTTGGTGGTTGTGGTAAATTACCCCTTACTGCATAGATTTTCACCGCAATTCAGTAAGAAAGTAGGCAAATAATCTGCCACAATCACTGTAATGCTGCCCGGTGTTTTCATTATGTGTCTGAGATTCCTTATTGAAAAGACAAAGTACATTATTTTAAAACCCATATAAAGCTTTCTATAAATGATTCAGTCTGGTCTTGTTTTGTTTTTGTTGTAAAAAATGATATATTGACATTTCGAGGCTACTTAAAGCATTTTATGTGGCTTCCAAAACATTTTTAAACATCATATTTTGACATTATCTACCTGCAACCGAAATGCAATGTTGTGAAATGTAGTAAAAACATTTTATGATTGCTGGGCACTTCCAGTCACAATAGTCTTCTGAAATGTATTTCTGTTGAGGTGATAAAAACAGTATATCACAAGCCATGGTCTAAATCTCTGAACTGTCTCTGTTGTTGGTTTCTGCTTATTACCTAGAGCTTGTGTATTGATTATGTGCTGAAAAGCAAGGAAAGTGCTCCCTCAACAATCTGAGTAAACAGTGTCTGTCTGTTACTGAAGCAACAAGCAAAGACAATGTAACAAACAAACAAGCCTAACCTTAAAAAAACATCACAAGTGGTCATTAATATGCTGCAGGTGACATTCTGAGAAATCCAATGTGATATTTAGCAGAAGGACTTACCCCTTTTTAATTGCTATGGAGAAAGTGACCTTTTTATTTATCACTAGCCTGTTCTCTGTGGAGCCAATGGGGCAGCGTAGAGGTTATTCCTGCTACAGACGTGTCTCTTCATTTTTAGCTTTCGAGTAGACAGCGAAGACAAATTCACACTTGTATTGGCTTTGAACATCTGACATTACTTCGGACCCTGAAACAGGATATGATGTCATATTTTAGGACTTTTGGTTTTAATTATAGAGCTGTCACAAATATAAAAAAATCAAATAGAAAGGCTGAAAGAGTAATTTCTTCTAACACTTGCTACAATAAAATTTGTTTTATAAAAATAAGAGAGATCATACAAAATGCATGTTATTTTTTTAGTACTGTCCTGAGTAAGATATTTTATATAAAAGATGTTTACAGTTCACAAGACAAAAAAATAAAAATAAATAAATAAAAAAAAGCTGAAATTATTTAAATAACGCCTTTCAAAAGTTTGGGAACCCTTGGTTCTTAATACTGTGTGTGGTTACCTGGATGATCTACAATATATATTAGAACCCTTTCCAGCAGTGACTGTATGATTTTGAGATCCATCTTTTTACACTGAGGACAACTGAGGGACTCAAACACAACTATTAAAAAGGGTTAAAACATTCAATAATGCTCCAGAAGGAAACATGATCCATAAAGAGCCGGGGGGTGAAAACTTTTGAATATGATGAAGATGTCCAATTTTTCTTATTTTGTTGAAATATCATTTTGTTCTATTTAGTACTGCCCTTTGGAAGCAACAGAAGATACTTGCATGTTTTCCGGAAGACAAATTAAGTACAATTTACCTTGATCTTTAAATTCAAAAAGTTTTCACCCCCCGGCTCTTAATGCAAAGTGTTTCCTTCTGGCACATCAGTGAATGTTTGAACCTTTTTTAATGGTTGTGTTTGAGTCCCTCAATTGTCCTCAGTGTGAAAAGATGGATCTCAAAATCATACAGTCATTTTTTAGAAGGGTTCAAATATGCAAAAGATGCTGGAAAACTGAAGAATCTGCAGAACTTAAAGGATTTTTCTGAAGAACAGTGCTCAGTTTAACTATTCAGAACAAACAAGGGACTCATGAACAACCATCACAAAACAAACAAACAAAAAAAAAAACAGTCGTAGATCATCCAGGTAACCACATACAGTATTAAGAACCAAGGGTTCCCAAACTTTTAAAGGAGCATATTTTAATAATTTCAGATAGTTTTTTTGTCTTGTGAACTATATGTAAACATCTTTTATGTAAAATATCTCACTCAGGACTGTACTAAATAAAAAATAACATGTATTTTGTATGATCTCTCTTATTTTGTTAAAATTATTAACATTTTTACAGATTCAAAATAGGTTATAAAAAAATCAGACACATAATTACTAGAGGCAATAATCAAAAGGTGAACATTTATTAATAAGCAATTTAACAAAATGTTTATTATTTAATTATTATTTATTCAAATTAATATGTTTATTTTTGCAACTTATTAATAAATGTTCATTTTCATCCTATTTGGGGTTCATTTTAAACAAGAAATATGGTCATTTTTAAGCAATAGTTGAGTTAAATAAAACTACCCACAAAGTTGGGTTGAACATTTAACCTAACCGCTGGGTCAAAACAACCCAGTCGCTGGGTTTGTCCATATTTCATCCAGCGCTAGGTTGTTTTTTGTTTAGAGTGTAGGTGACTTACATTTTAGACACAACGGTTCTTGTTTTTGCTGTATTTCGATGATGAAAATAGTTCCAAACTCCAGAACGGTTTTACGTCTCTGAACATCATACAACGGTGTTTTGTTACTGAATCAATCAGATGTTTGAACGAATCGGTTGAATGAATGACTCAATGAAATGCCACCTACTGGCAATTTTAGGTTTATATTTAAATTATATTTCTCCTTTTTTTCTGAATCATTTCAAATATCACTATTGAGTTTTTTTTTAAAAACATCAAAATGTTATTTATACATTTGTAAGTGCAGGTTATCTGTATTCATGCCCTACATTAAACAGTCTGTAAATGAATCTAAATGCCACTTCAGATGCAGATTCTGTCCCACCTCTGCATTGCAAACACATTCAGTTGATACTTTTATTGATTTAATTTGATTAGTAACAGCCCTAGTGTCTTACTATTTAAATGTATTGATTACATTTAAGAATTTGACAAAAAAGATGATGCATACATTGAATTAGTGAATTTACATGCATAAGAGAGAAAGCGAACAGACTGCAAAGTATTATGTTGCAGCTTTTCACAATGACTTTTTGTGGATAAAAACAGGCATAGACTCCTGCTCATCCGTTGTCTTTTAACTATGTATGTATAGACACATACACATACAAGAGATTTAAACCTTCAGTAGATAGATCTAAGAAGACAGAAGAGTCCTTTAAGGTATAAAGTGGGATTTGCAATATGTATGTGTTCGTTGCCAGTTGTCATGGTGACAGACGGCTAGTGATGTCGGCTTGCAGTGCAGTGCTGTGTGTGTTGCAGGGAGGTCCTGGCTTCACTTCGCCAATGGTAAAAACTGTTAAGCTATTGCACTTTAACCTGACTGCCTGTGAATCAGGAACATCCACCTCGCTCTCTCCGCAGAAAGTCATTATTTCTCATCTCACACCGCTGACCTGCGGCACTGATTCAGTGTCAACATGGCGAGGGAATAGCACACAGGTTGTCCTTTTCCAGCTGTCTCCAAGGTATTAAAGTGTGAAGGATGTGTGAAGGGGTGGGGAGAAAGAGCAAGGAGAAGAAATCCTCTGTTTACCCTGAATGCATATGAAGAGGAAAAAGAAGTAGAAGTAGTCAAGGAATTTTTCACCTTAAAATATTACAGATATTTTTTTCTTTTTCCACAAAAATATCCTGAGGACAAAAACAAAATCACTATAAAAGTAGTCCAAAGGGTACGATTTCTGAAGCTTTATGATAGGTTTGTGTGAGAAACAGCATGTGGTTGAATTGATTATTCACTGATAGTATTCCCTTCCAGCTCTTAGATCAAATATGACAGTATGGTGCAAGTTTGACGTCAATAGCTTCATACGTCATTGGTCTCGTACCAAATGTTGTTGTTATTGTTGTTGTTGTTGTTTTTGCCCTTTTTGGAGCTTGACAGCCTGTGGTCACAATGAGCTGTTGTTTTGCTTTTTCTAAAAATTTATGTGAGTGTTCTTTAACTTTTTTTGTTTGTGTTCTGTGGAAATGAGGTGGCAGGGAGTAAATAATAACCGATTTTTGCCTCTCCTCTCTTATCTTCTCTTTTTAAGAAGAGCTTTGCCTTTTGCCTGTTCCCCCAGCTGAACGAACTAAACAGATAAAGAAAAAAAGGGGTCTGCAAAAGAATCAGTGGTCAGAGACAGCACTGCAAATGTTGTCAGCTAATACACACCTGAAGTGGAGTAAAACACCTAGCTGGCAAAAGATGCATGCTTTCTTACCGGATATAGAAAGGAGTCTTTACAGAAATGCACAAGGCGAAACAATTAAAGAAATTGCCTGAGCCTCTTACTGCACTATCCGGTATATGATTTCCTATCATTTTCTCAGTTAGCTCACCTCAGGCAGCCCCGCATGAAATCATTAACACAAGCGGCGAGAAAAGTTAGAGTGAAGTTAGAGAGAAAAGCAGGAATGAAGAAGAGGTAGGAATGGTAAGGGGGAGGA
Source organism: Cirrhinus mrigala (assembly GCA_036247105.1). Taxonomy (NCBI): domain Eukaryota; kingdom Metazoa; phylum Chordata; class Actinopteri; order Cypriniformes; family Cyprinidae; genus Cirrhinus; species Cirrhinus mrigala. Next base: position 13,779,490 of record CM070020.1, read on the forward strand.
GAAAAGTAGAGTTGTTCACTTTTTCTGACCATTTTACTCTGGTTCAGCCACATCACTTAATGTAAAGAAGTCTTTTATGTATGCAAGTTACTTTACTTTTCTGTGTTTGTGCATTCTAGACAGATTATATGCTATTAAACAGCACATTTTTCTTTGCATTTGACTCTGTCTGCAGTTTACATTGTTATGCCAGTTGGTTACGACAAGTGACCTATGGAAGCCCGTTTCCGCTATTGAATATATATATATATAAAAAAAAAAAAGGTTATTGCAACTTTTCATCTCACAATTCTGACTTTTTTCTCAGAATTATGATTTAAACTTGCAGTTCTGAATTTTTTACTCGCATATAACTTGCAATTCTGACTTTTTTCTGGCAATTTAGATTTTTTTTTTTTCAGAATTGTGAAATATAAGTCGCAATGGCGAGTTATATCTCACAAGTTAGAATAGCGAGATAAAAATGCAATTGCACGTTACATTGCAGATATGAACTCACAATTCTGACCTTTTTTTTCAGAATTACATGATATAAACTCACAATTGTGAGGAATACAATAAGAATAAAAACATAAAACATTACAGATATAAACTCACAATTCTGACATTTTTTCTTGCAAATGGGAATTTGTGTCTCGCAATTCTAACTTTTTTCTGGAAATTCTGACTTTTTTTCTGGAAATTCTAACTTTTTTTCTCAGAATTGTGAGATATAAATTGCAATTGCAAGTTAAAAAGTCAGAAAATGAGATATAAACTCAATTCTGACTTTTTTCTCAGAATTACATGATATAAACTCACAATTGTGAGGAATACAATAAGAATAAAAACATAAAACATAACAAAAACAAAACTTGCAATTCTGACTTTTTCATGCAAATGCGAATTTGTATCTTGCAATTCTGACTTTTTTCTGAGAATTGCGAGATATAAATCGCAACTGCAAGTTATAAAGTCAGAATAGTGAGATAAAAACTTGCAATTGCGAGTTATAAAGTCAGAATTACAAGATATAGACTCAGTTCTGACTTTCTTCTCAGAATTACATGATATAGACTCAATTACGAGAAATACAGTAAGAATTGCGACAAAAACTCGCAATTCTGATGTTTTTTCTTGCAAATGCGAATTTGTATCTCACAATTCTGAATTTTTTTCTGGAAATTCTGACTTTTTTTCTCAGAATTGTGAGATATAAATCGCAACTGCAAGTTATAAAGTCAGAATAGTGAGACAAAAACTTGCAATTGCGAGTTACAAAGTCAGAATTACAAGATATAGACTCACAATTCTGACTTTTTTTTATCAGAATTATGTGATATAAACTCATATTTACAAGAAATACAGTAAGTATTGTGACAAAAACTTGCAATTCCAACTTTTTTCTTGCAAATGCGAATTTGTACCTCGCAATTCTGACTTTTTTTCTGGCAATGATGACTTTTTTTCTCAGAATTGTGAGATATGAATTGCAATTGTGAGTTATAAAGTCAGAATAGTGAGATAAAAACTTGAAATTGTTAGTTATAAAGTCAGAATTGCGAGATATAAACTCACAATTATGACTTTTTTCTTGCAAATGCAAATTTATATCTCGTAATACTGAGAGAAAAAGTCAGAATTGGGAGATTACTTTTTTCTGGCATTTCTGACTTTTTTTTCTCAGAATTGTGAGATATTAAGTCAGAACTGTGAGTTATTAAGTCAGAATTGTGAGATATAAACTTGCAATTCCTTTTTATTTTTTATTCAGTGGTGGAAACAGGCTTCCATAAGCATGTGACGGTGAGTCATTCATTCAAATGATTCATTTAAATATGCTCATTCAGAAGCGAAACAAGTGACCAATGCAGTTAAAAACTTCATAATAATGAATTTGTTTTTGATACAGACATTAAATGGTGAATTTTTTTTTGTGGATTTTTGTGCTGTTTTTAAGCTGTTTGCACTCTCATTGACAGCACCCATTCTCAGAAGAGGATCCATTTGTGAGCAAGTTGTGTATGCTATATTTCTACTGTTTTCTGATGAAGAAACTAACTCATCTACGTCTTTGATGCCCTGAGGGTGTGTACGTTTTTGGCAAAATTTCATTTTTGGCTGAACTATTCCTTTAATTTCAAAGGAATATTGAACTGTTTCAGTCATAATGGTGCTGTTTTTTATGAATATCATCACTGTTGTATTCACTTGCCATGTGGATTGTACAGTATGTTTGGAAACAACAGTACTTGCGTGATATTGCTTAATGATAGCTTTTTTTTTAATCGTCTGCAAATTTTCTGGAAGGGCATCAATCTTTTTCCAGTTCTCTTCTTATCTGCTATCCTAAGTCTGACTGAGCCTGAATGAAACTCAGTGAAAGTAATGTAAAGCAAGACCTCAATCATGTGAGTAATTCTAGTTGAATGATTGAAAGGGTTGCTGCAGCAAAGAGCTTGGAGAGTGGTATGATTGCATAAGGCTGTCTGTTCCCCCATCCCTCCTCTTCCTCCTCATCCTCCTCCTTTCATTTTTAACAGGGCCCATTGTGTTTTTAAAAATCTATATTCTATATCAAATATTGTCTCATCGTGACCTCTGGGTTCCATCAATTACAGGGGCTTTTAAGGCACCTACCCTGGGGGTTGGCTCTGACGGATGGGCGCCTGGGCAGGAGAAAAATACTTTCCTCTTTGTGTACTTGATCTTGGAGAACACCTGAAGCATACTGAACTAGCCTCCAAAATTAGTTTTCATCTCCGTAATGTGTACGTCTCTTTCCCTGCAGACATGACTTGGCTCAAATAGTAAATGTGAGAGGAGGAAAGAAACAGGAAGAGACTTGGACTTGACCCAGTAAAATTTCTCTTTTATAGAATGTAATGACTTTGATTGCTTTTATATGTTTGTTTAATATGAGCGATAATATGCATGGTTTAACGTTGTG